>OX595861.1:7831277-8121496 GCA_951392215.1 Epirrita christyi
AAGGAAGGTCCGTCTGTGAGCTACTATTACATACTTGTACATATGTGCTATCATCACTCAGTATCTCTACGATATTATTACATTGAACATTTATATATGCCCTTGGAAATATGATAATATTATTGAATTCGTTTCCAAAAACTATGTAGTTATGTATGTAGTTCTAAAAATACGTTTAAGGCAGTACCCCGACCAAACACGGCGTCAAGCTGTTTTTTTCAAGCCTCTCTCCTCGTTAAATAAAGTAAGTAGAAAAAAAAAAAAAAAGTCACCACATATATTTGACATTTTGTCATCAAGTTCCACGATTGGTTTAATGATTTAACGTCGTAAGTACTCGACAATAAACTCATGAAAAAATTTAAATAAATCATGGTTTTGTACATCTTCTCTTAAAGTTTACGTTACTGAATTTTTTGGTTTACACAATTGGATAGTTAATTGAATAGTAGAATTATTACACGACCAATTTAAAAAAAATGGGTTCTTTTTATTTTTTATGAATTAAATTTCTTGAATCCGTGCGAATCTGACTGTGCGCAAGGAGCGGACCAGTCAGCCGCCGGCTCTCGGACGGACGGCTAGATGGCAGTACTATTAGAACGGACTACATAGGTGTCACTAAAATAAATAATTTGCGATGTATTGTAGAGACGAACACCTCAAGGTCATTCGGTCAGGGTAGCGCCTTAAGTGAAGCCTATTTGACTCTTTGCCGTGGTATGTTCGGCTTTGCCGAGGTTTGTCCGGCCTTCCATCTAAAGTCCGGCCTAAGAATAGAACCTTCCTCCATCTGCTAACGTGGATATCGTACCGACTAAGGCATTAGGGGACGAGCAGCAGCATGTATCTGTCATGAACGCGGTCGCGGGCGGTGCTCATGAACTCAAGATGAAGAGGCCAACCCCCCCCAGTCCCAGTCCCAGAACGCACCCAGAGGCACCCAGAGGCTGCGTGTCCAGAGGGCAATCCCGAAACGACAGCAAAAATGACGGATAACAGTGGTATTTAGCTGTTTTTAGGGTTCCGTACCCTTAGGGTAAAACGGACCTTATTTATGAGGCTTCGCTGTCCATCCGCCCGTCCGTCTGTCACCAGACTGTATCTCATGAACCGTGGTAGTTAGACTGTTGAAATTTTCACAGATGATGTATTTCTGTTCCCGATATAACAACAAATAATAACAGAATAAAATAAATATTTAAGGGGGCTCCCATACAAAAAAACGTGATTTTTTGCCGTTTTTATAGATTCGTCTGTCAGCAGGTATACCTCATGAACCGTGATAGTTAGACCACAGATTTATAAGTATAGTACTAAAGTTTGACTATTCAAATTTTCACAGATGATGTATTTTTGTTGCCGTTATAACAACAAATACTAAAAACTAGAATAAAATTAATAAAGCATACAGAACTGTTAAGCACCGTGTGCTGACATTTACAAAACCAGCACGCGACATGCGGTATATCATTCTGTCTCATTTCTTTACATGGCGTATGCATAAGTTGTTCTCTTTCTTGTATAACTGCGATGGAAGATATCTAGTTGTCTATTGGTTACTATGTCCACGAGTTTAAAGGCCGAAGCACACCGGATGCGTATACAGCACGTAATGTAAACACGCGCGTCCCTACGTATGTACACGCTCGCGTGCACGTCACGCAAGCTGTGTGCTATGTCTCATACAGTTCCATACATTACAGCGTGATGGTACGACGACGTGCACATCTTCGCGTACGCAGCTGGTGTGCTGTGGCCTTAATAGTCCACTGATTTTATAAGGGTTCGGTTCAGACTCTACTACGAGTGTCATATCAAACAAACCATCTGTTTACAACATGTTTACAAACAAGTTCCAAACTAATGAGCTTGTTGAGATTATCTTATCTTATTTAGCATACCTACGTAATGAAACAGGGCATGTTTTTGTTAAAATTAGAAGTTTCCTAGAGTTGCGAACTTTCACAGAATTAATATTTCCAGTTGGTACTTTGTTTTTGAGTTCAGTGTCATGATTATGTTATTTTTTTTTTTAAAACTAGACCGGCATCTTTTTTATTTAAAAAGGTCCTTATAATAAATATAAATAAAAAAAAAACTATGTAGATTTTTAAGGGCACCTCAACAGGAAAAAAATAAATAAATAAATGCTGGACATTTCACACAACATTATCTAGGCCCAAGCTAACCAAAGCTAAGTATAGAACCTTTATAGAATCACTCATAACACCCAACAGTCACATACGTAGTCATGATCGCACACTAAGATTCCCTGTTTTGTGGATATCAGGAACTACGAGTACCATGGTACCATAACACCCAGAACCGGAACAAATATTTGCAGATCATACAAAAATTTGTGCCGTAGCGGGAATCGAACCCGCAACCTCTTGCAATTCAGCCGGCTACTCGCCCGCTGCGCCACAGAGGTCGTTGATATATTATATTATTACATTATTATATAGGTATATATAGCGGTTGGGGAATAAAGGTTCTCGAGTGGCGACCACAAAACGGACGACGCGTTAGAGGAAGGCCCTCCACTCGATGGACTAAAGACATTATAGACGTCGCAGGAAGTTGGTGGATGGAGGCAGCTCGAGACCATTCGTCATGGTATTCTAAGGAGAAGGCCTATATCCCGCAGTGGAGTTCTACAGGCTGATGGTGATATAATTATTACATACTAGTTGCGCCCCGCGGTTTCACCCGCGTGAATAATGATGAAAATTTATGATGATGATGATGAAAAGTAGCCTATGTGTTATTCTGATGTATAAGCTATATTATTGTAAAGTTTCATTAAAATCCATTCAGTAGTTTTTACGTGAAAGAGTAACAAACATCCATACTCACAAACTTTCGCGTTTATAATATTAGTAGGATTGTAGGAGAAGATATCGGAGACGGAAATTGCTAAAATAGGTTTTACTCACCAATAAAGGTAGATTCGGTACATATAGCTGATCAAAATGGGCCCCAACGGTTTTCTCTGGCAAGTATTTGAAGTGGTTCCTCTCTTGGAAGCTCAGTCTGTCATTGTCAAACTTGACGTTAACTCGTTCCAATTGCTGCCTATAAAAAAAAAAGTTGTATCATATGGTGCGGAACGGAACGTTAGCAAGGTAAATCCATGGATAGTACGTAGTATAAAAATTCCTTGGGTAAATCAAATAAATAACATTTGTTGTGGTTTTATTCCCGGGTGGAAGCTTGCAAATGAATTTTAAATCAGTTATCTTTAACCGATTGAGCTGAAATTTTTCATATCTTTCAAGTTCAGGTGACAATACAATATTATGGTGACGGCGAGCTGATGTGATGGTTGACAATAATGGAACTCCTCGATTATTAGTAGTAGCCTGGCAGTGTTTGTGCTCATTTTGATCAGGTTCCGATAACGAATTTAACAAAAGCTTGTTTTGAAAAATTCATTTTTCAACTATAAAGTTATTTTCATGAGAATTGATCACATTTGATAACTGTTTTTAACCGACTTCAAAAAAAGGAGGAGTTTCTCAATTCCGGTTTTTTTAGGAAGTCTATCAAAACTCACTCTTTTAACTTTCCGATATAAATGTAATTATTTATGCATGTTATAACACTTTAATGAGGTTATCTGTGAGAACTTTGAACCTATATCCCTTTCTCTGTCTAACATAGGAAATACCAGTTCATTGTAATATTTCTTTAAATTTTGCGAATTTGAAAATACAATGTTGTTGATAGGTACTCTATTTTTAACCGACTTGAAAAAAAGAAGGAGGTTCTCAATTCGACTGTATGTTTTTTTTGTATGTTTGTTAGAAGATTATTCCGCCAATTATGCCTGTATGTAGGTGATCCCATATAAAATTTAACGAAATTGATTTAGTGCTTTTTGAAAGAATTCGGAAGAAAACAAAACAAGTTTTCTAAAAATTAATTATGTTGGACCATATTCATTGTATCCTGCACTATATAGTATGGGAGCATGTAGCATAAAACTTACATTAAGTTGCTTGGAAATATGAAAATTTTCGGAACGAAATTTTGTGACTTTTTTGGTTTCAAGGGAGATATAGAATATGATGGTTACTGGTGGCGCGATGGGCTAGTAGCCGGCTGTGAGACGATTTGTGTGAGTACGATTCCATGATCTGCATATGTTTAATTTGGGTCTGTGTGTTGTGGTACCATGGTAACAGGGATCTTAGTGTGAGATCAGCCCCCTATTCCCTATCTTGAAAGTCACTCGGTGACTAACAATTGACAAGTAAAATTACCATCAGTTGACAGTTCTTAGTTATAATTTTGAGCAATTGCTTTTACTTTTTGTCCGCGATGGACTCCTAAACTACTTAACCGATTTTAACCAAATTTGCACAACGTGTGCAGTTTGATCTAACTTAAAAGATAGGATAGCTTACATCTCAATTTATAGCCGCAATATTATTTATTTGTTTATTATTTGACAGTCACAATTATCTGTAAGCTCCAAGCGATTACAACAGATTTTTTTTTCTTGGACGCACCATGTGGATCCGGTAAGACATTTTTAATATCGTTTTTAGTTTTGTTGTGTTCATAATTGTCACGGAAAGGTTTAAATGTACCGGGACCACCGGGAACACCCGACCACGCGAACGAAGTCGCGCGCGGGCAGCTAGTTATATATATCGTAATCACCACTGGATTAAATACTAAAAATTACATAACATCATCCAATTTATTTGAATTGATTTGATATTTTGTATTTTTTAATATGTTTAGTTTTATTTAAATTAATTTTGAAATAAGTTTAATTAATTTGGACTTTTTTCAATTTATTTAAATTGATTTAATTTTATTTGAATTAATACATTGTTTTACATATTTGTCTACTGGTCTTCGTGTGTGGACTGTACTTGGAACCTATAAATTAGAATTTTCCGCTAGGGATGACAAATGGGAATAGACGCAACAGCTCATCTCTCATTGGTCGAGACAGACCCTAACTGCACTATTATTTAATTAATCAGTATTGCAACATTTTAAACAGTTACTTAAATAGATAATAAGATATTAATAACATAAATAAAAATAAGTATTATCACTATATTAATAAGCTGAAAAACCGAATCGCGAATTGTTTTGACGTGCAAGTTGAATTATTTATTTTGTTTATTAATTTCGTTATAAACAATTTAAATAATTTTACAATAACATAGGTAATTATCACGCCATCCTCTCATTAACATGATAACGCTTAAAGATAAACACGAGTTTAAATTAAATTGTAGTCTATAATAGTGCAATAATTGTGTGAAAAGAGATAGGGAGAAAGTGTAATTTTACTCGATTAAGAGGGCGCTCCGAAAATATAATGCTGATTTGCCAAGTTATTGTGAGTAAACCAGATACCACATCAATATAATAACTGAAATACGTGATTTTTCAAACATTTTTCTATCCGTGACCAAGCCAGAAACACAATTGGCAGACATTTACTCGATACTTTATTTTTTTGAAAGTCATGCCTTTAAACTAGATTTTTTGAAATTTCTAGGAAATAACTTCAGTCACATATCCAAAATAAATACTCATTGAAGGAAAATATAGGTTATTATCCGTGACCTAACCAAAATTTACCTAGACTAATTAGTATTCTCATAATAAATTAAATATATGATTTGAGACTTTACTTCTGTGCAAGATAGGGTCGTGCGATTTCAATCTTATTCCGTTAGTATTTGCGTCTAAAAGACGATTCATACATATTATATTTTCGGAGCGCCCTCTTAAGTTAGAAAATACTACAAAAGAAATACACTATGTAAAAGTAAATAAGTATTTTTGATATTATTTCGCGACCTCTTTTTACCTTCTTTTACTAGCTACCTTCTCAAAGGTGCCTCCAATGAAGGCAGCGTATGGGGCAACGTTGGCGTGGGCGACTAAAGTGTGTTGAGAGATTTGCTGCAGTTTCACTAAGTACTACTCACGGCTTTATGCCTTTAACACTTCCACCCTTGGAGCATAGGTTTCGCTCTTGCGGCTCCACTCTCGGCAAGCTGGCTAAGGCAAGCCGAGGGTCAGGTGTCTCTGTTGACTGCAGAGAGTAGTTGCGCTCCGTGTTGTCGCCACTCACCAAACGCTTGCCACAAGCGTTCCTTGCGATTTTATTTTTTATATTAAATTGTTTTTAATATCAAACCGCAAAAATTTGGGTGCTACGCCGTAGCACCGTAGCACATAACGGCTAAAGTGAGCCGGAACGAATCAATCCGTAGAGGTGGTCGCTATAAGAGCCGATGTTAAGGCCTCTGATCCCACACTAAGATTCCCTGTGTCATGGGTATCAGGAACTACAAGTACACTATTGTACCACAACACCAACGTACACCACGTTCTCTATAGTTACGTCCCGTAGCGTTAAGGTTACACTTCTTTTAACTTTGAACAACGTTTCGTTGCTCTCAACAATATAATATTTTGATAATACCCTAAGGCTGCGTTTCCACTAAAGATGTGCGAGGTAGACAAGCGGTGCGAGGATGCGTAGCGAGGCTGTGGAACGATGTGAGTGTTTCCACCAGAGATGTGCTAGGCAGCTGAGCGGTGCGAAGATGCGTAGTGACGCTGTGAAACGGTGCGTAGATGACCCGTGCGAGGATGTGAAGCGGGCTCTTTCAGATTTCATATACACGATATATATACAGTCAAACCTGGATAAGCGAGAGTTCAAGGGAGCACAATCTCATTCTCGCTTATAGAGGTTTCTCACTAACCCGAGTTTCTCGCTAATGCAGGTACATGGGTAGCGTTTCTCTCTTATAGAGGTACGCAGCGATAACAAGACATATATTCATGCACTATGTAATTTTATTTTATTTAGAACTTATTTAAACGCATTCACTATTTTAAGTTTATCACTGAATGACAGTACTTTAATTTTCCGTTTTGACATGATGCAGAACAGAACTTTCCTCCTCAATTGACGAACGATAAACTGAGTAAGTCCGACAAACAGGACGGTACACAGGCACACGTGTCCATTTGAAAAGAATGCGATAAAATAACAACGTTATTTAGTTCCACGAAATAGAATAGGAACAATATTGACGAGGAAACAATACAAAAACAATGGTAAGAAGTTCCACGAAAGTTAAGAATGAGTCATAAAATAGCAGATGTTAAATTTGTAATTTGTTTTGTCATTTGTTCCTCCTAAATAATATATGACGGAGAAGGTTCCCGAGGCATGCCGTCTGGCGTGTCCGACATGATTCGAAAAGCAAAATAACGACTTCACAGTGTAGTAGTTTATTACAAAATCACACACGATCAGTTTCACAAAGTTTAAACAAGGGATTGCTTCGATATTCTAAGATTAATAACTATGGAAAGTATGGAAACGCGGCAAGTTCAACACAGTGGCTGAGTGGGGCTAGTGCTCTGCTCGGCAGTTGCAATAAGAATGAATCCAGCTCCGACTGACCCATCCGTCAGGCATTCCGTCCCATCAAAAACTACCCACTCAGCTATTCTGTCTTGACCTTACCCAAGTGACAGTGACATATGTCTACTTGACGTTTCTAACGATGACACTCGCTAACAGATGGCGTTCGAGACCGGAAAGTTACTCCAATGTCACACGACGACTACTCGATCTCCGAAATATACATAAATAAATAAAGCTCGACTGTCGCTTATAGAGGTATAGATAAGTAGCAGTCTCACTTACGGCGGTCCATGAGGGAAAAACGACTCTCTCTTACAAAGGTTTCTGTTTCTCGCTAATAGAGGTTTTGGGAGCTTAAAATGACGGATCCTGGCTATTACTCTCACTTATAGAGTATTCTCACTTACCCAGGTTTGACTGTTTATACATATCCCTCGCAACACATCCCTCGCGCACATTCCTCGCACACATCCCTCGTTTGTTTTGTACGTATAAAAACCTCGCTCGCTAAGCCATTTCCACCAGAGCTGCGCTGAGCAAGGTTAGGTAAATGAAGTGATTCTGTTGGTTCTTAACAAACACATCCCTCGCTACACATCCTCGCTCATCTCTGGTGGAAACGTAGCCTTAAACATAAACACGCAACTCGAGATAAGAATTTACGACGATATCGTATGGGATAGGCCAAAATTAGATGTTTTATGATACGATAAAGTGTTCTCATACACACTACGGGTGGTCAGTTTGGGAATTTATTTGCAGAGTAATGGCATGGCCGCGACTTAGTCCGCGTGTAATTTTTAACCGACATCAAAAAGGAGGAGGTTACTCAATTAGACTGTAGGTATGTTTTTTTTTTCAGTATATTTGTTATGCGATTACTCCGACAATTATGAATCGATTCTTTTTTGTTTGGTGGGTCATACTTCAGAGGTGGTCTAATTTTTTTTATCGAAATTGTTTTCATCATTTATTAATTAAATTCAAAGAGGTTTGATAATAGGGAAAATAGGCATACAAAACAATAAATAAAAAAAAACTAAATTAAATTAAGGTGAAAACCAAACGTACGTTTACATTTGAAGAGGTCAGGAAAAAAGGAAAATCTTTTTTCATCCCATCTATTCGAAAAGGACGACTTGGTTCGCCTTTAAGTGCACCCAAAGGTGGTGTTTTCTGTATGAAGCTTCTATAAGTGCGCCGCAATTATCTTTGCCGCGCACTTTTTAAATTTGGAATATATCGAACTCAAATAAGTGCGCCGCAATTATCTTTTACGGCCCTTTTTGAATTTGGAACATCTTGAAAAGAATCAAACACAAATAAGTGCGCCGCAATTATCTTTTCCGCGCCCTTTTTTAATTTGGATCATCTTAGTGTTCAGCGCCAAAGAAGGCGAACGCAAATATTGTTTAAATAAATACTGGCTGGTACGACGGCCCATAGTCGCGCCACCGGCTGAATAAATAAAAACAAATTAGGAACGCGCGAACTTCGCCCCGCGATTTCGTCATTTTCAACCGACTTTACAAAAAGGAGGAGGTTCTCAATACGGTTGTATTTTTTTTTTTTTTTTTTTTAATGTTTGTTCCGCATATCTCCGGCGTTTATGAACCGATTTGGATAATTCTTTTTTTATTTGAATAGATATACTTCCAGATTGGTCCCATTTTTTTCAGAATCCAGTTCTGATGATGGAATCCACGAGGAATTGAGGGAACTCCTCAAATATTGTAGGCATACATATGGCGATTTTGATATTTTCAGCAACAAACCAAGCATTTGCATTCAGAAAGTATCATAATCCTTTCACCACTATGGTTCTTTCATAATTTTTTTTTCATCCAAATATTTAGTCGAATACAACGGCGGAAGTCTTTTTTTTAAATGATAAGTTATTCACGGATTGTTAGAAATTCATGGTTTTGTTTTGAAATAAAATATGAGGCACCTTTTATTTTCTCATAGTGGGTGATGAAAAGTAGAGTGTAACACTCGGGCGCAAAATATATTTTTGGCTCGGGCGACGTACTTTGAATCCCTCACTTCGTTCTGGATTCAAAAAAGCGCCCTCGCCGTAAAAATATTATTTTGCTCCCTTATGATACAATCTACTATTACGTGTATACTATGCAAAGTATTAAAAATATTTGTTTTGAAAAATTTTAAGCTTGGTTTCAGATATTTAATACATTAAAATTTCACCTAGAACGTTTAACCTAGAAAAATTACACTTATTTTTAGTCGAAACCACTACTCCGTATCATGTATATGTCACATTTTGATTCAATTGCGACTCTTGAGTTGCTATTTTCACCTACTTAGTGGCACCTTTTGAACCAAATCTGTTGATGTAATCAAACGTTTCGAGGGACTTTTTCTGCTCTTTCGAACGGAGACGTCGTCCTTTTTTATTTTATTTCAATTTCTAGTGTTTTTTTGAGTTATATCGTGTAATTTTAGTGGCATTTTAACCGGTGTAGCTCATAAAGAGCATATGGTAGTGAATTTAAATAAAATAAGTGTATTGCGTGTCTTTTCGAAGGGGTGGAAATTGTCCAGGAACATTCTAGTAAACTGCCATCAATTTACTAGAACATGCCTTGACAGAAGACTTTGACGACTGGACATTGTTGAATAACTTGACATTGGCAAAATTGAGAAAATCCTCAGAGGCCATTAAAAAAAAAAAAAACGTTTCGAGCACGATGCGAAAAAAAGCCAAAAGTTTAAATGTCACCTTTTGATCCTATCCTCCAAATCAAATCAAATCAAATCAAAATAATTTTTATTCATTGAAATCACAAGGATCATTTTGAATCGTCTTATAAAAAACTTAAATTACACCTGTTCCAACGCGACCAAGCCTAGAAGAATCAGGCAACAAACACGGCTTGACTTACATAAATGGTTCGTCTTACCAATGAGAAGCGCCTGTCATTTCATTTCTTCATGCATTTCCTTTCATTCCTCATTTGCCACCCTCTTTGCGTCCCAAACCACTGCAGCAAATAGGTTTCAGCAATTGTACTGGATAAGTTACAACAAATATCCAGCGCTGGAGATTGTCAAGTAGATAAGTAACACTTACAGAAGCAGTACTTACGAGTATACATAAGGTCCAAGTTCCTGCACTTTTAGTTTCTTATCCTTGCCTTCTTGCACTCTCTGCCAATTAGTGTAGTTGAAGATATGGACCTTCATCAGGGGCTGGACGTTTGGCCGTCGCCACACCGAGTATGCTAGTGAATTGTTACTTATCACCATGTTCTGAAACAGAAAAAGGTTTCATATTGATTTACATAACATAACATACATACCTAACACCCAACAGTCACATACGTAGTCATGATCCCATACTAGAATTCCCTGTGTCGTGGGTATCAGGAATTACGAGTACCATGGTACCATGACGACCTATGTGGCGCGGCGGGCGATGGTTCGCCTACGACACAGGAGGTTGCAGGTTCGATTCCCGCATCGGAACAAATATTTGTACGATCTGCAGATCTGTTTCGGGTATTCTGGGTATTTTTTGTTTATAATAAAAAAATATCTATCTATGTAATGTATTATATTAAGTTTATCAGTTATCTAGTACCCATAACACAAGCTCTGCTTAGCTTGGGGCTAGATAATGTTGTGTGAAATGTCCAGCATTATTATTAGTATTGTTATTTGTCCCGTAGCGAGAATCGAACCCGCAACCTCTCACATCTCAGCTACTCGCCCACCGCGCCACAGAGGTCATCATCGTTATCAGCAGCCTTTAAATGTCTACTGCTGGACAAAGCGATCAGTAGCGTACATGACGCGGAAGTGTTCCCCCCGGGGTACACTGTGTTGCGCCGGGACCGCGCTGGTGATGCTGGATGGGGAGGAGTGCTTCTCGCAGTCCGCGATCAATTTAAAGTGCAACAGGTAGTTGATATCGACGGCTACTTGAACGATGTTGAGGTTGTGATAGGAATTGTAACACTTAAACACAAAAGAATCGTCCTGTGTGTAGTGTACATTCCGCCTAGTTCGAAAGATGATAAGTATATTAATACCTTTTGTGTCCTTGAAAACTTAGTAACTAAATATCATAAATTAGATGTAATATTGGTAGGTGATTTTAATCTGAATTCTTGTAGTAATAACGTAATTATGCAATATAATTGTTTATTATCTCATTGTAATTTATTGCAGCACAGTCTAGTTCGTAATAAATATGACAATATGTTAGATCTGGTTCTGAGCAATCTGGGCGCTAAATTTATTGAGGTGAAAGGAGACGCTGAGCCCTTGGTCCCCGCGGACGCACACCATCCGCCACTTGCGGTGAGCGTGCGGTGTCCGCAGCCGGCCCGGCACTGTACCCCGCGCGCATGCACGGTTCTACCGTCGCAGCCGCTGGCGCCGGCAGCTGACGCAGCGGACCATCAGCGTCGTACATTCAATTTTCGTAAAGCTGATTTTCAATCGTTATATGCAGAGTTGTGTTCGGTTGAATGGAATGACATATTTTTAACATCCAATGTTAATGAAGCTGTCGCATTATTTTATAATAAGTTAAATTCATGTTTTGAGATTCATGTTCCCATGAAAAGTTTAAGTAGTAATAATAAAAATGAATATAAGTATCTGTATCCGACGTGGTTTACTCCTGGCATAGTAAAAACATTAAAAAACAAGTATTATCATTTAAAGAAATTTAAGCAGCTAAAGTTAGACTTTAATAGGGAAATGTTTAAATTCTACAGACAACAAGCTAAGGAGCTTATTAATCTGACTTATGACAGCTTTATCCGACGGACAGAGACGAATATAAAGAAGGACCCGAAGAGTTTTTGGAAATTTGTAAAAGATCAGCAGGTGGCTAGGGTTACGTGCACTGAATACGAATTTGATAGTCAAACAGTGACAGGCATTGATGCAGCGAACGCGTTTGCAACTTATTTTAGTTCTGTTTTTCTGCCCCATGACTCAATTCTATCCGCAGCTAACGCTGAAAGCGAGTCAGCAGGGTCGCTTTGCTCCTCACGAATTGCGCTAGACAATGTTAGTTCAGCAGACCTATCAGTAGCAATACGCCGCCTTAAGGGTCATTCATCCGCTGGGCCAGATGGGGTTCCGCCATTTATTTTGAAGGACTGTAAGATTATTCTCGAGCAACCACTCCTTTTTATTTACAATTTAGCATTATCATCGGCTACTTACCCTACATTATGGAAAGTATCTCGTGTCACCCCTATACCTAAGGGAGGCTCCAAGTCAAAGGTTGAAAACTATAGGCCAATAGCGATTCTGTCAGCCTTCGGCAAAGTCTTTGAATCCATACTCAACCGGTATATAACCAGGCAAGTGCAAACCCAACTAGCCGAAAGCCAGCATGGCTTTAGAGCCGGCAAGTCCACAACCACGAACCTCGTAAACTTTGTAGACTACGCTGTGGTGGAGATGGATCGTAATAAGCAAGTTGACACGGCTTACTTCGACTTTAAAAAAGCTTTCGATCGCGTCCAAAATGATGTTCTTTTGAGGAAGTTCTCCGCTATTGGGTTTACACCCAAGCTTCTTCAGTTATTTGTTAGCTACTTTGCTGACTGAATTCAGTATGTGCAGCTCTCTGGGTTCCATTCTAAACCCTATCTGACTTGTTCTGGTGTTAGTCAAGGTAGTACACTGGGACCCACTCAGTTTCTCATCATGATAAACGACCTGCCGAAGGTCGTCAGATCAGCGGAATGTCTCATGTTCGCCGATGATCTGAAGCTATTCCTGGGAGTAGGTAGCACGATCGACTGTGAGGCGCTACAGAGGGACATCGACAATGTGGTACACTGGGGAGAATGTAATCACCTAGAATTTAACAGTTCGAAGTGTAAAACTATCTCATTTACCCGGTCACGCGCTCCTCTCCAGTACAATTACCACATATCAGGCGTTCCTCTTGAGCGCGTCGCAGAAGTTCGTGACTTGGGGTTGATCTTGGATGCAAAACTTACCTTCAATCCGCATATCTTGGATGTATGTAACAGAGCTTTCAAATCCTTGGGATTCGTAACGCGACAGACATCTAGATTTCATGATAGGAATGCCATTGTTACTCTCTACTACGCGTTCGTGAGGAGTAAATTAGAGTATAGCTCTGTTGTATGGGACCCGCACGAACAAAAATATAGCCTCATGCTAGAACGCGTACAAAGGAAATTTGCTCGTTATCTTTTTAAAAAAATGCATGGGTACTATCCTTATTTATATCCGTCTTTGTTCGTCGCCGGAATGGTAGGCATCAACACCCTTGAGTTGAGACGCAAGTGTGCATTGTTGATGCACTATTATCTGCTGCTCAACAACAGGATTGATAACCCGACCGCGCTGGCTCGCTGCGCGTTGTCTGCGCCGGAGCAGCGGCTGCGCGCGCCGCGCCTGTTCGCGGCCCCGTTGGTTCGAACGCAAACCACACGGTATGCTCCGACGACTCAGGCCCTCAATTTGCTTAACGCTCTGGTTGCTCAGAAGCCAGATATCGATATTTTTTTTTCAAATTTTAATGTTTTTCTTAATAATGTTATCAGTTTTCTAAGCTAAGTAGGTATCTGTGATATAATCATTATTAAGAATTATAAGTACCTGTAGTTTTGGCTTGCCGCACGCGTTGGTGTATACTGTAAGTGCAGTAAGCAGTTGAATTTAAATAAATAAATAAATAAATAAATAAATAAAGCCTTTTTTATACAACTTGGCAAGCAAACAAGCATACGGGCCACATGATGGAAAGTAGCTACCGTAGCCTATACACCTGCAACACCAGAGGCATCACCCACGCGCTGCCGACCCTGAGACATAAAGGTGAAAAGTCTCATCATGTACCTGTAATTTCACCAGCACCAGAAATAGGTACGGTGGAAGTACTTCTCCGGACTCTTTCACAATAAATTCTACTACTAGCAACTACTACTACTAGACTGCTCTCCCTCTTGTTATCATCATCATTATCATCGGCCTTTAGACGTCTACTGCCGGACGAAGCCTCCCCCATGAAATACAATGGGGGGTATTGCCATAATCATAATGCCATGCCAGCGAGGCAGTTTAGAATTTTCAAACTTTCAAATTTTTTTTTTTAAATTTTTTTTTTTTTTTTTAGAAGCTTTGGTGTTGTTTTGGGGTTTTTCTTCTAGTTTGAGACCAATAAATACGAGGTTAATCTCCCCCACAGTATTTGTATTTATATTTATTGATTGCTTTTATGTACATACAATATTGTTAGTAATGGGTGTTTTTTTTTTGTATTTTTACTTTTAGTCAGGTGGGTACATAAACCTTGTCAGGGCGCTGCAATTTGGAGTCAAGATCAATAATAAAAGATTACAAGACATACTATAATAAATTAAAACGTCAAAAAAAGCAATGAAAACCACATAAGAAATATTGGCGCTGCGTGCAGATCAGCTGACCGGGAGCGTTGAACTCGCGCGGCCGGTGAGCTCTGTGAACTCGCCGCTATTTTATATAGTTATGGCATAGGTAGCTTTACCGGTACCTTCAGTATTCGGGAGCTGTCCTTTTACACCCTGTATAATTAACTATATACTATTACTAACTACTATTACTATTTACTATTATATTACTTAGTATTATGGTACTCACCGATAATATTGCATCATTGATTGTATTTGTGAAGCAGAAGAACACGGTGCCAAGTAAACTTAATACGAAGGTTGCTGATAGAAGTAGTAATACTGTAACAAAAGAAAACAAAAAATAATATAATATTGAATAGATGAACATAACATATACAGTTGAATAATATCACCTTAACTATTAAGTAGCTAATGTTAGCACCTACTTGCTTAGTTACACGCGCTCTGTCATATTGGATGCATACAATAAATAATACATACATAAATACACGCCTTTTCCCCGAAGAGATAGGCAGAGCCTCAAAGGGCCTCTTTTCACCGTGGCTTACACAATTGCTGGAATAAAGACGTGACAAGTGGTGAGCTCATCGCCGCCATTGCTTTCCACGGCAGACTCGGGTAACGCTTTCTGCCAGTGATAACAAATGCAAACTTTCTTATTTTAAGTACAAACACATGCTTTTGATTTTGTAAAACTCTTCCTTACCTCAACGATTTAACTAGATTATTTACAAATTGGGGTAATCTATTATTTGCTTTATGTTTGTCACCAGGGGCGTAGCTACCGCCGTATCTGCCGTATCAATTATACGGGGCCCCCGAGCCACGAGGGCCCCCGACGGGCGTAAGCAAAAATAAATGAAAACTTTCAAATTTTTTTTAATTTCAGAAATGACAAACATAAAAAAAACATTTTTTTTCCCGCGTAACGCGTGCATTCAAAGATTGGCAACACCCTACATCGGTAAACCACGGAGAGCAGTGTTTATTGACGTTGTGCATTTCATTGCATCTAATACAATTATAGATACAATGAAATGCACAAACAATTTTGTTCCTCTGGTTTATTAGTATTAAATAGTAGCGATTTGTAAAAAACAATGAGTGAAAGGAAAAGAGATTATCCCAGCGGAGCTACGAAAAGAAAAAGTAAACAGAAAAGGGGGGAAGGGGGTCATAAAAAAGTGCCCAAAATTTCTTCATTTTTTCAGATATTTACCCTTCATAAGGGCCCCCAAACAAATTTTTATACGGGGCCCCGCTAAGACACGCTATACCACTGTTTGTCACACATGTTTTTCTGCCTAGATTATAAGAAAACACTGTTGATTAACAATAAACAAATAAATATATGTTTATGTTTAAAATGTGTTTCGTCTTTAAGCTAACATATTAAAATATATTTGACTTAGTTTGATTAAACTTTTGTGTAATAATATGATTTTGTGCTCTCGATTCTTATCTAAAAACGTTTTGTGGTAAGTAACAAAAATAGTAAATGAGAGATAACTCACATCGTATGATTCTTGTTTATTAAATATCGAATGGTACATGATATCATCATCATCATCAGCATCATCAGTAGGCTTTAGACGTCGACTACTGGACGAGGGCTCCCCCATAAAATATAATGAGAGGGGATTACCATAATGATCGCGCTTGGCAGGTGGATTAATGATCGCAAATCAAATCAAAATAATTTTTATTAATTGAAATCACAAGGATCATTTTGAATCGTCTTATATAAACTTAAATTACTCCTGTTCCAACGCGACCAAGCCTAGAAGAATCAGGCAACAAACACGGCTTGTGTTACATAAATGGTCCGTCTTACCACCAGGTGAGAAGCTCCTGTGTGGTGCCTCGGAGCAAGCAGTTGCTGATACATAGTAAATGAAAACTTAAAAACCTTAGGAAGGTAGTCAAAAGTAAATAAACATCAGCAAAAGTATGCAAGACAGCACACGCTACACTTGTTATACTTATAAATAACAATCTAATAGAAACATGTCCGTATTCATGTTTATTTATTTATTCAGACACTCAGAAAACTTACAGCAACAAGCCAAAACGTTTTTGAGGCAGCACACATAATTACATATATAGAAAAAAAAAATTGTAGTATTAGTAGGTATAACAAATTGGTAAGTAAGTTAAGTGAGTTTTTTCTTATGTAGATACATAAAAAAACGCATTTAACTCAAGAAACGTACACAGAGAACAATAAACATTCGCAGCTTCATGTGAAAAACATCTACTTCTGGTTCCTGAGTAATTACGTATGTTATTTTGAGTACTCAGGTGGATGCTGCTGCCCATCCCCTGGTGTGATTAGTCGCTCTTAGTCAGCTTTTTCGATATCCACGGGAGGATCTAGTCTAAGGCTGGATATTATTAAAAATATTAAATTGAATGATAGGTGATTTCACGCCAAAACGAACAGAGGCTGTAGACAAAGTAAAATTCTAATAGCGATGACGCCAGTAGAAAAGTCCAAAATGTATGGGATTGACGTTAGCGATATGTCACGTGGTATTGAATCACGACTGTAGAAATGGAATCGCTTTGAAGCGAATGCCACTTGGCTAGGCCCTCAGGCCAACTTTGATGAAATTTAGTACTTAGATAAATTAAAATTTGAATACTTTTTATCTAGTTAATTATAACTCTTTTTATTACTTTTAGTTCTTTCAGAAGGATAAGGCGGGTGAAACCGCGAGCCATTGCTAGTGCTTTATCTATGAGGCCACAGCTTTTACTATCTGCAGGCAGTTTAAATAACCTCTTATTCTAATAATTTATCTCATTACGGAAAAACAAATTATAATGTCACGCGGTACATAAAAAACGTAATGGCTGATTGTAAAATGACATGAGTTAGGTAGTGTTAAGAGCGCCATTTACACTCATACCATGAGCTCATAGAGCGATTCAGTTCAAAAACTATTCAGTACAAAATATTGGTTCGTCGTTGACATCCGTCATCATTGAATAACTTTAATCGCAGAAGTCTATAGACCTTCTGCTACAGTGTCCTTAAAATATAGCTGCGGACATCACGGAACCGATATTTTGTACTGAATAGTTTTTTTACTGAATCGCTATAAGAGCTCATGTAAGGCCTATGATCGAGCGACGTGACGAGATTAAAAATGAGATGCAAAAAATAGTGTGGGTAGAACAATATACTAACAATAGTTGTAACCATACGGAATTTTGAAAAAAGTCTGGTTTTGCAAATAATAATAGCACAAATGACTACCCTAAAAAGCTTTGGCATTCAAATGCTCATAATTTTTAACGGCAACAACATATTTTTTTTAACCGACTTCCCGAAAAAGGAGGAGGTTCTCAATTCGGTTGTATTTTTTTTTTTTTTGTATGTTTGTTACCGCATATCTCCGGCGTTTATGAACCGATTTGAATAAATCTTTTTTTATTTGAATAGATATACTTTCAGAATGCAGTTCTAATGATGGGATCCATGAGGAATTGAGGGAACTCCTCAAATATTGTAGGCATACATATGGCGATTTTGACATTTTCAGCAGCAAACCAAGCATTTGCATTTAAAAAGTATCATAATCCTTTCACCACTATGGTTCTTTCATCATTTTTTTTCATCCAAATATTTTGTCGAATAAAATGGCGGAAGTCGGTTTTTTAAATGAAAAGTTATTACGAATGAAATACATAGCCAGACTTGTATTTTAAAGTTCTTACAGCATGTTTTTTAACTATTTATTTATTTCACAACAAAATCCACAGCTCTTAGAAATAAGATATTAAACCAATGTTCCAAACCGACTGCCATTAACGGATTTACATTATAATTAATAGAACAAACCGACAGTTATCAAGTAGACATTTAGTATAGGTATGTATGTATAACATTTAGACGACTTCAGAGGCACACCAGACAAGTAGCCCGCCGAGATGCGAGAGATTGCGGGTTCGAATCCCGCTGCAAGACAAATATTTAACTATGATTCGTATATTTCGATTAATTAAAAAAAACCCTCAAAACGAATACATTCTGAAGTGCAAACCAGTTTCATCGTCAAATATGAGATGCAATTTTCAACATTAAGCATAAAAAAAATATTTTTGGATGTTTGGATTTTAGGATTATACCACGCCTTAAGACTGAATTACACTTATTTATTTATTAAAATTCAACTGCTTACTGCACTTACAGTATACAATACACAAACGCGTGCGCAGTAAGCCAAAACTACTTGACTTCTCTCTAATTTTTTTTTAGTTATTGTTTCTAAAATCTAAAGCGTTGTCGACCTTATCTAATTACATTTACAAAATTTTATAAATACTTGATTTATAGTTTTTAATTAAAAGGTAAAGTCAGATGGAACTAAATAAAACCGGCCAAGTGCGAGTCAGACTCGCGCACGAAGGGTTCCGTACCATTATCCTAAAAAAACGGCAAAAAAATCACGTTTGTTGTATGAGAGCCCCCTGAAATATTTATTTTATTCTGGTTTTTAGTATTTGTTGTTATAGCGGCAACAGAAATACATCATGTGTGGAAATTTCAACTGTCTAACTATCACGGCTCATGAGATACAGCCTGGTGACAGACGGACGGACGGACAGCCGAGCCTTAGTAATTGGGTCCGTTTTACCCTATGGGTACGGAACCCCAAAAACGTCAAGTCTAATGTTCATAACTTTATTTTGGTATAATTGACGACCTCTGCCGTCGCGGCGGGCAAGTCGGCTGAGATGCGAGTGGTTGTGGGTTCGATTTCCGCTGCGGGACAAATGTATGTATGATCTACAAATATTTTTTCCGGGTCAGTGTTGTGGTACCATGATGTACTCGAGTTCTTGATACCCACGACACAAGGAATCCTAGTGTGGGACCAGGACTACGTATGTGACTGTTGTTGCTATGTATAATCAGAAAAGACAAATCAAGGAAGGCGTTCTAGATTTTGGAAACGAAGAACCAGATAAAATTGAATTTTAATTCAGCTGAAAAAAATCGAAAAAAAACAAAGTGTACGTGGTAATCTTAAGTATAGTTATGATAACATGAACAGAGGTCAGGGAAATGTCTCTAGACCTCCAAATTTCGATAAGGAATTATGATATAAATGCGCATTCATTTTACAGCTAATTTGTTAAAATGGGTAGATACCTATTTCAAAAAGAGGTTATCAATTCGTAGGCTATGTATTTCTTTCCTGATTTAAAAAATTTGCTGTCGTAAGTTTGAGGCCATAGTGTGTATCACTAGTCTGCATGCATAGTGTGCACTGGCCTCGGCAGAAGACCAGAGCTGTAGGGCAATGTGTATAATATGCTGAGCTGAAGGCCCATTCATCACCACACCTTACACGTTCTTATGATTGTAATTATTATGATATAATTTTAATTATTGTTTTGTGTATATCTATATACATATGTAAACAGTTTTTTAAGGTGGTTGTTGAAATATGCTTATATATTTTTTATTATTTTTTGATGTAATGGCTTGACAAGCTGGCGTACGGCCCGCCTGATGGCCTAAGCGGTTACCGTCGCCTATTGAGATCTGTAACACCCGAGGCATTGCCAATGCGTTGCCTGCCTTGGAGGACACTTTTCACATTTTTTTTGAAGCTGTTCATGTTGTAGTTTAGCGGGAAAACCTCAGAAGAACCTCCATTCCACAATTTGCACGTATGTGGGAGAAAAGATATCGTAAAGCTAGCTGTACGAGATACCCAGACATCGATGATGTGTGGATGAGCTCCCAACCGATGTCGAGAGGTGCGATGATAGAACCTGGAAGCAGTTATAAGATCAAATAGTTCCTCAGAGCACTCCCCATTATAGAGTCCATAGAATACACAGAGCGAGCCGATATCTCGGCGCAGGCTCAGCGGCTCTAGTGTACTGGTGAGCATTTATTCATATACTATCAAACAAACTGATTACAGAATTTGGTTATTAAGAGAATATTACCAGTAGCTAGCAAAAAGGCGCTTACGCCCATTTGCACTTAAACGAAGTTGGTTTCTAATTTAGCTATTATTTCTTAAAACTCCATGAAACTATGTACACATAATCAGTACACTAATATGTAGACCCGTGGTGCGTTAGTTTCTTATAAAATTATATGGTTACCAAATAATAAATAAAAAAAAACATTTTTTTAAACTAACTCATCACGGGTCTAGATATTAGTGTACAGCAGGGCGATTTTAAAACGTCGGGAAACATTTCCGATCGGATTCGTTAGTTTTTCATTTCGATGTGCACTGAGAAAAATGACATTTTGGCTTCATTATAAAATATCAATACGTCTTTCAAAAATACGATGAATTGTTCTAAAATAAGGTTGTATCATGTATATATAATAAAATAATCTAGTTTAAATAGTATGTAATACAATATTATGATGACCATTCTCCGTAATAAACGGTGACAGAATATAAGAAGATTAAATCGATACTTTACGATGCTTTCCTCTTAAAATAACACTACGTAATATGAAATGGTCTGCTGGATGTCTGGTTGGCAGAAATTCGATGATACCTAAGATATAACAGTTTTCGTCACTTTATTTTTGTAGTTAGCATCAATTTTCTTGAAGCTTCTATGCATAAAATCCTTATAATATACGACTACGGACTATATCTTCCGCCGTTTCGTTACTGCTTCGCTTGTTACTGTCCATCCAAAGGTTGTCTGGAAGAAATCGCTCTCAGCGATAAGGCCGCCCATTGTACTGCTAATTTTAATAAATCCTTTTATGTATTCCTGGTGTACAATAAAGTGTTAATCTATCTATCTATCTATGTAACTACGGGCATACAAAAATTAATTAACAAATGAACAAACATCAAATAATGATTACGGAATCATAATATTTGACACCGCACACCAAAATACCATGACTAGCACACAAAAATACAATTACGTAACAAATTACCATCGAATATGATTACGGAACCATAATATTTGACGCGGCACTCCAAAATACCGTGATCATCACACAAAAATACGTTTATCGTTTTACTAAAGTATGATTACAGATTCATAATATTGGATGACCGGCATATTAAAATACTGTGAAATCACCAGTCTACTGCGAACGGCACGCGGGTAGGTCCTAGCCCGGTCATTTTATTCTATTCAGTTAGCAGGGAAGCACATGCGCTCCGCCTTTTGTTTGTAATTTTATTTTAAATATTACGGATTGTCTATAGTTAGTGTTACAAAATGTGAAGTGATTTGAAGCAACAAAGTGCAACAAAGATCAGCTGGGTTTCATAATACCTAACATTTGTTCTTGTACAAAAATAAGTGTTTTAAGATTAGTGCACCAGTTTATGCAAGCTGTTTATGTAAAAGCTTGTGACAGTACATGACCCAGTTTTGCCGACTGATGCCCAGCTGATGTCCATTTAAAATGATGTGGTTGTACATAAAATAATCTCCACCTTTCTACTACGCATCTGCCTGCACTGAGAAAACAGTTCATCAAAAAATATGGTGATTTCACGTAAAGTAGGGAGCATACGGAAATAACCATAAAGTACGATGAAACTACTGTTGCTGCTGCTAACCATATATTATGATGAGCTGTCACCATGCATTAGTAGTTCGTATCACCGTATGTCCGGACTTACGGTGACGGTAATCGTAATGGACCATTACTTTTTGAGAGAGAGCATAACATTACATATGACTGTCATCATATTTTTGTATGCTTTCCTACTATTTTTATGTGCTCTCCTCTAATTTCCGAGTAATCCCTATTATTTTATCATACTATTTATCCATGCTTTCCTACTATTATTGTATGCTTTCCTACTATTTTTAATGTGCTTTCCTCTCATTTCCGAGTAACTCCTGTTATTTCATCCTACTATTTATCCATGCTTTCCTACTATTATTGTATGCTTTACTACAATTTTGAATGTGCTTTCCTCTTATTTCCGAGTAATTCCTGTTATTTCATCCTATACCATTTATCTATGCTTTCCTACTATTATTGATGTGCTTTCCTATTGATTTTTCTTACTATTTTTCTATGCCTCCTGTTGTAGTATGGCTCGGGTATTGTTCCTTTTTCTTAAATATGTATGGGCCAATTAATAAAGATAATTGACACATAGAATAAGCAAGAGTACGGTTAAGAGAATGATGATGATGTATAGTCGTTCATCGTCATCACTCCCGTAACCGTACTTTTGCACGGTTATGGGTCAGAGTAGATTACTAAGTGTCAATTATCTTTATAAATTGGCCCACACATATTTAAGAAGAAGAAAAATACCCGAGCCATGCTACAACAGGAGGCGTAGAAAATTAGTAAGAATAAACAATAGGAAAGCACATCAATAATAGTAGGAAAGCATGGATAAATAGTAGGATGAAATAACAGGAAATACTCGGAAATGAGAGGAAAGCACATTCAGAAAAAAGTACCTACGCAATACAGAAAATAACCCTAATAAAGTAGGTACTTCTAGATAACAGTGGATTTGGGATTTGGGGAATTATTTGCTATAATGGAAAAACATATGACGGATTAACATTTTAATTAAAAATTACAAAATATTATTAAATAACGCAAAATATATAATTTAGAGTAACGGAGTAGTAGTTTTGGGGTAACGGAGGCGGGCTCGCACCGTCTCTTGCCAGAGGGCGCATGACCTCCTGTCACGGACCAGCTGAGGGTCGAGACCACTGTTCCAAAGCTGACTGCACCTTATCCGCGTCACCTGTACAAAATTGCAAGTGGTTAGGTCAAATAGATTTTTATATATGGGGGTCGAAAGTAGCTTTAAATTTGGGGTAGTAAATTCTGCCGAAGTCAGCCTACAAAACTCGAAAGGAAATTAGCTAAATTTACCTAAATACAGTATTTTGTGACATGTTTACTTTATGGTACCATAAAGAGTATCTCTAATTAACATGGGCTTTCACATTAGATATTTTACTTAATACGAGACTAAAATCAATACCTTATTCAAATCCCTGGTGATTGATCCTAGAACACGACGCGACTTCAGGCGTGCTGGACAGAGAACGGGATCGAGACTCGGGCTTTGCCAGGATACCCAACGTAATAAGATAGGCACGTTGAGCCCTCCAGGCGTTCACCAACCGTATTTTTGAAAGACGTATTGATATTTTATAATGAAGCCAAAATGTCATTTTTCTCAGTGTGCTGACGCCTACCAAACCATGGCTGGTTGGTGAACGCCTGGAGGGCTCAACGTGCCTATCTTATTACGTTGGGTATCCTGGCAAAGCCCGAGTCTCGATCCCGTTCTCTGTCCAGCACGCCTGAAGTCGCGTCGTGTTCTAGGATCAATCACCAGGGATTTGAATAAGGTATTGATTTTAGTCTCGTATTAAGTAAAATATCTAATGTGAAAGCCCATGTTAATTAGAGATACTCTTTATGGTACCATAAAGTAAACATGTCACAAAATACTGTATTTAGGTAAATTTAGCTAATTTCCTTTCGAGTTTTGTAGGCTGACTTCGGCAGAATTTCCTACCCCAAATTTAAAGCTACTTTCGACCCCCATATATAAAAATCTATTTGACCTAACCACTTGCAATTTTGTACAGGTGACGCGGATAAGGTGCAGTCAGCTTTGGAACAGTGGTCTCGACCCTCACCTGGTCCGTGACAGGAGGTCGTGCGCCCTCTGGCAAGAGACGGTGCGAGCCCGCCTCCGTTACCCCAAAACTACTACTCCGTTACTCTAAATTATATATTTTGCGTTATTTAATAATATTTTGTAATTTTTAATTAAAATGTTAATCCGTCATATGTTTTTCCATTATAGCAAATAATTCACCAAATCCCAAATCCACTGTTCTAGAATAATACCTAATAAAGTAGGTACTTCTGTCTAGAAGTACCTACTTTATTAGGGTTATTTTCTGTATTGCGTAGGGACTTTTTTCTGAATGTGCTTTCCTCTCATTTCCGAGTATTTCCTGTTATTTCATCCTACTATTTATCCATGCTTTCCTACTATTATTGATGTGCTTTCCTATTGTTTATTCTTACTAATTTTCTACGCCTCCTGTTGTAGCATGGCTCGGGTATTTTTCCTTCTTCTTAAATATGTGTGGGCCAATTTATAAAGATAATTGACACTTAGTAATCTACTCTGACCCATAACCGTGCAAAAGTACGGTTACGGGAGTGATGACGATGAACGACTATACATCATCATCATTCTCTTAACCGTACTCTTGCTTATTCTATGTGTCAATTATCTTTATTAATTGGCCCATACATATTTAAGAAAAAGGAACAATACCCGAGCCATACTACAACAGGAGGCATAGAAAAATAGTAAGAAAAATCAATAGGAAAGCACATCAATAATAGTAGGAAAGCATGGATAAATGGTATAAGATGAAATAAGAGGAAAGCACATTCAAAATTGTAGTTAAGCATACAATAATAGTAGGAAAGCATGGATAAATAGTAGGATTAAATAACAGGAGTTACTCGGAAATGAGAGGAAAGCACATTAAAAATAGTAGTAAAGCATACAATAATAGTAGGAAAGCATGGATAAATAGTATGATAAAATAATAGGGATTACTCGGAAATTAGAGGAGAGCACATAAAAATAGTAGGAAAGCATACAAAAATATGATGACAGTCATATGTAATGTTATGCTCTCTCTCAAAAAGTAATGGTCCATTACGATTACCGTCACCGTAAGTCCGGACATACGGTGATACGAACTACTAATGCATGGTGACAGCTCATCATAATATATGGTTAGCAGCAGCAACAGTAGTTTCATCGTACTTTATGGTTATTTCCGTATGCTCCCTACTTTACGTGAAATCACCATATTTTTTGATGAACTGTTTTCTCAGTGTGGTAAGCAACTAAAACAATTTTCATACAATTTTCTCTAGTAAAACACAATAATATACAATATTTATTGTTTTTTACTGTGTTTTACTATAGAAAATTGCTTTAGTTACTTACCACATCGAAATGAAAAACTAACGAATCCGCTCGGAAACGTTTCCGACGTTTTAGAATCGCCCTGCTGATCATATGTACAAAATTTAATGGAATTTGTTGAATTAATAGTCAGAATAGTCGTAATTCATAGTCGGCTTTTAAGACCTCCACGGGAGGAGATGGAGGAGTATATTCTTAGGCTAACAACAAACAACAACAACAACAAACAACAACAACAATTAGGCACAATAAGCAACTTCGTTTCAAAATATATGATGTGTGCCTTATAAACTTTTGCTGATGTTTATTTACTTTTTGACTACCTACTCTTGATTTGGGAGCTTAGAAACGGGTTTTTAAAAAATTAAAATTTAAAACTAAAATTAAAATTAAATTAAAAATACGTGTGCATCGATATGGAGATGCTTTAATATTGAAATAAAAGAATACATGTGCGTCAGAGCGCCGAGGGCTGTCTCGCCGCTGAGTCAGCCTTAAACATAAATGCTTAGTTACTAAAAGTATATTCTAGACCTAATCTAAGGCAGAGGGGTGAGGGGTAACCATAACTCCTCCATCCCTAAGAGGAAAATTATCGGTTCGATCGATTTTAGATGTATTCCGATAATTTTTCTTAAGCGGTAATATTTTTAACAATTTTAAACGAAACACGTAAAGTAAAAACATCAAAAAACTTAAAATTACTAAACAAAAAGTAACGTATCCTAATTGTTCACTGAAGTTAAAGTCTTTTTGTTCATTTAAAACACTTTCGATCACTGCACTTTGCTTTAAAGAGTAAGCCATGTATTTAACTTCATCTAAGTGAACTCCTTTCATGTTGAGTGCGCGTGCACCGGATAGAGTGGTGTTCGCACGTAGCTGCGGCAAGATGATAACTGGAATTGGCTCTACAATATCCGATTCTATGTAGATACGGTGTCGAATACGAATTCCATGAATTTCCAAATCACAAGGCTCGTCGATGGTCACGAGATAAGTTCCAAATAATGGCTGCTTACTGACTTCGTTATCGCAATGTTTCGTTAGCGTAGTCTTAAGTCTGCTGAAAATAATCCAACTGTCAGAACTGACTTGCTGGACCTTGACATTTTCAATTCGAACCTGATGCTGCGTACAATCATCAGGGTTTTCTTCAAATTTCATGAGCTGTTCCATACAGGTGGGCTCATGGTACATTGCTCGGTTGTCTGCATTACACAGAAAATGGTCGCCAGTTGATAACGGGCGGCATGGTTTCACAATCGGTAAGTATTTCATTCCATTCGCCAAAAGGTAAGGATATTTGGGGAAAATAGACAAGGTTTTATTTTCGGATTGGTGGAAAATTGGTAAGGAGTACATTTTAAAATAGTTATAAGTACAATTATCAGTAATAGGAATTTCCATAATAAACGTGATCTGGTTTTTCTTAATAAATGATTTTACACAAATAGTTTCTTCTAATTTTAACAAATTTTCATCGATAGGTAAATACACTAAGCTTTCTGAGTTTGCAATCAATTTCAAATGATACATGAGTTCCGTCGAGTTCACGATAGATTGATGTAGTATAGAGACTCTACTTAATGCTAGAGCTGTTTCAATTTCACTTAACCTGATAAATATAGTACGAAAACTGCTTGTAAAGACGCTAAATAATCCTGATATGTATGTGAAAAAAACCCAATTGTTTTTTCTAGCAGCTAAATCTCTTAACATTATTTCGGCTTGCTTTAAGCGATTATCTAAATTAACAGTATTCTGATTCATTGTTTCAGTTACATTGATAAAGCTATCGAACATTTTAGAGACCAAGGTTAATTTCTTAGAAACGATAATTTGATTATGACTTAGTTCAGATGTGAGTTTATCATATTTGATGGCATCGTCATGGTCAAGATTACCTGTAATAACTTTTATAACGGAACCCAATGGATTTATTAGACCTCTCTTAAAGCGTTGCTGTGGAACAAGTTGTCGGTATTTATCTATAGTTATATCGCGTATAAACTCTGTATGTATTTTCACATTTTTAAATTCTTCCGAATATGATGTATTCCAATCGATCAGTTTACACAGTTGTTCATAGTTCATTGATACGTAATTTAAATCACTGTAAATCCTGTCCAAGTTTATAACCTTAACTATAGTCCAATAGTCAGTTTGATAGTATGCCTGACCTTCCTTTATTGGAAGTATCCCTGGATTTCCTTCAAGTGTCTGTAGATGAAGAGCCAGGGTTGGTGTCATTATTAGCAGTATGCTGCATCAGTACATCGCTTTTCATATTTAGCCAATCTATAAATTTCGATTATCGTGGAATGGAAACGTTCAATAAGTCCCATTGAGTTAGGGTTATTGGGCGTACCAATGTGAAGTTCAACTTTATGTAAAATTAGAAATTCTTTAATTAACTCGTTATTGAATTCAGTACCGGAATCTGAACTTATCTTTTTAGGAATTCCGTATTATGAAAAATACTTCATCAAAGCTCGGATTACCTCAGGAGTTGATTTGCTTTGAATTTCAATGGCCTGTCCTAACTTACTGAAGGAATCAATAAGGGTCAGATATGTTTTTCCTTCAATGCTGAAAAGATCTATGAAAATCTCCTGAAAGGGGGCATCTTGTGTTTGAGTTAACTGCAAGATAGGATTAATCGGTTTCCTATCATATTTCATTTTTTTGGCATGCTTCACAAGCATTGATAACTATTACTGCTCGTTGCTCTCTTTCATCTTCAATAAAAATTACTCTTTCTTCGTAAAAATTAACCATGCCTTTCTTAAAAAACTCAATTATTAAATTTCCAAATAATCTTCGATGCTTTTCTTCCTCAAAATAGATAAAATATTTTACTTTTGGCTTTATGTATTGTTTCAAAAAGTTTTTAACCAATTCTGAATTATCTGTTGGTAGGTTGTTTTCTTTTTAGCTGTTAATTTTCTAATCTCTGATACATGTTTTTCATAATTTATTACAGCAAAAGGTGTTGTAATAGTCAACCATTTTGGTTGATCTAAGGCATTCTGAATGACCGTAGAAGCATAACCGTTTATGCAGTTCACTATTGCACTAGGCATTCGTAAGCCGTTCTTAAATTCATAGAAGTCAAGTATGGCTTCGCTTAAATAACTTGACCCGTTGTTCTGATCGTAGTGGTATTATCAATAATATATTTTAAATTAATATTGATTATTGGAATACAAGAAGTATTCGTTTTCAAAAGCTGTTCTTTCAAATCAATAATCGCGACCAATTGTTGTAAAAGATCATTTCGAATAAGCGTCGTAACGTGCGTCAACGTCATACAAATAAAATTTATGCCAATCATTACTATTGTAACAAAAGTAGAGTAGGAAGAGAGGGATTTCCATCATTTCACCGTGCCTGCTGGACGCGTGGGTGCTAATCACTTGAAATGGTTCCTTTCGAATAAATTTACCAAAATATTGATAGGCGTTTTGAGGACAAAAGAATGACCTCATACTTCCGGTATCAATAATAATTTTTTGCATCTATTTCTTTTAAATAATGTACGAAAGTTTTGAATTAGGATCGCGATTTAGTTCTAAGACTTAGTCAAGGCAGTTTTGAGAAAATTTGCCTGCCTGATATACGTCAGTCTTCATATGGTACGTTACGTCGGTACCTACATATATAATTTTTGTTACCATAATAGTTCACTTCGTTCACGTCATGATAACTATTATGATTATAGTCGTAATTTTCATTGTAATAAGGTTCGTATTCATAGTCATTTATAATCAGTTCGTTTAACTTAAAACCTTGTTGTGGTACTTGTGGTATAGGAGGAGCTGTCCTCATATAGACACGTCACTGATTTGCATTTGAGGCTTTTGTACCTGAGGGGGACTGTAGACTACTTGAGTTGGCTGGATACCAGATTGTGGTCGATATCCAAATTGAGTTGGCCGATTATTCAATTGTTCGAGTGTTTTATAACCAAATGGTTGAGGTGGTTTGTAACCAAATTGCTGTGGTGGCTTGTAGCCAAATTGCTGTGGTGGCCTATAACTAAATTGCTGAAGGCCTACTGGTTGTTGTGGCTGAAGGCCAATCTAAGGTCGGTACCCAAAAGTTTGTGGACGGTCCGTTCCAAAACTCTGTGGTTGACCTTGCCCTTGAATTTGGGGCATCTTAGGCGGGGCATTGTTGCTTATCAATGGCCTTGAACCTGAACTTATAATTTGACTGCTGCCGTGTATACGATTTTTCATGTTGTATTGTTCCAAAAAAATTTACTTCCTCAAGAACATCACTTAAGGTGGCCTCTAATGTTGATGGTACCTTAAGTCTCACTACCCGTACCATATTCTCAGGACGGTTATATAAAAATACATCAAGGATGTATTATTATAATATGATAAATTTTGCGCGTTTTAAATCACTAGGACAGTGATTATCGTGATTGAGGACCAATCACGTTCACTTTCGACATCAATAAATATCGAACACTTTGGATTCTATTACAAAAATCCAGATAACTTTCATCTGATTTTATTTTCAAAAACTCTAATTCAATATTGATACACGCTTCACTACGCGGATCTCCAAAATGCTAGACGAGCAATTCTTTCAACGCAGACCAAGTCTCAACATCCTCTCGTTCCGATAAGAGCGCAGCTGCGTTCTCTGTAAGTCGACTAGTCAAAACAATTTGTTCTTCGAAATCTCTGTTACTAAACCGATCAATTACATATTAACATTTTCGCAAATATAAATTTAACTGTCTTTTATCACCATTGTATAATGGTATCAATTGAATGAATTCTTTAAGTATCGCTTGTATAGCTTCGACATAGTAATAGAGTTACGAACGATTCAGAGAAGGCAACTTTTCACTCGAGTTACACGATTTAAGTTTTTTTTTTTTTTTACACAAAAATAGAACACGTTATAAACACAATAGAAAACACATTGGGAAAATGTGGAAAACTTTAAGAAAATTTTTCACTTGCGTTTACGCGGTTATGTAAAAGTTTACACTTTAAAATAACACAATTAAAAGCACTACAATAATAAAGTATAAAAGGAAAGCTTGATTAAAAATTTTCACTTAAGGTTACGCGGTTGTATAAAATTAGACACTTTAAAATAGCACAATAAAAAGCACAAAAATAAATGGGGAAAACTTGATGGAAAATTTCCACTTAAGTTTACATGGTTTTAAAAATTACACACTTTAAAATAGCACACTAAAATAGAAAAAAATAAATGGGGAAAACTTGATGGAAAATTTCCATTTAAGTTTACATGGTTTTAAAAATTACACACTTTAAAATAGCACAATAAAAAGCACAAAAATAATTGGGGAAAACTTGATGGAAAGTTTTCACTTTAGTTTACACGGTTGTAAAAATTACACAAAAAATACAATTGAAAACACAAGAAAAGTTGGGAAAATGTGTAAAAATTTTATGAAAATTTTTCACTCGAGTTTATGCGATTATGTAAAATTACACAAAAACTTGATGAAAATTTTTCACTCTACTTTACGCGGTTGTATAAAGTATTGACACAAAAATGTCAATAAAAAAAAACAATAAAATAAGCACAACAATAGTTGGGCATAAAATAAAAATTCTTTGTAAAATTGGTTTGACATTGAAATAATTTGTAAAAAATAGTGACACAAAAATGTCAGTAAAAACAATAAAATAAGCACAACAATAGTTGGGCATAAAATAAAAATTCTTTGTAAAATTGGTTTGACACTGAAATATTTTGTAAAATATACGAGTTTTTATCCTAAATTATAGTTCAAGTACGATCGATTTTAGATCACTTAAGCTTACGTAACACTAATTAATTACTTACAGTACACATCTGAATTTTAAGATATGCACTCTCTATATTTTCATAACTCAATGGTAGAGAACAAAGGTTAACTCCATAGAGTTGTATACAAAGTCAACCAATAGTTTCTAAGTTGAGTTTTTATCCTAATTATAATTCTAATATGATCGATTTTAGATCATTTTAGTTTAAGTAACACTAATTAATTACTTACAGTACAAATCTGAATTTGAAGACTATGCACTCTCTATATTTTCTTATCTAATTAATACTAAGGTTAACTCTATAGAGTTTTATACAAAGTTAACCAGACACGTTATAATGCGAGAAGTTTGATCGCAATAATAACAAATTATTGTTTAAAAACCATTTTCAAAGAGGAGGATTTGGGAAACAAAGGATTGGCGAAAAGTTGTACTCACCAACCGACTGCTACACCCATTGCTCACTTTTCTTTACCCGTTTAAGAGAATATTTATTTGGTTCGTCGGATTAACTTTTCGTGGAATTTTTCGTGGTAATTTTCCTGACGAATTTGGACGTCGGGAAAACGCGGAAAAACCCGTGAAAATTATGAAAATCCGCTCCGGGCTGCGCCACTCTTGATTTGGGAGCTTAGAAACGGGTTTTTAAAAAATTAAAATTTAAAACTAAAATTAAAATTAAATTAAAAATACGTGTGCATCGATATGGAGATGCTTTAATATTGAAATAAAAGAATACATGTGCGTCAGAGCGCCGAGGGCTGTCTCGCCGCTGAGTCAGCCTTAAACATAAATGCTTAGTTACTAAAAGTATATTCTAGACCTAATCTAAGGCAGAGGGGTGAGGGGTAACCATAACTACCTTCCTAAGGTTTATAAGTTCTCATTTACTATGTATCAGCTTCTCCCTGCTCCGAGGCATCACACAGGCGCTTCCCACCTAGTGGTAAGATGGGTCATCAAAGTAAAGCCAAGCCGTGTTTGTTGCCTGATTCTTCTAGGATTGGTCGAGTTGGAACAGGAGTTATTTTAGTTAATAAGACGATTCAAAATGATTCTTGTAATTTCAATGAACGAAGTTATTTTGTTCATTTTGTAAAACGGGAAATTTTCACGCACCAATATGTTGGTGGAAGCACCAACAGGATTCGACCCTTATCGAGGGTCTTCATCAGGGTGGGTATAGGATCCGCGCTACACTCCCACCACTGTCACCGTTAAACGCGTGATAATGCGGACACAAGCACTCCCCCCACCCCCGCGCCGGACGAGCCGAGAGGAGCGAGCTCAGAGACGCAGTGCGAGGAGGGACGCGGAGGGAGTGTAGCGCTGATCCTATACCCACCCTGATGAAGACCCTCGATTAGGGTCGAATCCTGTTGGTGCTTCCACCAACATATAGGTGCGTGAAAATTTCCTGTTTTTCCAAATTAATGATATAAGTAATTCACGAAAGTTATTTTAGTGAAATTGTTAGAACATAGATACTAGAGTAGTGAGTATAAACTTAATGGTCAGTTGTCAAACTCTCCTGTAATGTGCAAGGATCGGTACCAAGTTACTCTGAAATAATTATCTGAATTTCTATTGATAATCCGTGTTTAATGTGCCACAAATACATCAGGTTATGGGCCCAGAACTAATTTGATTTGTTTAATAGTTTTGGTCCTAAAATTCAGTTCACTTTGGAGAGTAACGCAGCTGAAACAGCGGACAAACGCTAGTGCTGTATACATTACTATGCAATTGTAGATTATTACACTTGTTGGCTGTCAATTGAAGATAAACGGCTGTAATCAACATACAGTGACCTCAGCAGCGAGGAGGGTAAGCTGCCAGCTTCGTAATCGAAAGGTCATGATTCAATTCTTACTTTTAGATGCTTTTTAACCTTATACTAAGGAAGTACCGTGGTGTGTCCGCACTAAGAATATACATCTCAGTCTCTTCCCGTAGGTGTGTGAAAGTAAATTACGGGACTTACTAATTAAAAAATGCTACTACAATTTAAACGACTTCTTCAAAGATAATTAATTTAATTAAGATAATAAATTTAATTCAAAAAAATAGATAAAATAGATGTAAAAATTAGTTAATTAATTCCTGTTTTTGACTAGTCTACTCATTAACCTATTTAATTTAATTTAATGTTTTTGTCTACCCAAGCTACTAATTGACATATATAATTGATTTGATTTGCCTACCTTCTTTTAGTTTTGACATATCTTGTATTGTATACATGCGAGAGATTAAATTTGATAAACCTTACCTATTTCTACTCTTATGTGATTATGACATTGTTTTAAATTGTTTTGACTTGTATTTTAATAACTAACATAAGTATTGTTCTTCTGGAACTTTTTCTGCTCTTTCGAAGCGAGACGTCGTCCATTTTTATTTTATTTCAATTTCTAGTGTTTTTTTGAGTTACATCGTGTAATTTTGGTGGCATTTAAACCGGTGTAGCTTATAAAGAGCACATAGTAGTGAATTTAAATAAAATAAGTGTATTGCGTGTCTTTTCGAAGGGGTGGAAATTGTCCAGGAACATTCTAGTAAACTGCCATCAATTTACTAGAACATGACTTGACAGTAGACTTTGACGACTGGACATTGTTTGATTATATCAATAACTTGACATTGGCAAAATTGAGTAAATCCTCAGAAGCCAATAAAAAAAAAAAAAAGAAAAAAAAGTATTGTTCTGTAATTTTTATTCTTGAACTTGACTCCAAATTGCAGCGCCCTGACGGGGTTCATGTACCTACCTGACTAACAGTAAAAATAAGACCTATTATCTAACTATATTGTATGTACATGTGAGCAATAAATAAATACAAAATACAAATGTCAAAAGCCAATTAGGGAATTACACCAGGGAATGGACAGCAGCATCCGCCTGAGTACATAACACCAAACTGCGATCACCAATCCACCTGCCAAGCGTGGTGATTACGGCAAATCTCCGCATTGAATTCAATGGGGTAGGCCTTGTCCAGCAGTAAGAGCAGCAGCAAGAATATACCCCTCCTTCTCTCGTGGATGTAGTTTGAGTCTTAATAAGGGATTACACTTAGTAAGGATTTAACTACATCCACGGGAGGAGAAGAAGAGAAGACGGGGGGAGTGCTATATAACTATATAATTTAATATTTGTTTTTTTATCTACTTATAATTATTATATCTGTTTTACTTATTATTGTTTACCGTGTATAATTTGACTTATATATTATTTATTTACTTTCATTCTATTTCTTTTTTATGAACTTTATTGTTTTTATGTTTTATTTCGTGTATCATTGTGTCCGTGATTTTTTTTGACAAATTTATTATATTGTTTGCAAAATGGCTCCAACGGAAGACCAGCGTAGGTTGTTTACATCCTGCATATGCTGAGTTGGGGCCTTTTTGCAACAACATTTTTTATTTTATTTTCTTTTTGTTTTGTATACTGTTTGCTAAATTGTATACACAGGGTGTCCCATATTTAATGGATAATCTGGCAAGTGCATACAGAGGGGGGAAATACTGCTCAGAAAAAAAAAAAAAAAAAAAAAAAAACTAAATAGTCCTGGAAATACGACACTTTTAAAAAAAACAAAATTTGCTGCCTATACGCACATTATTGGACACTACAACCACAAATTGCGGAATTATTAAAAAAAAAATCTGTGAAATGTTCCTGAATGTTGGGCCTTGCCAACGTGCTACCCAATTCATGACCAGCTATTGCTGTTTTTTTTATTAATGTTGTTGCAAATAAAATTTATTCTATTCTATTCTATTTTAGAAGAAGGGATCTATCTATTCTAAGGCCGGACACACGACGGCGTACTTCCTTTATATATTATCCTTTGAAATTATTGATTATCTATCGACCTGCTATACAGAGGTCGCCAGTATCATACGTAGTACTGACCCCACACTAGCATCATGTAGTAATTTCTTGTGTATGAGAAACTACTCAATTAAATATGAAAATACTCTACAATACATCTCATCATAATCATCATCATTATCACCAGAGTTTTTACGCTGCTGGACGGAGCCTTCCCCATAGAAAGCAATGGGGATATTTGCCACAATCACCACGCTTGGCAGGCGGATTGGCGATATTGTTTTCGCTATTAATCCACTGTTTTGTTCAACTAAATATGATTTACCGTAAATAAAGACCAATATAAACACCAACGACAGTTATTTCATTGTAAAAATATGCTACAGGACAAAATAAATGTTTGTATGATCTGCAAATATTTGTTCCAAGTCTTGGTGTTGTGGTACCATGGTACTCGTAGTTCCTGATAACCACGACACAGGGAATCCTAGTGTGGGATCAGGACTACGTATGTGACTGTTAATAAAAAAAGATGCTGCTGCCCATCCTCTGTTGTAAACCTTTAGCAAGGCTTTTTCTACATCCACGGGAGGAGACGGTGGGGTCTATTATTGAGTCTAATACGTCACGGCAATGCAGGTTTGGTTCCCGGCCATCGCACCACACCACACAACACATCTACATATACACTGTTATAAAAAAAGGTAGAATTTGTTTGTTTGTTTCCAAAAAATATTTTCCTAATAATTAACATATGCTATTTCACGCGGACAAAGTTGTGTGTGTGTTCAGCAAGTTTAAAATATACTACAATGATACCTAAAATCAAAATATTTTGAAATTTAAAAACCCTTTCGTATGATACCTCACTTATTTAACATCATTTTGTGATTGTTCAATTTTTTAACCAACTTTTATTTCCTCATATCTAACTAACCATTTGACCGATTTTCCCCTTATAGAACTTAACCTTTGATAGAAACCCAACCTAATTACGAAATATAACGAAGATCGTATCAAACAACTTGGAAGTTATCATACAAACAAACATATATAAACGTTCCAGTTGATTTAGAGACCTAGCTTCGAGCCTAAAAATCCCACTTAGGGGGGAAAAGTGGAATCTAAAAAAGTCTAGAATTCCCCACGAAGGGGGAAAACTGGAATTTGAAAAATAAAATGTCCTGAAATCCCCAAATTTATTTAGTATTTTTTTTTCTAACTAGCAGAAACCCGTGACTATTTTCGCGTTATCAATCATTTTTTGGATTATGAAAGTACCCTAGACCACGAAGAGGAACCACCTCTGTGTGGGAATCGAAACCGCAGCTTCTACTTTCCCTACCTATTATTAATGTAGCTCTACGCCGTAGCACCGTAGAGGTTACAGGTATAAAATTCGTAGCCATTGAAACATTTAGCAAAATTTTTTACCTTTCTTTTTCCTTTAATGTGACCTAATTCTTTTAGGCTTGGTCACGTTGGAATAGGAGTAATTTTAGTTCATAAGACGATTCAAAATGTTCCTTGTGATTACCTTCCTACCTTAATGAACGACCTACTTTATTTTTACTATGTACAATTGATTCTCATGTGAGTGATAATTATTATCTTTTTGAGAATAAATGATTATTGAAATTAATTAATAAAAATAATAATAACTAGTAGATCGGTCGGAACGCCGGGCGATACTTATTGACGTTACTATCCCACATGATGCTAATCTTGTGAAAGCCGAGAAGGACAAGTTAAGCAAGTACCTTGACTTGGCCCACGATATTACCGCCATGTGGGATGTGGATTCAACGATTATCGTCCCGATAGTTGTTTCTGTGAATGGACTTATAGCGAAGAGCCTCGACCAATACCTTGAGAGGCTCTCACTAAATGGTTGGATCAAGGGTCAGATTCAGTAGGCAGTACTCCTGGACTCGGCACGCATAGTCAGGAGGTTCCTCTCTCTGCAGCCCTAGCCTCCGACCGCTTGGGCCTTGCTCCGCGGCCGGAGGTTTCCCGTTTAGATAATCTATATTTTTTACTATAATATTTTTTATACTTATTATGTTTTTGTAGATAGTAGGTGTTTCTTTATAGTAAAAAATATATTTTTGTAACGAGATTTTAAATAAATTAATGTCATAATAATAATAATAATAATTTTACGAAAATAACTTTCGTGAATAAAAATATATATATATATATAAGTGTATATCATTAAAAAAATCCCTGTTTTACAAATAACAATAATAATGTACTTCAACACCAGCCTGTTTATGTCCACTGCTGGACGAGGCATCCCCCATTGAATGCAATGGGGGTATTGCCATAATCACCACGCTTGGCAGGTGGACTGGATCGCAGTTTGGTGTTCAGTACTGGGGTGGATGATGCTGCCCATCCCCTGGTGTAAGGTACCTTAGTAAGGATTATTACATCCACGATAGTGGACGGAGGGGTGTATTCTTAAGCCAGATACACTAATTGTCCAAGCGAGCGCAGTCCTTGCTGGCTTTCCGGAAGTTAATATGTTGGTACTCGCGTACAGCAGGGCTAATCTTGAAAACAGTTCTAATCGCAATCTAGTTTCAATCCTAATAACGCTTGTTTGGCACTCTTGAACCAAATCGAGCTCGAAATTGAGATGGAGCACGCGTGTTGACTCGTGAAGAACAACAGAGACAGAAAGTCGATTTCACTTAGTTCCATAAAATTCCACCAATCTCCATTCCAAATTGTGCGCTAGTATTGAATTCAAGAGTACCAAATGACACTAAATCCTGAATTAGGATTGGACTAGAGCATCAAGAGTAGCCACGCAGGTTGAATTTTTTGATTAACTTGATAGTTTCTAAAAAAAACTTTTGTAGTCGGCGATTTTTGATTGAAGGATTATTTTCCCCAAAAAGGGGGGAAGTTTGCTGCGACGCCATTTATCGTCAAGTGGGGTGTTATAAAAAAGGGCAATGCCTATACATTCCAAAACAATTTAATTTTTTTGAGCCTTAATTTTTATTCTAGGTTTTTGAGATAAAATTAAAAAAGAAAAATTTAAATGTCCAATATGACGTGAGCTCTCATTTGTTAGAGTTTCAACGACTTTGTGGTTCAGGCAAGTTTAGGAATGCTAGATCGCGCTATGAATGTGATTTTCAAAGTTTATTTCGATTGTGACGATCATCAAAGCACCAACCTTATCACAATTGTTCCAAAAAATTTGCTTGCGAGTGCTACTGTTTGCAGAACAACACTAGTCGATTCTAAACTTAAAAATAAGTAGGCTGGCACCGACTCCAAAAACAACTGATTATAAATTTTAAAAACATATTTTACAAGTATCAATAATTTCGTTAATTGTCCTTTAATGCTCTTTTATTTGAAGTAATTAAAGTATTATTTTACTATTTTTACTACTTAAGGTGAAACGTTTCGCAAGCGCAAAATTAAAATTTTATTGTGTTTTTTGCACATTACAGCTTATCAACACTTCTTGAGATAGCGAACACCTGTTTTGCGGGAATCAGGAGACCTAACACACATGTTTTAATTAATAGTAACTTATAAATATCATTAGTTTAAGCTAGGAATGTCAATGAATGATTTGTATAGTGTTATTTTGGTTCATTGACATTCGTAGCTGAACTAATTATATTTATGAGATACTTTCAATTAAAACATGTGTGTTAGGTCACCTGATTCCCGCAAAACATGTGTTCGCTATCTCAAGAAGTGTTGATAAGCTGTAATGTGCAAAAACACAATAAATTTTGAATATTGCGCCACTTGCGAAACTTTCCACCTTTTTACTACTAGCTTAGTAATACTTTTTAGTTTTAAGTTTGTACATATAGGATAAGCTTGAAGTTGGTTTATGTCGGTTATTTTTTTTCCAATAAATAACTACATTTTATACAATGTACTTACAACAATAATATTTCTTTCCAGACTGCCTCCCCCAACACAGCACTGACCAAGATTCTTTTACATCAGTACATGTAAATTGTCCACGACCACACCCCGCACAACCATTAAAACTAGTTAAAATTGTATCTTCCCTTATCAAAATCCTTCCACCACAGTTTAGTTTGGCTGGTAATTTTGTATCAGTAATGTCTTCCTCCACTGGCAACATTGGAGCTGTTGGCGTCACTTTTACAAAGCCTTCCTCTACTGGCAACTTTGGCGCTGTCGGCGTCACTTTTACAAAGCTTTGATGCTCCATTTTTGAAATCACTTTAATTATTTTAATATTAATTTAAAACCCGGTAATTTTATTCATATTTTGAACTAGTATTTTAGTTTTTTTCATTATCCTATAAAAAGGTAGATATAATTTGTTTAGACATAATTAGATTGAGTTGGGTACGCACGACAGCTTCGGTTGCTATCAGTATAAAGACTGATTTGTTTTGTTCCACGGGTCAGTCAGTTGTGTTATCAGGGCAGTATTTTTTTCTTAATTTATTTGTATGTGCGGGGCGTAGTGTTTGTTTGTATGTAATGATGTTTACTTTCCAATGGATACAATTTGAACTCAGGCTAAATTCACACCGCAGCATAATTCGTCGGAATAGAATTTTGTGCACATTGCAACTTTATGTATATTATGGCGTTAAAAGTTCACGAAATACCTAAAATGTGCTCTAGAATTCTTAAGTTATTAATAAGAGATCTTATAGTTCCAAAATAAAAAAAATATATGGTATTCTTAATAATTTTAACTAGTGAAATCATAAATACAATACAAAATTTGAATTACTTCACTCAATAAAAAAAAATCTAAGATAAAATCTGTTCAGCGACAGACCCATCGTGGGACTAGAGGGCGCTGCTGTGCTTAATTACCTTTTATGTTTAACGGGCAATAAAATAAAACTGTTACTGTTGCTTTAGTTTTTAATTCAAAATGCCGACAGAAAGAAACCAGCTCCTGATTATGGATTTAATAATATAGGTCACAATTACCACGACGGGTCTCGCACAGAACAGTCCCTTTTAACCCTTTTTTTACGACCTTTTAAAATTGACCTTTCAATAGTTCTACATTCTCAACTAGTTGCCAGCGATTATTTAACAAAGCGAAGCGAGTTCTGTGTTAATTAGTTTGTTCGATTATAACTTTCGAACCAATAGAATCACTTTATTTACCTAGCCTCGCTCAGCGCAGGTCTGGTGGAAACGGCTTAGCGAGCAAGGTTTTTATACGTGTACAAAACAAGCGAGGTGCGTGCGAGGAATGTGTTGCGAGGGATGGACGCGAGTGAAAGAGAAAAACTACTGTCAGTCTGAAAAGAGCCCGCTACACATCCTCGCACCGCTCATCTACGCACAGTTCCACAGCCTCGCTACACATACTCGCACCGCTCATCTATCTCGCACATCTTTGGTGGAAACGCAGCCACTTCAGTTATTCATACAAACAAATGTTGCATTATGTAGTACCTAATAGAGATAGTTTTCCTGTAGGGAATTACCGAAACATAAGTCAAGTGTTGCTGATATATTAAACACTAGCTGGTGCCCGCGACTTCGTCTGCGCAGGATTAGTATTTCGAGTAGCTTATATTAGCGTGGCGTAGAAAAGAATATAACCTATATAATATAGTGTAGTGGGCTTTTTTGTAGGACTAATTAAGATAAACATTTCCATCATACATTACATATGTGTAACTCTAGCTGTTTTGGCAGCGCACGCCAGAATAGCTCACAGATGGTAGATTTTTTCCTACTTACTTGACACTTATCGTCATATTATGGGCAATTCACACAATATCTTTATAAATTGTAGCCTATGTGTTATTCTGATGTATTTAAGCTATATTATTGTAAAGTTTCATTGAAATCCATTCAGTAGTTTTTACGTGAAAGAGTAACAAACATCCATCCATCCATACTTACAAACTTTCGCGTTTATAATATTAGTAGGATAATGTTATCATAAAAAAATCATGTTATTTGTTGTCTGACCCAGAGATGAAATTATCAGCAGTTCACGTCCATAGATAAAGTCACGTTACGATTCTCAGAAACGTATATAGTGGTTTATATACTTATATAAATGTATATAGTTCATTTCGGGCTATAGATGTTGGCTGAGGTGAAGTGAGCCGTTTATAGTTGCGCAATATAACATAACACCCAACAGTCACACACGTAGTCATGATCCCACACTAGGATTTCCTGTGTCGTGGGTATCAGGAACCACGAGTACCACTGTTTAGGCTTAGGAAAAATCCTTTATCCTTCCCTACATCACTATCTACCTAACCGGTGAAGACTCACAAATTCAAATTTGGCGCCACTATCAAAAACTGACCTGTGGTGTTGGACGAAAAAGAAATAGAAGATGTCTGCTGTGCATAAACAAGCTGCGTGAGCTCCGCAATTTAAATCAATTTTTAATGGTGAAAATAAGTGTAAAACCTTCTAAAACCTACATGAACTTGTCCCCAAAACTAGCCAAATTAAGTTGCTTATATAAAAACCAAAATTTAACAGTGAAATTACGTGTGAAATGAAAAAGCCGGTCGCATCGACGTGAGTACCTAATAGTAATTCGTTACCTACCTATTTTCTGAGCCTTTCAAGATTTATTATTCTAACGTGTTTTAAAGTCAAACCATATGGTCCTTCGAGCCGGATTGACAACTAAAAAGTTGGCCACAATCCTTTATTTTGGGGAATTTAAATTGTATTTTTCCAATTGACGATAAAACCCGACCAAATCTGGTTGGTCGTTGGTTCACCTACACCTATTCGGATTCATACGACTTCTTAATTGAACCGCTTAACATTCTCACCTCGTGGTTTCAATTGAAACGTTCACGTATTGCAACTACCTATTGCACTAACAAGTCAAGTATTTACTCATCTTATCTTACATACCTACACCTACCTAAGTTTGTACATCATCCTAGCTTCAAACTTAGGTAAAACCTATCTTATTAGTCAAAATGGAACAGAGCAAACTCAAAATTCTCCAATCTCAACGCGAGTATGTTTTCCGAGCTATTCAAATTCTTTATGATCTTTCGAAAGACATGTTTCAAGATCGTTCAAAGATACCTACTTTCAAGTCTAGGTTTTCTCGGGTTCAATCTATTCGCGAAGAATTTGTCCAATTAAACGAAAAAATTCAAGCTTTGCAGCTAATGATAAACCCTGATCAGGCAATCGACCAAAGTTCAATTAGCTCATTTGACGATTTGTACTACGCAGTGATCGTAGCGTCAGACGCGTTGGACAACGGAAAACGGATAATAAACTCAGGCGCGCCGGCCATTTTGCCCGCCACGCATCCATCCGTCAATGCACGTTTACCTAAACTTGAGCTACCTAAATTCGATAGTCACATAGAGAACTGGCAAACGTTTTATGATACGTTTACAACATTGATTCACGAAAATACTTCGATCTCCCAAGTAGAAAAATTTCACTACCTCGTGTCGTGCCTTACTGGACCCGCCGTATCCCTTGTAAAGGGCGTTCCTATTACCACGGCAAATTACGAAGTTGTTTTCGATGCCTTGGTCGAGAGATATCAAAACAAACGTATTTTAGCCATTACGTACCTGGATAAAATCTTAAATTATCCAGCTCTAAAGCTATCGGGTAACTTCCAAGAATTACAAACGCTAACCGATCTATTTTACGAATCTGTACACGCGCTCAAAGCTTTGAATATACAAAATCTTGGTGATTTCATTCTGTTTCATTTGATTTCAAGAATACTTGATATGGACACACGCAAACGCTTCGAATCTCAAAACAGTTCACAGGTACCTTCTTTCAGTGAACTGTTGAAGTTTCTTCAAGACTACGTTAAAGTCTTAGAAACCAGCCGACTATCTTCAACAAATCCTATACCTACCTCTCGAGGTACTATTGACGGTAAAACCCCAGCGGCGCGAAATCGCCCAATTAGCAGCGGATCAAAACGCTCATCTTATCTCAACAAAACCACACCGTCAACACCTTTTGTTATTTGTTCATGTTGTGGTGAGGCGCACTCAACTTATCGATGCCCTACCTTTCAATCGTTAGATTCTCGAGCTAGACTCGCATTCGTCGATCGCAAAAATTTATGTACGAACTGTCTACGTACGAATCATGTCATAGATAAATGTATCTCTAAAATATCTTGTCTAATTTGCGGATTACGTCATCACACCCTATTGCATACTGAAACTCCCCAACCTAGCGGGAGTGCGGTCACTCAGGCTAGTACTAGCGCGCATGTAGGAAACAGCCGCAGCGTAGTGCTACTCGGTACATGTCAACTGCGCGTATGCAATACCGTCACCGGCGCACAACATATAGTGCGCGCCCTTGTCGACAGCGGCGCACAGGATTGTTTTATAACGACTGCTTGCGCCCGGACACTAGGTTTGAAACTCCAACACTGCAATCTCATAGTAGGCGGTTTAGGACAAAACACAGTGTTTCAAGTCAGGGGCGAGACTCGGTGCGTTTTACGACCTCTCGACGGAGATGATCCGCATTTTATGATCAAACCTATCGTGTTAGATAACATCACCGCCAAAATGCCTAGCACCGAGCTACCGTCAGTCGTTCGAGACCATTGTAGGCACTTAACCTTAGCCGATAGCGACTTCGACGTACCTGCGGACATAGACATCCTTATCGGAGCGGAATTATTCCACGATATCTATGACGGTCAACGTATTAAGCTAGGTCCCGGTTTACCTACCGCCCTTCACAGCGTCTTTGGATGGATCCTCACGGGAACTCTGGAGTCCGATGTGAACATACCTCCTCCCAATACCTCCTCGTTGTTAGCTGCCACTCGCACACTCGACGAACAAGTGAAACGGTTCTGGGAAGTTGAGAAAGCGCCACGCGTACCTATTCCAGTACCCGAAGACGACTTAGTTGAACGTATGTACACTGACCTTACCTACCGGGAACCCGATGGTCGTTACGTCGTACCTATTCTCCTCAAGGATAGACACTGTACCTTAGGTAACTCGTATCAAAGCGCTTTGTCGCGGTTTTCAAACTTAGAAAAGAAACTTAGCCGGCATAGCCAACTCAAATCTGAATACGTCGATTTTATGCGAGAATACGAAAACTTGAATCACATGGAACTCACCTCTTCTTCAACAACGAACAAATCTTATTATATCCCGCATCATTGCATCATTCGACCACAAAGCACAACAACCAAGCTGCGCGTGGTGTTTGATGCAAGCTGCAAGACCACTAACGGTCTATCCTTAAATGACCTTGTGTTTACTGGACCTAAGCTCCAAACCGACATCATCGATATCATCACTTGCTTCCGGTTACAAACAGTAGTCTTTACGTGTGATATCTCCAAAATGTTCAGAAATTTCTGGATTAGGCCCGAGGATCGCTGTTGTCAGCACGTGCTATGGCGAGAGTCACCCAGTCTTCCTCTTCAAGAGTATGAACTACGCACTATCACCTACGGTGTGAGTAGTTCTCCGTATCTTAGCATACGCACTCTTCATCAGTTAGCTACGGACTATGATGCGGAGTACCCGCGAGCCGCGGAAGTCCTACGCTCCCAAATATTTGTAGATGACATAGCTACAGGGGCGCCCTCTGTCGAGGAAGCCATTGAACTTAAAACCCAACTTATCCAACTCCTCAGTTGCGCTCAGTTGGAGCTTCGCAAATGGAGTAGTAACTCGGAACCCTTTTTAGAAACCTTACCAGTAGACCATTGTCAAGCTCCCAAAATCTTTTCTGAGGAATCTGATAAATCCACGCTCAAAATCTTAGGAGTCCAATGGGACCTAACGGGTGATATCTTTACATACTCGCACTCCAAAATAGCAGATGCTGAGTATACGAAACGTGCTATCTTATCCCACGTTGCTCGTATCTTTGACCCGTTAGGATGGCTTACCCCATTCATCCTCAAAGCCAAATTGCTCCTTCAAGATCTATGGCGTCAAAACATTTCCTGGGACTAACCCGTGCCCAGAGACATATCTCAAGACTGGCGAGAATTTATCTCGGATCTTAAAAACCTAAAACTTATACAAATCCCTCGCCACGTCGTACCTTCAGCGGCCCACGAAATCCAGCTTATCGGATTTTGTGATGGCTCAACAAAAGCATATGGATGCTGTGTCTATCTTCGCGTTATCACTAACCAACAGGTTCAAGTCTCACTTTTGATCGCTAAGTCCAAGGTAGCACCACTAAAGGTTCTAACTGTGAACCGCTTAGAACTCTGCGGCGCAGTCCTATTATCTAAAGTGTAACTACTTTAGATAATAGGACTGCGCCGCATCTACTCCTTGCTTAGCAAAAAACTGAACATAGATCAATCGTATCTATTTACCGACAGCTCGACAGTATTGTCGTGGCTGGGCACAGAACCACACAAACTTAAAACCTTCGTAGCGCATCGTGTTGTGCAAGTAAACGAAGCTACATCCACGTTTGTGTGGCAGCATGTGTCCACCCACGACAACCCGGCCGATCTTTGCAGTCGTGGACTATCCTGCGCTCAACTGGCTGCTTGCGAACGTTGGTGGTCTGGTCCACCTTGGTTGACCTCAGACTTATCTAACTGGCCAGTCCGTTTAGTTGGCGAGAGGGATAACGTTCCCGAGTTGAAAACAACGTTACACTTGTGTCTCACCGAGACACAAGGAGCTGACATACTTCACACCTTACTCGAACGTACCTCTAGTCTAACACGACTGCAAAGAATAACTGCATGGTTATATCGTTTTATCAATAACGTAAAAGTCGATTCATCCCAGCGTAACCTAACAAAATTTTTATCTACATACGAGCTTGATGAATCACTTCAAATCTTAGTAAAACATGTTCAGAAAAAAGATTTCCATGACGTCTCATCTCAAATCAATTCAAACAAACCCATTTCGAAACATCTTCAAAAGTTATCTATCTTCATTGACTCCGCCGGAGTCTTGCGAGTGGGGGGACGTTTAAAACAATCAGACTTGCCTGATAGTGCCAAACATCCATATCTCTTACCTAAACAATCCCGACTGAGTGAGCTCCTTATCGACCACTATCACGTATCCTACCTTCATAGCGGGCCTCGCCTCCTGCATTCTTTGGTTCAGCGTCGATTTTGGATCCTCGGTCTAAGAAATCTTATTCGATCTCGATTATCGAGATGTGTTACTTGTTTTAAAGTAAATCCAACTCCTTTTCAACCTGTAATGGGAGATCTCCCTCCTTCCCGACTGAAACCAGGTCATTGTTTTCAGTCGATTGGAATCGATTTCGGAGGTCCTTTCATGGTAAAGGAAAGCCGGCGACGTAGCGCCCGGACTTATAAATCTTATCTATGCCTTATAGTGTGTCACGCTGTGAAGGCCGTTCACCTTGAGCTGGTCACTGAGCTGACCACGGAGGCGTTTATCGCATCTTTAGATCGTTTTGTTGCCAGAAGAGGCCTTTGCCAATCTATAACTACTGACGGCGGAACAAACTTCGTAGGCGCGAAGCGCTACCTATCGGAAGTATCAGAAATGTTAGATAGAGAAAATCTTACCCTATCTGATCAACTTGCGGCCCGTGGTATAATCTGGAACATAAATCCACCTTCCGGAGCCCACTTCGGTGGCATCTTTGAAAGTGGTATAAAATCAACGAAATACCACCTCAAACGAGTGATAGGATCGCAAGTTCTGACCTTTGAAGAACTTTATACTGTACTTGCGAAAGTAGAAGCCATGTTAAACTCGAGACCTTTAGTCGCGCTATCGTCCGATCCTAATGAAGTTGACGCTCTTACAGCCGGTCATTTTCTTATAGGCCGACCGTTGGTATCGTTACCTGAGCCACCAATCAACGATGACATGCCTCTGCGCTCTCGTTGGAAGCTGCTACAGCGCTTATCTCAAAGCTTCTGGCGAACTTGGTCCAGAGACTATTTACATACCTTACAACAACGAAACAAATGGATGAAAACGGGAAACCCTCAGCCGAAATTGAACGATCTTGTATCTATTTTCGAACCTAACTTGCCTGCTTGTACCTGGAGGACCGGTCGCGTAGTAAAATTACATAAAGGAAAAGACAATATTATACGTGTAATAACGGTCAAGACAAGCCGAGGAGAACTAGTACGCCCTTCCAATAAGGTCTGTCTTATCCCGACATCTCCGGACAACGATGTCCAACCTAATAACTAAGTATTTAACTATTTGTTTTTGGTAGATGTATATCTTAAATCTTGTCAACATACATCTCCCATCGCCCTTAACTAACCTAAGCTTCAATTATTTTTTAAATAATTTTATCTCATATCTTTAATACAGTCCACAACTCCCCAAGACATCTGGCTTGCCTATTTCATGCATTAATACCTAATCTGTTATCTTATGCTAGGTCATCAAACTTGCAATGTATGAATCCGCATAGTAGGTCACATAAACTTAGGACCTTGGACCTTTTATTTATCTTATGAAATCCTCGGTTGATTTCAAGTGGGGGGATATGTTTAGGCTTAGGAAAAATCCTTTATCCTTCCCTACATCACTATCTACCTAACCGGTGAAGACTCACAAATTCAAATTTGGCGCCACTATCAAAAACTGACCTGTGGTGTTGGACGAAAAAGAAATAGAAGATGTCTGCTGTGCATAAACAAGCTGCCTGAGCTCCGCAATTTAAATCAATTTTTAATGGTGAAAATAAGTGTAAAACCTTCTAAAACCTACATGAACTTGTCCCCAAAACTAGCCAAATTAAGTTGCTTATATAAAAACCAAAATTTAACAGTGAAATTACGTGTGAAATGAAAAAGCCGGTCGCATCGACGTGAGTACCTAATAGTAATTCCTTACCTACCTATTTTCTGAGCCTTTCAAGATTTATTATTCTAACGTGTTTTAAAGTCAAACCAACCACGGTACCATAACACCCAGACCCGGAACAAATATTTGCAGATCATACAAACATTTGTCCCGCAGCGGGAATCGAACCCGCAACCTCTTGCACACACACACCTCGCCACAGACGTCGTCGTATATGTATGTGAAAGAGTTCATCCGGGGAAGTACTACCACCGTACCTATTTCTGCCACCAAGCATTAGTGCTCGCATTGCTGTGTTTCGGTTTGAAGGGTACGGGGCTGGTGAAATTACAGGCACATGAGACTTTTCATCTTTATGTCTCAGGGTCGGCAGCGCGTGTGATGCCTTTGGTATTGCAAGCGTCCATAGGCTACGGTAACTGCTTTCGATCAGGTGTGCCATATGCTTGTTAGCTTTCCCTAGTAGTATAAAAAAAAAATCAAACTTGTCCTTGGGAATCGAACCCTCATCTCTCACGTCTCAGCCTGCTTTAGTCACCCGCTGAGCCACAGAGGTATTTACATTAATTTCCCAATACGATGATTCGTTTTTATATGAACCAGCTCTTTGAGGTCACCAAAAGGTATCTAATTGAACAGGATCTGACTTAAGATGTCAGTGTCCCCAATACATACCTTATACATACCCTCTATTAGCTTCTCACAGTCGGATAAAATAAAGATTCGTTAAATGGGGTAAGTTTAGGTAAGCCAGCAAATTCGCCAGACAAAAATTAAACTGACGGGGTTCGTTGAACAGAGTTATTTTTTTTAATTTGCTATTTACTATTTTCATTATCTTTTTGTGTTCTTTTTAATTTTATGTAACAGAGATTATTTTAGTTCCTTAAAAGATATGTCTTTTGTCTGAAATCAACAAATTGCAGCTTAGCAGTAACGCTAAGTTACTAGTAGGTAACTGCTACTAGTAGGTAGGTAGTAGGTACTAGTCATGGGCATAGCCAGGGGGGAGGGGGTGTTTGGGGGTTCAAACCCACCCCGAAATATTCAATTTTTTTTTTCAAAATCTGATACTGTTTCAAGAAACACCAGTGAGGTGCATGTGTTTTTTTTTAACTTTCGTGAATTATATCATTCGTTTTGTAAAACGGGAACTTGAAACCCCTTGGTCCCTTGGGGGAATGAATACCCTCGATTAGGGTCGAAACCGGTTGGTGTTTCCACCAACATATCGGTACGTGAATATTTCCCGTTTTACAACATGAATATATTAATGTCATTTCGTGTACATTTTTGTTGTTTCATTTTCTTGAACCCCCCTGAAACTAAAACCTGGCCATGCCCGTGGTACTAGTTAGTAGTATTATCTATGAATCTGACAGCGAGGTTGCTATAATTTATCATAGTCCACCAGCGGGCGTCCGAAAACGGGGTGCAGTTTAAATTTTAGCCGGTTTAATTTTAAAGTCCGTTAACGGACCATTGGACGTATAATCAGTTTAAATAACCTGGATAAGTGTCCTAAACGCAGCACTGATTAAAGTTATGAGTCAATCTTCGCACAGGAAGAAATAATTTAGTAAACAAGTGTCAGGATTGTTGTCCCAATTTCTTAAATTGTTAAATTAGTGCGGTGACCTGTCTTGATGCTAACATTACCAATAGGTTACTTTTTCCAGCAGATATAGTACGTGACTTTTTGGGAGGCTCAGTTCAGTCTCTTAATACTTTCACCACACTAGTTCTTTCTATCACGATAAATAATCTTTTCAGTCACTTCCTCAGTGACAACGAATGAGTCCAATGACATGAGAGAAGAGAAGGGTTAACAAACCAGCTTTAACGCATAACATAACACACCCAACAGTCACATACATAGTCATGATCCCACGCTAGGATTCCCTGTGTCGTGGGTATCAGGAACTACGAGTACCACGGTGCCATAACACCCAGACCCGGAACAAATATTTGCAGATCATACAAACATTTGTCCCGCAACGGGAGTCGAACCCGCAACCTCTCCCATCTCAGTCAGCTACTCGCCCGCCGCGTCGCAGAGGTTGGGTCATGACACAGGTGATAGTAAAGAGAACGCCAAGACAACAGCGTAGATTATCAAACAATTTTCCCAAACTCTGACTTCGAGTTAAACTTATTAATAAGTGTTTTGTTCAAAAATGTTTTTTTCATAAATTTCTATTTCAATTTCAATTTCAATAGCCTTTTTTAAACAAATCTTAATTCTAGTTTACAAAATCTTATCATTAGACATCAGTAATTTGATTGTTTTGCTTTTCAGCATAGGCCTCCCCCAGCCTTTTCCAAAGTTTGCGATCTTGAGCTTTCCTTCTCCAAAGAACTCCTGCAGCTACGCTGATGTCGTCTTCCCACCTTTGAAACGGTCGGCCTCTAGCTCTTTTCCCTTCTCTTGGGTACCATTCAAACACATCCTTGGCCCATTTATCTTTTTTACACCTCAATATATGGCCTGCCCACTTCCATTTCAGTTTCTTAATTGTGTGTGTTATGTCTGCTATTTTTGTTCTATTTCTTATAAGCGCAAGGCTTATCCTATCTTTTCTTCTTACATTTAACGTGCTTCTTTCTATGCTGTGTTGGCAAGTTTCAAGTTTGCTGATATTTTCTTTAGTGAGGGGCCATGTTTGGCAACCATATGTCATTATAGGGAGAATGCAAGAGTTAAAGACTCGACTTTTTATTTTTAATGGTATTTCTGGATTTTTCGTTATTTCCTTAAGAGACCAGTACCTTTTCCATGTTGAATTTATCCTATTTTGAATTTCTTTGGAAGTTAGATGTATAGGAGAAATTATTTGTCCAAGGTAGGTATATTCTTCAACATACTCAATAATGCTGTTGTTGACCATGATAGGAATTTTGGAGTGATTAGTCATTACTTTAGTTTTTAGTGCGTTCAATTGCAGTCCCACTTTAGCACTTTCCACTACTAGTTGTTCCAGCATTATCAGTAAATCGTTCGGGTTGTCAGAGAGTATTATCAGGTCATCAGCAAATCTGAGGTGGTTAAACAGGGCTCCATTTATTTTTATGCCATAATTTGTCCAGTCTAGTTGTCTAAATACACTTTCTAGAGTAGCGGAAAATAGTTTTGGCGATAGCGGATCTCCTTGCCTCACACCTTTTTTGATACTAAATTTGTCTCCTATCTTTTCTGTTCTAATTTTTGCTGTCATATTCTTGTATATATTTATTATGATACGAATGTATTTAGTACTAACTCCTTGATTTAATAGAGACTTCCAAATCATATTGTGTTTCAAAGAGTCAAAGGCTTTATTGTAGTCCACGAAAGCTATGTAATATTGTAGTCTGTACTCTTGGTATTTTTCTATAATCTGCTTTATTGTGAGTATGTGATCTATAGTTGAAAAGTCTTTGCGAAACCCTGCCTGTTCCTTCGGTTGGTTATCGTCTAAAACCATTGTAATTCGGTCGAGTATAATCTTTGAAAATATTTTATATATGTAGGTTGGACATGAGACTTATCAGTCTGTAGTTGCTTATATCGTCTTTTTTTCCTTTTTTATGAAGTAGTATAATTGTTGAGTTTGTCCATTGTGTCGGTATTTCTTCTTTTGTTAGTATTTCGTTAAAAATTGTGGATAAAGTTTTCATAGTAACGTGAGATGAGCCTTTAAGGAGTTCGTTGGAAATTCCATCTTCACCCGAAGCTTTTCTGTCTTTTTGCGATTGAATAGCCTTAATAATTTCACTTGGTAATATTGGTGGAATTTCTTCTTCTATATCGTAGATTGTATCGGGTGTCGATGATGGCGTTCCGTCGTTATACAAGTTGCGATAGTAATCTGTTGCTACTTCAAGAATTTCAAATCTTTTTGTTTGCGTTTTAATTTTTTTGTCTTTAATTTTTGGAATCCAATCTGTGTTTTCTTGCAGTTCTTTCCACGCTATTTTGACTCCTCCAGTTGATTCAATATGGTATGTTATGTTGTCTGTTCTTGTTTTCTGTCTATGCTTTCTAATGCATTGGTTAATATTTTTGCTTATGTCTGATATTTCCTTTCTTGTGGACGTTTTTTGTTGTCTTAAAGCTAGCCGTTTCTTTATGAGTTCTCTTGCTTCTTCTCCAATTTTGTCCTTAAAAATCTTTACTGATGTTGTTTTCTGCTCTGTCTCTCTTAGTACTTTTTCGAGCGTATTGTATTTATCTTGTAAGTTATCTGTTTCTTTCATTTTATTTTGTAATACATGTTCCAAAGAACCTAGGATTTTTTCTGGTATGGGTAAGTGTAGAGGTCTTGTGTTGTTATTATTATTCCACCTGGGCTGTTTTGTTTGAGTTCCGTAAATTTTACCACGAACCATCCGGTGATCAGTGTCGAAGTTAAATTGGTTTATGACACTGACATCTATAAATAGTTTAGGCTTGTTTGTAATTATGAAGTCAATTTCGTTTGTTACTTTACCACCAGGAGCATTTTTTTTTTTCATAACAAGCTTTTATTAAGCCGATACTCCTTGAAAAAATTTCACACGCTAACTCCACCTCATGGGCGGAGTTAGCACACGATTAGAAAGTGATAGCGCTATTACTCACTTGAGCCCGAGAAGAGATGCGGTATAGATTTTGTCCCGCCCAGAAGCACTCAGAAGTAAATGACGCAGGCGATATGTGATAAAACTTTTTTTTGCTTAAAAAGTAGCAAATATAAAAATAAATCATCTTCTATTTTGTTACGTGCTGTGATTTTCTACCGAATTGCGTAAAAATTTACCGTCAATATCTTCTAGATTCGAAGGATGGACGTAAAAAAAGTTTTAGTAGGGCCGGTTTCAAAAAATAAATGTATCGAGAAAAGTTTTACCAATCGTGTTTCTGATCTATGATTTCGTTAGATTACATCATCAAGTAATCACTGTATAGATATCAAGTTTGTAACTTTTACCTTTACTGAGTGAGAATGTAACGAAGTGACTCTAAAGTCAAAGAGGCTCGTCTTAGTGATCGGAACCGTGAGCTGATCAACATGAGCCCAAATACTGCCAGGCTACTATTAATCATCGAGGAGTTACGTTGTCCACCTTCCGTCTCCATCATCAGATCAGCTCACCGTCACAATAATATTATATTGTCATCTGAACTTGACAGGTATGAAAAGCTTCAGCTCAATCGGTTGGATGGAACTGGTTCAAAATTCAGTTTCAAGATTTGTCCCACACTAACAAAAAGCTTGTAAAAAAAGTTTCGCACCAACGAAACTGATTCAAAACTTTGTTCACAATTAAATATCAGATAACTTCCGAGTATCATGGCTGCTGTGACTATAACAGCATTCTACGGCGAGGCTGAAAAACAGCATGGCTGAGCTCTCGACTTTTTATCTTACACTACCTTAACTATCCTCCTCTATATATAAACAAATCAATTGCCGTTCGTTTGTCTGGCTAAAACTCGAGAACGGCTGGGCTGATTTATTTGATTTTGGTTTTGTTGTGTTAATTGTCACGGGAAGGTCTAAATGTACCGGGACCACCGGGAACACCGGGACCACGCGAACGAAGTCGCGCGCGGGCCGCTAGTCTTTAATATCATACTTGTACCTTTGTAATTAATGATAATATGAGTGAATAAATGCCCTTTTATTTTATTTATTAATTTATTTTTATAAATAAGATAGTTATATTTTTTGAGTAGGAATTAATTTATTTTAATTCTGTAAAAAAAATTATATCTATTTTAGTAGACTGAATATCTATATTATTAATAATATTTTTTTTTTATTTCTTCAGTTGTTATTTATTATAGAAAAAATATATAAGTTCTGAATAAAATTTGACACGATTTATTGTTTTAGTTTTATTGTTTTTTATTTTTTATAATTGTATTAATTATTAGTCCTAATATTATTAGAATCTTATTATATTAAACGAAACAGTATCAAATGCGACACAGTTAACACGCATGTACTTAGACAGACACAGAAACTTCCGAACCCTTATCTTATCAGTTGCCCTTGTGGAGCCAATCTCGTGTCATTCATGAGCTATCACATCCCATTGGGGCGATGGACCGGCAGATTGTTTTTGAATATGGACGCTGTGGGATGACACGTGACTTGTGACATGCTTGGCAGAGAGCGATACAATGAAAGTGAATCACACACGCAGCAGACGCGGTAATATTTTATAAGCATATAAAAACTTATCGCATCTGAAGGTATCATACACGTAGCAGATACGATAGTATACGAAAATGATACATTCACGCGGAAACCTTCAAATTGTATTGTATTTCAATTTGTATACACAGATATAATCTGTCCATCTTTTGATATTATGTCGGTGTCTACAGATGCTTGACGGTAAAATATAAGTGATCAGCTACGTGTTGTGTTGCTCCTTGAGTTTAGTATAGAGAGCGATATGGACAGATACGCGCTCAGATACAGATATCTTACCGCATCTGCTACGTGTATGAGTGTGTGACACACTTTAGTCCTATGGCGATGCCACCATATGAACGACATACCATACGGGCGTTGCCGGTGCGTTGCGTCGTCGTCACGACGCGTGCGCACCGGAGAAGAGGCTGAGGAACGAGGTGGGGAACGGAGCTGCGTTGAAACGACGAAACTGTAGCGCAGTAGGTATTTAATAGCATATCGAAGCATAGCATAGCTGCGTTGACGCAGCGCTCGTGTGGCGGCAACTGCGTTGAATTCATTGCTTTGCGACTACCTACGCAGCGCAGCAGCAACGCCCAAGTTCACGAATAAACGGGCGTCTACCGTAACCATAGGTCAAGGTGACAGATAATGTATGAAAACATCTGTCAAAGAGGATTGGTTAAACTGTACAGTCGTTTAATCGTCTGTTTATGTGTTGCTGAACAATGCCCTTAGAGACTTAAGTAGGTACAGTTGCCGCCACGAGACATGAGCACGGAATAGAGTGGGGGCCGCGCGCGCGCCGCTAATAACACCAGCTATAAAATCAACTTCTGCGCAGGTCATTTTCGTGCTCACGACTAGTGATGAGGCCTCCATATATATATATATAATATATATACTTATAAGTATATATCTTATCTTAATATATATAAATTACGTGTCACGTTGTTTGTCCGCGATGGACTCCTAAACTACTAAACCGATTTTAATCAAATTTGCACAGCGTGTGCAGTTTGATCTAACTTAAAAGATAGGATAGCTTACATCTCAATTTATAGCCGCAATATTATTTTATTGCAAACTAGCGGCCCGCGCGCGACTTCGTTCACGTGGTCCCGGTGTTCCCGGCAGTTATTCGAATTTTTCTCACCTTTTAAACCTTCCCTAGACCTCCACGAACATTTCAAGACCAAGATAAGATAAATCCGTTCAGCCGTTCTCGAGTTATAGCGTCAGGAAGGAAAACCCAACTTATTTTTATATAGTAGAAGATTATTTGTTTATTATTTGACAGTCACAATTATCTGTTAGCTCCAAGCGATTCTAGCAGATGGCGGTATCTGTTGATTGGATTGAGTAAGTATTCTAACAGATGGCGTTGGTTAATTTTTTTTTGTTTTTGTTTTTTTTTTGTCGCGCCATATGGTAAGACATTTTTAAAATCGTTTTTGGTTTTGTTGTGTTCATAATTGTCAGGGAAAGGTACCGGGACCACCGGGAACACCGGGACCACGCGAAAGAAGTCGCGCGCGGGCAGCAAGTATATATATATATATATATATATATTATTTTAATGGGATTTGCTGTTATCACCACGCTTGGTAAAGAAAACACGACTGTACTAGAAGAGACAATATTATTTCTGAGCTCCTGATATCTGACACACACATCGACTATCCTGCCGGATAGATAGTCATAGTAGTCTTCGGATACTTCATTCAACAACAAGATAACACAATCACATACCATGCGTAGTGCGTACGTATGGTGTGATGCTTCACCATCGTAGTCGGAAATGACGTATATTATAGTTTTTTGTGAGTTTGCCCGGGGAAGTACTACCACCATTGATAGCGAGTAGATAAATATGAAACGCGGCCATTATTATTATTATACATAATGTTCCTAACAAGTGTAAATGAGATATAACTAACATAAGTATTGTCTTGTAATTTTTTATTCTTGATCTTGACTCCGAATTGCAGCGCCCTGACGGGGTTCATATACCTACCTGACTAATAGTAGAAATAAGACCTATTACTAACAATATTGTACGTACATGTGAGCAATAAATAAATACAAATACAAATGTAACCCGGAGAGAACCTGGTGTGTCTGTACATTGAAGAAAAGTAATAAGAAAAAAGAAAAAAGGGAAAACCAAAAGGAACAGCTAAAATATCTACTTAAATTGGTAATTTGTATAGGAATTGCCACTTCGGATTACATTCAATCAAAGGCGTTCGTGGCGGATATATCGGTTGACAATTGCGCTGTCAAGCCGGGTATTCATTTTTGTTAATAAACTATTTATGACGTGTTTATTTACATGTTTACCATAAACACTGTTTCTGAAACTTGGCAGCAGCTAGGATGTCGTCCGAGGAGGTAGTATGATAGACCACACTACTTAAATGTTTATAAACTCGCGCAACACACGTCCACACCTATTGACTTTTGCTTATAAACTAGATATTTCTTCTTGCTCTCCACTCGAAGTGGGGAACGCGGCAACATCACCTTTGTTTATAAACTGTTTACAGGGTTGATTAAACATTGTGAAACACCGTTTATAAACTATTTATAAACAGTGTTTATTAACAAATATGTTGCCTAATGAATACCCGGCTTTATTCATTCCGTGCGGTTGTGTGAAATCTATTACATTTAAAATAGTTTGTTTTCTAATTAAGTGTAATAATCAAATTAGTTTTAGGTAGTACGAAATTCACCGGGTCATCCAGAATAGTAGTACTTACAATATTAAGTGATATACCAGAAAAAATTGAGAATTCTTAAAAAGATTAATTTATTAGAATTAATTTTACCAGATAGATCTCGAATGCATAAGAATCATGCCCCTAAGAAGACTTCTAAGCAAAATGTATCACAGAATGATACAGTTATAAGATGTCAGGGATTTCGATGAATTGGCCAGATTACTAAGCTCAAAGAAATCCCAAAGAAAGTAAACAAATGGTTTAACACGGACAGAATGATTGGACGGACAAAAATAAACCAAATTACAACGAAGAACACACTGAGAAAACAGTTCATCAAAAAATATGGTGATTTCACGTAAAGTAGGGAGCATACGGAAATAACCATAAAGTACGATGAAACTACTGTTGCTGCTGCTAACCATATATTATGATGAGCTGTCACCATGCATTAGTAGTTCGTATCACCGTATGTCCGGACTTACGGTGACGGTAATCGTAATGGACCATTACTTTTTGAGAGAGAGCATAACATTACATATGACTGTCATCATATTTTTGTATGCTTTCCTACTATTTTTATGTGCTCTCCTCTAATTTCCGAGTAATCCCTATTATTTTATCATACTATTTATCCATGCTTTCCTACTATTATTGTATGCTTTCCTACTATTTTTAATGTGCTTTCCTCTCATTTCCGAGTAACTCCTGTTATTTCATCCTACTATTTATCCATGCTTTCCTACTATTATTGTATGCTTTACTACAATTTTGAATGTGCTTTCCTCTTATTTCCGAGTAATTCCTGTTATTTCATCCTATACCATTTATCCATGCTTTCCTACTATTATTGATGTGCTTTCCTATTGATTTTTTTTACTATTTTTCTATGCCTCCTGTTGTAGTATGGCTCGGGTATTGTTCCTTTTTCTTAAATATGTATGAGCCAATTAATAAAGATAATTGACACATAGAATAAGCAAGAGTACGGTTAAGAGAATGATGATGATGTATAGTCGTTCATCGTCATCACTCCCGTAACCGTACTTTTGCACGGTTATGGGTCAGAGTAGATTACTAAGTGTCAATTATCTTTATAAATTGGCCCACACATATTTAAGAAGAAGGAAAAATACCCGAGCCATGCTACAACAGGAGGCGTAGAAAATTAGTAAGAATAAACAATAGGAAAGCACATCAATAATAGTAGGAAAGCATGGATAAATAGTAGGATGAAATAACAGGAAATACTCGGAAATGAGAGGAAAGCACATTCAGAAAAAAGTACCTACGCAATACAGAAAATAACCCTAATAAAGTAGGTACTTCTAGATAACAGTGGATTTGGGATTTGGGGAATTATTTGCTATAATGGAAAAACATATGACGGATTAACATTTTAATTAAAAATTACAAAATATTATTAAATAACGCAAAATATATAATTTAGAGTAACGGAGTAGTAGTTTTGGGGTAACGGAGGCGGGCTCGCACCGTCTCTTGTCAGAGGGCGCACGACCTCCTGTCACGGACCAGCTGAGGGTCGAGACCACTGTTCCAAAGCTGACTGCACCTTATCCGCGTCACCTGTACAAAATTGCAAGTGGTTAGGTCAAATAGATTTTTATATATGGGGGTCGAAAGTAGCTTTAAATTTGGGGTAGTAAATTCTGCCGAAGTCAGCCTACAAAACTCGAAAGGAAATTAGCTAAATTTACCTAAATACAGTATTTTGTGACATGTTTACTTTATGGTACCATAAAGAGTATCTCTAATTAACATGGGCTTTCACATTAGATATTTTACTTAATACGAGACTAAAATCAATACCTTATTCAAATCCCTGGTAATTGATCCTAGAACACGACGCGACTTCAGGCGTGCTGGACAGAGCACGGGATCGAGACTCGGGCTTTGCCAGGATACCCAACGTAATAAGATAGGCACGTTGAGCCCTCCAGGGGTTCACCAACCAGCCATGGTTTGGTAGGCGTCAGCGCCTGCTGAACGATGCGTAGTAGAAAGGTGGAGATTATTTTATGTACAACCACATCATTTTAAATGGACATCAGCTGGGCATCAGTCGGCAAAACTGGGTTATGTACTGTCACAAGCTTTTACATCAACAGCTTGCATAAACTGGTGCACTAATCTTAAAACACTGATTTTTGTACACGAACAAATGTTAGGTATTATGAAACCCAGCTGATCTTTGTTGCACTTTGTTGCTTCAAATCACTTCACATTTTGTAACACTAACTATAGACAATCCGTAATATTTAAAATAAAATTACAAGCAAAAGGCGGAGCGCATGTGCTTCCCTGCTAACTAAATAGAATAAAATGACCGGGCTAGGACCTACCCGCGTGCCGTTCGCAGTAGACTGGTGATTTCACAGTATTTTAATATGCCGGTCATCCAATATTATGAATCTGTAATCAAACTTTAGTAAAACGATAAACGTATTTTTGTGTGATGATCACGGTATTTTGGAGTTCCGCGTCAAATATTATGGTTCCGTAATCATATTCGATGGTAATTTGTTACGTAATTGTATTTTTGTGTGCTAGTCATGGTATTTTGGTGTGACCAATCACCGGAATCATAATTGATTCCGTAATCATTATTTGATGTTTGTTCATTTGTTAATTAGTTTTTGTATGCCCGTAGTCACATAGATAGATATATAGATTAACACTTTATTGTACACCAGGAATACATAAAAGGATTTATTAAAATTAGCAGTACAATGGGCGGCCTTATCGCTGAGAGCGATTTCTTCCAGACAACCTTTGGATGGACAGTAACAAGCGAAGCAGTAACGAAACGGCGGAAGATATAGTCCGTAGTCGTATATTATAAGGATTTTATGCATAGAAGCTTCAAGAAAATTGATGCTAACTACAAAAATAAAGTGACGAAAACTGTTATATCTTAGGTATCATCGAATTTCTGCCAAGCAGACATCCAGCAGACCATTTCATATTACGTAGTGTTATTTTAAGAGGAAAGCATCGTAAAGTATCGATTTAATCTTCATATATTCTGTCACCGTTTATTACGGAGAATGGTCATCATAATATTGTATTACTTACTATTTAAACTAGATTATTTTATTATATATACATGATACAACCTTATTTTAGAACAATTCATCGTACTTTTGAAAGACGTATTGATATTTTATAATGAAGCCAAAATGACATTTTTCTCAGTGCAAGAATATGATTTAATCACAATGAGTATTACATACATAACTAGTATTAACAACATCATTTTATCTTTATCTTACACCACATCTACATACATATCAACATTTTAAGGAATAACATTATTATTTACATTTTAGTATATAATTAAAATATCTGCTTCAATATTTGCTATAAATAAACATTAAGATTTTAATCAACGTTTTGTGGATTATGTACCTATACTTGAATTTTAGGTCTTACATAAAGGTCTTAGGGTTTTCTTACATATTAACAACAAGAGATTCTTAAAATATCATCCTTTACCTAATATCACATTTATTTTGGACATACACATTGAATGAATAAATTATTTACAGATCATTCTAATCTCAATGGAAATAGATAAATACAAATAATAGTCTTGGGACTATAATATCTACTTTAAAAGATCTTGATTTCATTAAACAAAACTATCATAAGGTGTGTTTTTATAATTCACAAACAGATGGCAGCACAGTTATTCAGGCACTGGTTTAAAAATTACAACCACTGGTATAAATATCTGTTATACCTAGTAAATACCTTTCTAAAAGATACGTATTCATATAATTTGGACCCGTTTACGATTATATTTGTATGTAAAAATAGGCTTTGAGATCACAACTGTATAAAGACAGTGTCATTTTTTAAGAACACCGTTTGGTCTGTTTGATGCACCATATTTTGCCGTTATTTGGATTTGATTTCTTATAAAGGAATGTTTTATCTGACGAAGCAGAAGGATATATGCCTATAGACTGAAGCTTGAAATACTGCCAATCCCCGCTCAAGAACACATATTTTTCGAAGAACTAGCTTCTATGGAGGCGCGTTTGGCCCAACGTGTTATCGGGTGCTCTTATACATGCCTGCAGAGAAACTTATTACTTCTGATCTCGTGTTGGGTGTTGGCAATTAGTAGACTTCTGAGAGGGGGTTTGTTTGGGGCATTATTAATGGACGTCAATGGCATGAACGTTAGTCCATTGTATGTCACGACTATTTAAGCCAAGGATAACCAACTAACACCCGATCCCAGGACATCCCGCTACAGATTTTCTGAAGTAGGTACTACTTTCTATAAATGCACAACATTACAGCCTTAGTCCAAGCCACCAATAACAATACCGCAAAAACACGTCTCCGCCAGTAATGATAATCAAAATACAAAAGGCTTAGTACAAAGACTCGACAGCACATCACACGTCATCATCTCCCTGCCCTTATCCCACTTGGGTGGAGTCGACACATATTCTTTTCTTCCATTCTTCCCTATCTTCCGTCATATCTATACTCATACAATTCCTACAAATGTCATCATTCATACAGTTCATCTATCTCTTTTTAGGCCTTCCTCTACTCTTGTATCCATTTTCACATTCATATTCATCACTCAGGTGGAATCGGCACAACATGTTCTTTTCTTACATTCTTCCCTATCTTCCGTCATATCAATACTCACACCATTCCTACACATGCCATCATTCATCCATCTCTTTTTAGGCCTTCCTCTAATCTTGTATCCATCCACATTCATATTCATCTTAGGTGGAGTCGGCACAACATGTTCTTTTCTTCAATCCTTCCCCATCTTCTGTTATATCAGTACTCAAACCATTCCTACAAATGTCATAATTCACACAGTCCATCCAGCAAATCACACGTGATCAGCTGATAATTTATTGGCGTTCTATGGAGGTGATAGCACGCGTGGTGGTATTGTAGGTATATTATTGATAATACGCGTAGGACAGCAATTTGAAAGTATCAGAATCATGATTTTGACATTGACAAAAATTGAAGATTTACATATTTTCTGTTTTATGCTTGGGAAAATTCTCTGATTTGTCCAAGATTGGTCGCATGATATGCTTCGTGCATGTATGTTGACATCGGGTGTTGGGAGTTTATCCCCAGCCTTAGAACTGACTATACTTCTTTTTCTCCTCTTCTCTTTATCAGCCTGTTTATGTCCACTGCTGGATGAAGCCATTGAATACAATTGACTACTTACTAGGTTATTTATTAGATTGTGTTCTTTTGGTGTATCATATCAGTATCATTGTTGTTAGCTATTTTATTTAAGTTAAACTAAAATCATTGAGTTATTGGTGAAGGTATTCGTTGCGCAGTTGCTACATGAGCGTCGATATCTGAAGCTCGGGAGGCACGACGCATCCACGGCGCGGGGCGCTCTGCAAGAGTTGACATGTTTTGGTAAGAGATGGCGCTGTTTAGAATTTAGTTAACTCGAATCAATAAATGTATAAATAAGACGTACTACAAATTGAGAAACACGAACTGACAGGTTCGAGGTATATTTGTACGATCTGCAGATATTTGTTCAGGGTGATCTGGGTATTTTCTATTTATAATAAAAAATATCTATCTATGTAATGTACTCTGCTTAGCTTGGGGCTAGATAATGTTGTGTGAAATGTCCAGCATTTATTTATTTATTATTTATTAATTTGATTATCGTTGTGTGTCCTGCGCCTGCGATATAAATGCATTTTGACTGGTAAGTGATAGGTGTGCGATAAATATTTGGTGAACATGAGCATAACACACTTGAGTTGCTACGAGACTTGGGGGGCTATAACACTTGGGGGGATATGACACTTGAGGGGTCTTAACTCCCCAAATGTTAAAATTAGTCAATGTTACTTACCACTAGAATCACTTTTCTGGGTAATAAGTTGTCTATACTCTGTGCTCAACCGTCTCCTCCCATGCTCATATTTAGCCTCCTTAGCTAGAAGTGCTTCTCTTTGCATCTGCGTTCTGAGCTCGCTCGGTACATCTGGTATGAAGAGTTGCATCAAGCCTGTTAAGCCGAATACTACATGCTGGAAAGAGAAAAAAACTGGGTTCAGGCAAAAGTTTATTGGTTTTGATTATGTCTTGTTGTATCGAGTTCAATCATGACTTATTAATTGGTGTCTCTCGTTACGTGTCCTGTGGGTTGGGTCTTTTTATGTATTCTAAGTCGATCGAAGAATGCACGTGTATGTGTATGTGTATGTGTATTTGTAAGTGTAAGTTTATGTGTATGTTGTATGTGAATGTCGCGACGTATGTCGGAAAGTCTCATTTCAGCGAGTCTCATGACGTCGAGTCTCATGACATCTAGTCTCATGACAACGAGTTCCATGACAAAGTCAAAGACAAAAACATTGTATTCCTTGAAATCAATGTTAACTATTAAAACTAACTAACTACTATGTTAACTATTTTGAAACTATACAAAGTAAAATACATGAAAATTTGCTTTTCTGCTTTTAATTTTCTCTCACTGACACTATATCACACTACTCACTTTTTATAAAAATCCTTGATAACGTGCGTTGTCTACATTCTCTCAGGATAATTCTGAATCGTAGCATGGTTCTCATTACCCCGAGTCTTATGTAATGAGCATCAAGGTCTAGAGTTTCATGACAGTCTTATAAATTCGAGTATCATAAGTCTCATGGTGTCTAGTCTCATTATGGCTAGTTTCACTAAGTGGAGTTTAAGTCTCACCTCAAACACGACGACAAATGCAAGTCTAGCAGCGAACACGTGCCAGTAATGTGGAGAGAGGCCGTAAGGTTCCACGTGGCCCGGAGGGTTTCTATACCCGCGGTACGCGCATGTTGGGGGGTCCACTTCAGTATCGTCCGCCCCCCAGTCGTCTTTGTAGTCTGATGTGTTGAATACTGGAAGAAAACACATTTTTTATAAACGCAATCTTATGACCTGTTCCTAGTTCTCACCCGACTCTTACATAGTCTATTTGACTCTTACTTAGTAATTCTACATATGGAATTGAAATTATCGTGGCTTGGTATCATTTAACGACGCCGGTGAACGGGTTACTGCCTCTCCCCCGCTGCCCCCGCCACCTGCCCCGCTATCCAGCCGGGCGGAGCGTGCGGAGCGACGAAGCCGAGCTAGTTCCCGTCTCACGACCTTCAAGCGTGGTCACGTTCGGTGCTCATGATGAATGACCCCCATATGGTCAGCGAAAGGTCAGCAGGAGAATAATACGTGGAGTACAGTCGTAATTTTTCTAAAATTCTACATATATGTACCAAATTTCAACTTTTTTGGTCTACAGACAGGCATACACCTAAGTGATCCTATAATTGGTACCTTTTGAAGTCGGAACCCTAAATATGATTCTACTTACATGACAGAGAATGGTCGATGTATCCAGCCAGTGTATTATCTGGTGAATAGACGTATTTATACACCATCCGAGGGATGAAGTCACTGGTGTAAGCTATCACAAACGCCTAGAAGAAAAAACAAGTTAATATAAAAAAAAGGATTTTAAGTATAATCTTCTTCTTCGGATCGCTGGTTCTTGCTTTACATCAGTCACCAATTTGGAAGCATAGTAAAAAAAAATAAGAATTAATTTTGAATAGTATAAGTTTTTTGTTGAATAATTTATTTTTCAAAACAAGTTTTTATGGAACCGTCATCTGATAAAAATGAGTTCAATCACTGCTACGCTAATATTGATCGTCAAAGAGTTCCGTTGTCCACCTTCCATTTCAATCATCAGATCAGCTCGTCGTCACCATAATATTGTATTGTCATCTGAACTTGACAGGTATGAAAAATTTCAGCTCAATCGGTTGGGTGAAACTCGTTCAAACTTCAGTTTCAAGATTTGTCCCACACAAACTAACTAACAAACATACTAACGTGGAAAGTTAAATAAAAGTTTGCAAAAAAACTGCTGATAGAGAAACAATCAGGGAAGGTTTATATAAGAGTCTAAGGGTCGGCAGCGCGCGTATGATGCCTTTGGTGTTGCAGGCGTCCATAGGCTACGGTAACTGCTTTCTATCAGGTGGGCCGTATGCTTGTTTGCTCGCCAAGTAGTATAAAAAAAAAAATGAGTCGGACAGTGAATAAACAGCATAAAATGTTCTTCCCACTCAGGTTCCTCATAAAACGCTGTTTGTAATTCACATGCCTCAGAGTGTAAAAGAGAGAAACACGAGGAAAAAAAAAATGGGTAAAACTATTAAAATTATTCACACACTTACATTTGAAACAACAGCCGCGTAAGTTATGCCTTTTAAAATTCCATACCTGAAAGGACAGAAACCATTGAATAGACAAGATAGGAGAGAAAGTAACAAAACTCGCCATATATCTTTTCGGCGGTGAATATAGTAGCATAAGGTGCCAAAGTGGCAAGATTTGAGGATACGGTGAATATTGTAACACTGGAAAGGTTTAGTCGGAATCAGAATAGTAGTTATTGTAAACTATTTAAACACAAGATGGTAGCTTTTTCAAACAGTACGTTGATACGTTGATACGTTGACCAATTTTTAAAAAAGAAAACTTACAAAGTCTCAATCTTTTATGGGCTTCGTTGTCCGAAAAAGAAAAGTATTTACGTATTGCATGTGATGATACAGTTTGCTTATTAGCTTGAAGTTGGGATAGGTAAGATTAAACTGTTTTTGACATTTGAAAAACTTACCAAGCCCCAATATCCTCCACTCTTTCAGCCAGCGGTCGTCTTGCCTGTGTCACCATTTTGTACGCATCCAGTCGTATTTCAGCGATATTGTTGAGTAGAGCGAAGAGCGGAGCTAGTGGGAACGCAGCCACGAACAGTGTTACGAAGCCGTATTGAAGGACTAAAAACGAAATAAAATAAAGAATATTTAACCATTTCAATGTACCTTTCATAAATCATGCGGCAGGGGAAGAATTTAATTTGGATTTTGACATCGCAACGTTATTTCTTACGTAAGCAAGCATACAATAGAAAAAATAAGATATTAAGGAGTCTAAGGAACAAGCTATTAGATATTTTTAAAATCTACAAAAATAGGTAAGATATAAAAAATGGCTCTCACATGCGATTAACTCTTGGTGCGTTTGTTAATCCAAACCCTGTTAATCGTATTTGTAAAAGCCATCAAGGAAAATGACAGCCGTCAATAGATTGATATGTCAAAAAGTTACAATTGCGTATTTTGTTATGTACATTTCATTTAATTATAACTGATGGCTTATGAAGAGTCCACTCCAAAGTGACGAACGGACCAGTTCTAGGTGATATTGTAGTTGTAAATTTTTGCAACTTGAAAAGAGCTAAAGTGTGATAGCGGGACGAGCTTGCATGTAAACCTCATGGCCTGATACGGCACGATCCGCGAAGAGTAGAAGAAGAGAGGGGAGGCATTAGCTCTGCAGTGAGACAGTAACGGTTATATAATAATAATAAATTGACAAATCCGTGTGGTAACAGTAAGTAGGAAATGGTACAAAAACATAATTTTAGTCAATGTTCACGTAATAACTCACTCATTTCAAGATATTCGTCAAACAGCGCCAATCTCCCCGGGTCTTGAAGATGGTAGTCTTGCTCCCAGGCCATGTGAGGCTTGCTGAGATCTCTTGTCACTGCTCTGTGAGAGCGTCGTCGCCACCAGTTGTGGAATTTACTGTAACAAATACAATAAAGCACCTTTAGGTTGCACGAAGTCGGTGGATGGAGGTGGCTATGGACCGTTCGGTTTGCATTCTATGGGGATGGCCAGTAGTGGCCTTACACGGGCAATGACTGTTAATACAATCAAATTGGTTGAAAACTTTGTTTTTGGAAGTACTGAGAAAATTCGCTAACATTCAATTACAATACCTTCAGTCTATTCAAATCTTCTGTTATATGTCATGTAATCTTCTTATTAAACTTAATAGAAATAAACCATCCAAAGCCGTGTTTATTATTATTACATAGAAAAATATTATAGATAATACAATTAAACGAAAGTTTAGATTATTATTGAACAGACTAAAAGTAGTGGAGCAATTTGAACCACAGCTGTTTATAAAGCGACAGTCCCACTCACAACGAAACCTACCTAAGAAATGGCGTTGGAACCTAACCTGAAAAGCACAAACGAATTAGTTTTTTATGGAACTTACGGGTAACCAAGTTCGACGAAGTTATTGAAGACCTGTTTTCCGACCATGATGATGGCCAGTTGGATACACAGCTCGGACAAACAGCCAGCCGGGTCGCAGATATCGCCTTTCAGCTTGTAGAATTCGGACTTGCGGGCTTGATCGTCGCCGGGATAGTCGTAGAAACGACCCTAAAATTGAACAGCTGAGTTACATAAGTTAACTATCGTAGTAGGGAATTATTAAGCATCAATCAATATACACAAAATCGTTGCGTGACTGACTAACTAACTACATACTGTCAACGCATAGCCTAAAAGGTAAGTCTTAGAGACCTGAAATTGAAAGGCTAAATTTTTTTGTGGTCTGGAGGTGCACTAAGAAATTAACTTCTGAAGTTTACCCCTTAAGACGGTGCGGGGTGTTGAAGTTAGTATGGAAAAAGCTTCCTGCGGACGAAAGAAAAAAGAAAGAATGAATAAACATTTATTTCTGCCAATGAATGCAGATAGCAAATATGTCAGAAATTGCTTGTTAAGGGATTTCACGTTTATGCTGAAGACTGTAGCACATGTAGATGTTACATGATAGATGATTATAGAACTAACCTTGAAGAATGCTATGTAGATCAGCGAAGAGTAGAAGTTCATGAACTCGAAGAAGAATATCTTGAAGGTGTACGAGTCTTCATATTCAGTTTGAGTCCTCGGATTTTCAATATTAGTGAGGAACACAGCTACTTTTGCGTATATCTGGAATTACATTTAATGTGTAAGAAAAGCGGAGAGCTATCAATGCGAAGCTAATTGATTCAGGCTCTCTTACTCATAATATACAAAATAAGTACTAAATATAAAATTGTCTATTGATTCAATTAACAAAGCGTATCTAGCGACCCAAAAGAGTCGCCCTAATTCAGTGTTAAACATCTATTAATAAAAAAACGACAAGAGTAAGTGAAGCAAGCCTCTGATAAAAAAAACTAGCAGTGTTGTAAGTGTTATCAACACTTGCTGTACAATGGTTTTTAAACTTGAAGACTGAGTTGAGACAGGAAATTCCCTTATATAATTTATACTCGTATTTTTACTTGGATTTTAGCTTTTAGGGGATCGTAACTTATGCCTAGATGTCGCAGGTGAGCAAAGTGAGCCGCCATTCAGTACTCACCCTGGTTAGAATCATGATAATGATCAAGTTAATGAGCGCAGCCGTCATGGATGTGAATATCTTGGTGTGTTGTTGTATGAAGAAGCCAGTCCCGCCGTAGATGACGGATACCATTGATATCCTGTAGATGATGGTACCCAGTACAGCGCCCATCACCACTGCTATCTGTAATAAATAGTAAATAAATGCTGGACATTTCACACAACATTATCTATCCCCAAGCTAAGCAGAGCTTGTGTTATGGGTACTAGATACTTATATACTTAATACAACAACATTACATAGATAGAAAGTACCCAGAACACCCTGAACATCTACAGATTGTACAAATATTTGTTTCGAGGCGGGAAACGAACCCGCAACCTCCTGCGTCGCAGGCAAACCTTCGCTCACCACGCCACAGAGGCTGTCATAAGGTTTCGCGATCTTGTTTAGGAAATTGTATTCAGGTAGAAGTTAATATACATTTTTTTATTGATATATATATTCTCATTTGTTAATCCATTCCTAAAAGGATGATATGGGGTAAATAATGTTTGTAAGAGAAACCCAAAGTGATCCTTTGTTATCACATCCTTACCATAAAAAGCACAGCGGAGCTGGTTGCAACATATCTCATTGTCTTTTGCCAGGATGGTAAATAAGGTTCCTTTTCCCTTGTCACTGGGTTAGTGCGGTATGTCTTCACTGCTGCTTCGAATTCTGGTCGAGGGTCCTCGTCCTGTCAGATATTGAAAAATGTAGGTAAGGGGCAAGGCAATTCTTTATGGATTTTGAAAAGGGCGTGTATTTGTGTATTACATACATACACAAATACACGCCCTTTTCCAAATCCAATCTTTATTGATTTTGATTGAGATTCAATTATCTTAAATATTAAAGATAAGGAGCTTACATACCTGATCGACTTTCCCTAAGTCCCACTCCCATCTCAGTACAGATTGCTTTCTCTTCCAAAGTTCTAAGAAGGTGGTCGCTGAAATGCAGAGTCAAATCAATTAAAAGACTAAAGGTCAAAGTTCACAGGTCATAGACTGAGAGTTAAATGACGGAGGACAGTTGACTACACTCTAAATTGAACGAAGAAGAAAGAAAGAAGTGTAGATCAAGATCTTCTATTTTTAGTTATTAAGTCGATTGGGTTGAAAGGTCAGAGGTCAAAGGTTAAGGATTATATAACGGATAACGGTTAATGGACTCGTATAAGAAGGGATTGCTTGCAAAATTACATGAAAATAGGAAATAATAATGTCACATTTCATGTCAAAGTACAAGGGTCAAGGGTCAACAGTTAAGTATTAATGAGATGACAGCTGAGTGAAGGGCTGTCGTATTGACCGATTGAAGCACTGTTACCTAGCTAGTTTTAGTTCGTTTATGCTATGTTCACATCATTTCTGGTGTCTAGAATTGACTAACTTCGTGTTGTATGCAAGTTTTTTTTAGTAAATATGACTATAATTCTCCTATTAATTTTTTTTCTAGGAATCACCCAAAATATCCGATTACTCGGTTAAATTAAAAAACCGGTTATTAAAATTGATGGTTTTGTGCGTGCCCTAACTGCGTGCCTTACTTACCCCAAAATGACATGAAAATAGCGAAGAACACAGTGGCTGGATTGTCAAACAAGTATGACAACTTGGCAAACAGACATGAGTCAGACAATGACTGGTACTTGCAAGCTTTGTCACAAAGGGGGCATAATGTTGTGTTGCCAGGACCTTTGTCATCACAAATCTCTTTGCTGAAATTAAAATTATTTTTAATTAAATTTAATTAAAAATAAGTTTTTCAATAAAAAAAGTTTTACAAGCTTTTATTAAATTAGTGATCGGAACCGTGAGTTGATCAAAATGAGCCCAAACACTGCCAGGCTACTATTAATCTTCGAGGAGTTTCATTGTCCACCTTCCGTTTCCATCATCAGATCAACTCGCCGCTACCATAATATTGTATTGTCATCTGAACTTGACACGTATGAAAAATTTCAGCTCAATCGGTTAGGTGAACTTACCTGGGAATATTGTCTTTAGACTCCATACTAGCCAGACCATAAAAGAAACACAATGTCCCCACTATGGCCGGGGCATACAGCATTTTAGTGTAGAATCCAAGCCAGCAGAAATACAGCCCTATCTTATCACCAAAGTATCTTCGGACTAGACAGAGGGGCTGTTTTTTGTACCACTTGCAGGGACGCGCCCATTCTAGGTACAATAGCTGTAAAATATAATGTATACTATACCTGGTCAGAAAGTATCTTTTGATTAAACTCAATTTATAGAAAAAAAAACGATTTCTTTCAAAAAGCGATGAATCTATTTTGATAAAATTTATAAGGGACGGGGGGGGGGGGAGTGTAAAACAATCATTAAAATTCATAATTGGCGGAGTAATAACAAACATACAAAAACATACAGTCGAATTAAGAAAATCTTTTTTGAAGTTGGTGAAAGAGTCGTACTGTGTTGTGCAAATGTGCGGGAGGGAATAGTATATGAAAATCCATTGTTAACGTGCTGCTGTTTTATTTTTAATTTTGGCTAATGCCCAAATACAAAAAGTTTTTATCACCAAGTCCGCAAAATGATACTAGCCACTGACTTTTTCTGAACATTAATTAAAAAAAAAGAACTAACAAGTGAAAATCGCGCACCGCGCTTTCTGTTGTTTTTTATAGAATTTTCAATTTGTGTTTACTATCTATTCGAAATGCCGTCTAGTAGTAATAGCAAAGACTTGGTGACGCCACCAGAATTACAAATCTTTTACTTCCCTCGTAGGTATAGTACTTAAAAGGTGTTTTCAACAAATAGTTAATGTGTCTTTTATTACTGAATAAAACATTTGTATATTTTGTATTGTATTGTTTAGTAATAAAAAACACTATGTATCAGACGGGAGAAAGTGCGATTTCCATCTCGTGTGTATTATATTAATTGTATTAATTAATTGTATGTATTAATTAAAGCCCCAGGCTCCTATGGGAATTGGTCACTTTCTCCCCTCTGTGAATAATGTATATTAATTTTGATTGTTTTTTGGTTTCATTGTTTTGGAGATCTAACTGACTGATGACTCACTCTTTTTTTTTATTTTGCTTAAGCTGCGGTACCACGGCCTGATTTCTCACAGGTACAGACGCAAAATTACAGGCGACACGCCGTGGGAACACCTCGCCAACATCCATCGCGATCGGATTCCGCGCGCTTCAGGCGCACCCGGTCTAACGATCCGTCGGCCTGTGCCGGCGGGTAGAAGAGGGCGGGGAGGGAGCGTGCGGACTCATGCTGATTGGTCGACGTCTTGAGGCAACGACAGGCGTCTGCAGGCGAGGTGTTCCCATGGCGTGTCTCCTGTTAGTTTGCGTCTGTACCTGTGAGAAATCATTTTTTTTTTCCTGAAGGACAAAATGCAGTTGGCCTCAAACGGCCGATGCTGCGTTACCGGACTTTTGGTGAGCGTGGAAGGCGCTCAACCGTTAAAATTAGGTTTGGGCAACTAGCGCAAGGGCACCACTTAGGTACGGACCTCGGCTTGGGCCGTTGCCAGATTGGGAGGAATAGGAAAACGCCCCGGAACATGCTTTTAACGGTTTAGGCGTGTGGTACTGAAGGTACTTAAAGTCTACGACCCCGCCGGCGGGGTCGCTGTATCTGTGTAGTGTGAGAAATCAGGCCGTGGGACCTTAGCTTTATTATTATTATTATTTATACTTACTCTACGATCAGTGGGCGTGCCGTCAGACAAATCGATGTCATGTCTGCCCTCGTGTAGCGGGAAGCAGCCCAGGTAAGTACCATCATTGAGAAGGCGACGGATTCCCATCTAAAATGTGCACATTTCTTTTATGTCATTAAATATGAATTATTTGTCTTACAATTCTTTATGGCATGCAGAAAATATTTTACAAACAAGTAATAATGAAAGACATGTTCAAACGCGAGCTTAACACTTAAAAGAGTTTTCTTCCAGTAAACCTTTGAGGCTAGAGAGAAGGTGATAGTTGGTAGTAAGTGTACAAAAACAGGAAAAGAAATACAACGTACAATATATTAATAAAACCATAGACATACCTACTTAAAAGCGAACTATGCTAAATATTACACTACATACTTTTACCTACAAATAACGAGTAAACATACATACATACATACATGTATATTATACACACACACACACACACACACACACACACACACACACACACACACACACACATATATATATATACATATAAACATACTAAATAAATTTTGACAAATCGTTCGTCGTGGCATTCATTTTTTTTAAAGTACCTATTAATAATGTTTGTTTTACCTTAGTTTCATTATTGTCATATTTGGCTCGTAGCAATATTTGCATGACTAGTAAACTTCTTTGGGCCGGTGAGAATTGTGTGTATCTGTCTTTAACTAAAAACCTGAAACGTAAAGAATTAAGCTAATTAATAAGTTTATGATGTAGAATATCATTTTGGAAATAAGACGCTGTAGGACTCGATTGATCTTTACATATAACATAACATGACACCCAACAGTCACATACAGGAACTACAAGTACCATGGAACAAGTACATAACACCCGGAACAAATATTTGCAGATCATTTGTCCCGCAGCGGAAATCGAACCCGCAACCTCTTGCATCTCAGCCGGCTACTCGCCCGCCGCGCCACAGAGGTCATCAAATCTTTCTTCTTTGTAAGAAGTCGGTGGATGGAGGCGGCTCAAGACCGTCCGTCGTGGCATTCTATGCGTGAGGCCTATGATTAATAGTGGTAGAAGTAGTATAGCTTTTTTGTGAAAGAGTTCGTCCGGGGAAGTACTACCATCATAAACAGTAAGGGCTATATTTCACCGGGACACCATGGCGGCGCAACCAGTTGCGCCACCGTGGTGTCCGTAAGCTACCAAACTAGACACCATACAGACACCAGAGTCGCCACACCACACTGAAGACAGTATCAAAATGGACCTCGAAGAGATAGCACTACTGCTGTATGTATGCGCCTGGTGGCCGGACTGGCGGCCGAGTGAGTGAGACACCATACAACGCTATAGTAGTTAGTGGTGGCGCGACCAGCGTGGCGGCGCAACCAGTAACATTCTGTGCACGCGTCCGAGTTGGTGGCGCCACCAAATTGGTTGCGCAACCAAATGGACACCAGGTGAGTAACTCTCTATAGAGCTGTATACATTTTGTTGGTAGCGGCGACTGGTTGCGCCGCCATGGTGTCCCGGTGAAATATAGCCCTAAGGCAGGGTATGTGTGCCGGGGAAATTACAAGCACATGAGATTACAAATTTTACAATGATGTGGTGTGCCGGTCTAAGAGCAGACGCCTCTATCTCCTCCCGTGGATGTCGTAAAAGCTGACTGAGGATTACACCAAGGGATGGGCAGCAGCATCCACCTGAGTACTCAACACCAATACTGTGATCACCAATCCGCCTACCAAGCGTGGTGATTATGTCAAATCCCCCCATTGCATTCTATGGGGGAAGCCTCGTACAACTTTGGACGTCAAAAGGCTGCTGAATTGTGAGACTTTACAACTTTATGTGTTAGGGTGGGCATAGTGCAATGCCACGTAGGACGCGACCTAGGCGGACAAGAACTGTGAGGTAATGCAGGTTATGGGCAGAGTTTACTTTACATCAAACCATTTGCTAGTTCGTTACGTATTCAAATATAACTCAATTGCGAACCTCCTCCTTTTTTTTAAAGTCGTGTAAAAAGTAAAAGGCTAATGATGATGATGATGATGATAATGATTATGATGATGATGATTATGATGATGATGATGATGATGATCATGATGATGATTATGATGATGATAATGATGATGATGATGATAATGACAATGATTATGATGATGATGATGATCATGATGATGATAATGATGATGATGACAATGATGATGATGATGATGATCATGCTGATGATTATGATGATGATAATGATGATGATGATGATGATGATGATGAAGATGTTGATGATGATGATGATGATGAATAAACTAAAACTTACTGTTCTTCCCTTCTCACTCCCCTGGCTTCTGTCGCAGTGTAAAACGAAGGTTCAGGGTTAATCCTACTGTGCTCATATTCATATATCTGTTTCCAACGTCGACGCCATTTTGAATACCATCTCTTGTCTTTTTCTGCTTGCTTTTCATCATTCTGAAAGTAAAAGTCAAATCGACCTGACGTGGAGCGGACCAGTGGCGCAGTTGGCTAGCACATCCCCGTGTAAAAGACTAGAATTTATGTTAAAAATTTTGAACTGACTTGTAGTGGACCGGTGCGCAATTAGTTAGCTCATCCAGTTCTTGAGTTTGTTAATCTGGTCGGGATTTTTTAGAATAGTATAAATACGTCTCCTTTTGTGCTTGAAGTAAAAGCCTTGCTAAGAGATTACACCAGGAGATGGACAGCAGCATCGGTCTGAGTACTTATCACCAAACTGCGCTCACCGATCCGCCTGCCAAGCGTGGCGATTATGGGAAATCCCCCCGTTGAATATATACCTCGTCCAGCAGTGGACACTACTCCTAACCTAGGACCTAATCACTTGAGAATTTCCCGCTTCAAGAAGAATATTACAAAAATACTTCAGGGTACGCATCGCACCGACATTGTTGCCGGTGTCTATAAGCGACAGTGACCACTTTGCATCAGAGGCCCAATTCACTAACTTAAAAATAGTTAAAATAGAGTTCGGATCATGTTTCGATCTTGTGTTGATGTCTTAAATGTCAGAAATGGTATTCTCTAAACATAAAATACAACACTGTAATGTGATTATATCGTTTTAACGAAATGTGACCGAAACTTGAACGATTCAAAGTTTTTTCGATAATTTTAGCATTGTAGATGGAGTCTCTCTTTACTCTTTGCGATTATATATATAACTATCCTACTCTAATGGTAGTCACCGTGAATTGAAAGTAAACTAAATTGTTATTTGTAAGGGACCAGAATACAAACTTTCTGTCAATTCATAATTCAGTCTCGATCCGGTTAACTTTCAGTGTAGTTTTAAAATAATTTAGAGAATTGGGCCTCAGGTAAGTAGTTGGTAGACTCAATTTCATATATAATAAAAAAAACATAATGTGGAGATAAGTAATGAAACTATCAGTTTTGTATGAAAAACCGTTAGGTTAAAACATAGGTAACAGCTTAACTACACCTTAATCAAATAAAAATGAACAAAACTAAATTGAATTAAAAGTATAATGATATAACTGTAAGTGTGTTGGTATAACACACGAATATCAAACTTACCCAAGCCTTCACCGATATAGTGATAAAACGCTTCGTAGGTAGTTTCATGCCTATCACTTCCGCCAGCCTCATCTCCGTCTTCCAAGGTATGTGGATCTTCAGGAACCAGGTTTTCTCATCGAATGATAGACATTTGTTCTCTAGTTCTAACTCCAAGCCTTCTGCTATGAGATTCTCCTAGAAAGGAAAGAAGGTCTAAGGTAGAGCCTTGTGTAACTCCATTTCGATTTTGAAATTTGATAACAAGATTTTATTGTAATAAGTTTACATAGGTACTTATCAATAAGTTGAAGTAATTTGAGATGTAGATGTTTCGAGGCATTATATAATTTTGAACGTTTCATTGACATTGCAACTTGAATGACTTGGTCAAAAGCTTTCCCAAGATCTATATGTGAATTAATAGTTGAAATGTGTACATTTTACCTATGAGGATGTACATACAGGCAAATTTCAGTTATTATCAAAAGTGGCATGTCTTTAGATCGTGTTGTTTTAGTACAATTTTCAATTATGATCCATTGATGATCCAAGGTACAATAGCGACGTTATAATTTTTATGGGAAAAAATAACGTTGTCATTTTAACTAATCTTGGATCATAGACACAAATATTTAACGATAAGGCAATTTTGATTAATTGTGAGTAATACCTGAAAAGTCCGTCTATGCTCTCGTTTCTTAGCTTCCGCTTCAGTCATGACACCGTAATCTTCCTCTTCATACGCCAGCACCATGTCTATCCGCCGTCTGCCGTCTCGGAACATGAGAGATTCTGGTTCAAGTCCCTGAAATATGTAACACTGTAATTTAAACTCATGTGTTTTGATATTTATTATTTCACTGTGTGAACAACCTTGATTGTTTTATAGCACTGATGTAGTGAAACGTCTTTTTTGTGGGCAGGATCAAGGATTTATATCATGACACACTTCGTTTGTTTCTATAAGATTTTAGATCATTGAACACCCCTTTTGCTTCTTAACATGCAAGTATATTACAAGCAAGCATACATGCTCGTTGATTAAATTTTTGTTCTTTCCTTTTTGACAAGCAATACTAACCTCTGGGTTAGTTTCTCCCTCATTCTCTTCTTTCTCATCTTGGCTTGGAATGGATGGCTTGCGGTTATTATTCCTGTTTTGGTCTGGATTCTTCATGTCTGCTTTTGGCTGTAATGAATCAAACAGGAATTTGTTAAATTGTATTCCCTATTATTTTGGATGAAAAGAATGGCAAATTTCAAAGTCACCAAAGTCAAGTTGAGTTTTGAATGGTTTCAAAAACTGCCGTTATCATATGCATGAACTAATGATGATGATGATGAGAGAATTTAAATTATGAGGTTACCTTTATTTTGTGGTGTAGAAGATTTTCAAAATTGAACCTGTTTGTGGAGCAACGCGAAAATAGTTTGTATGGAAAAATCTCAAAATTAAAGTGAAAGGTAATAATGAAGCATAATGAGCCACCTCAGTTCAGTGTGTAAGAATATCGAAGTTAAACTAACCATAGAACTAGGCAGAGGAGTGCCTGGTAACGTAGAACCCTTAGATTTTGGAGTAAAGGCGCCGGCTGCTGAGGTCATGCTCCTGACAAATTTCCATCCACGGAGCGTGCGCTGATCGTCTGAGCTGTCTGAACGAATGGACCTGATATCGTCTCGAAGGTGGACCTATAAATTGCTGAATCTGATTCAATGTTCTCATAATCTATGTACCTAATACGTTTCGGAACATAACAGCTGTAAATATCCTAAGACAAGCTTGTATGTAAGCTTGTCTTGTATGTTGTTTGTAAGGTTCAAATCTTGCGAGATGATACTGTTGGAGTTTTCATTATACAATTAAGTTGAAATTTTGCACAACTCTAAAGTTCCAATGACAATACTATTTTATGGTGACAGTGAGCTGATCTGATGCTGGACAACGGAACTCCTCGATGATTTATAGTAGCCTCGCAGTGTTTGAGCTCATTTTGATCAGCTTACGGTTCCAATCACCAATTTAATAAAAGCTTGTTAGGAAACATTTAAAAACAAAAACTTATTTTAATGGGATCCGTCAAGTTTGGAGGAACATGCTAGGGGACGCAGTGCAAAGAAAGACGCGATGCTGCGCGGAGTCACGGAAGAATTCCCTTGATTAAGGTTGAATCCTGTTGGTGCCTCCAGCAACATTCAAAGCGGTCAGAGAGCTGATTCTTGAGTTTTAACAAGCAAATGACACGGACATCTGGTGTAGTGTAGTGTGGATTTTTGTATGGCGACACCGATGAGCGCCCTTAGCGTACACTCTGTGAACCTCATTTTCCATACAAAAATCCGTGTTACACTAAACCATACGGCCGTGTAAATAGCTTGTTAAAATTCAGGTTGAGATAAATCTCAAATTTGAATTTGAATATTGAAATTTGAATATTGAATTTTGAAATTTGAATTTCTGAATTTTAACAAAAATTTGAATTTTGACTTAGTCATAGTGAAGTACGTTCTATTTATAGAACGTACTTCACTGTGACTAAGTCTAAGCCTTATTTTGAAATTGTTCCGTCACTGTCACACAAATGTTAAAACACGCGTGTTAGAGAAAGACAAGATTAAGATTAAGATTTCAAAGTAAGGCTTAGACTTAGTCACCGTGAAGTACGTTCTATTTATCTGGACATCAGACTTTGGTCTCTGGTAATTTCCCGTTTTACAAAATGAAAAGCTACATCAAGAAACATGAACTTACAATAACAACAGTTTTCATCACAAAATAGGGACAAGAATAGGTGATAGTACATAGAATAGGGACAAGAATAGGTGATAGTAGGTACAAAAATGTGAAAAAGGAAAGAAAACATGAATTGAACACAGACGAGGAATAGGGCAGTATCTAGTACCTTTTTCTCATGCGGTATAACAACTATCGGTATGCTCTGAAAACAGTGTCAATTTAATAAAACAGTTACAGATGCATTAAACTAATGAAAAGATATGAATTAAGAGAGTAATTTAATAGGAGTGAATTATTTTTACATGTGATTAGATTTTTAAAACCTAATCATAAGCAGCCGGTTTCTTGAGACACATGGGCGTAGCCAAGGGGGGGGTTTGGGGGTTCAACCCCCCCCCCCAAACTAAAACGTGTACATTTTTTGTTGTTTTATTTTCTTGAACCCCCCCGAAACTAAGACCTGGCTACGCCCGTGTTGAGACATAAAACATAACATATAACATAACATAACACCCAACAGTCACATACGTAGTCATGACACTAGGATGTCCTGTGTCGTGGGTATCAGGAACTACAAAAACCATTGTATTATAACACCCATACCAGAAACAAATATTTGCAGATCATACAAACATTTGTGCCGCAGCGGGAATGGAACCCTTCGCAAGGCAACCTCTTGTATCTCAGCCGGCTACTTGCCCGCCGCGCCACAGAGGTCGTCAATAAAATAAATAAATAAATGCTGAACATTTCACACAACATTATCTAGCCCCAAGCTAAGCAGAGCTTGTGTTATGGGTACTAGATAACTGATATACTCTTAATACAATACACTACATAGATAGATACGTTTTTTATTATACATAGAAAAATACCCAGAACACCCTGAACAAATATCTGCAGATCGTACAAATATTTGTTCCGAGGCGGGAATCGAACCCGCAACCACCTGCGTCGCAGGCGAACTTTCGCCCGCCGCGCCAATGAGGTCATCATTATCGCGATATATATATATATATATATATATATATAGTGTGTATATATATGTATAGGTCTTAGAGACCGCGAAACCGGATGCTTGTGATTTGGGTAAAATTATTAAATGTTTCTAAGGTTTATTTAAAAGTGATTAATTTATGTAAAGGTTTTGTGCGCCGTGTATTAAAAATACATCATATACATAACACCCAACAGTCACATAGATATTAAGTCCTAATTTACTTGATAGTAGATACACCATAAGATAATAAACGAATTCTGATTTCGGGGGAACGGTTGATTTTGGTGTCAAAACTAGAAAATTCAAAAAACTTTTGTCAAATGTAAGATACTTTATTATACAATTTTATTTTCGTATAATTTTAATATGCTTTGTTTAAATGATAGAAAATATGTGAAAATTTACCATTCAATCAATTCTATTTTCTTATCTCTGAAATTACAGAGCCCAATTTTTTTAAATTCCAAAATATTGTAAATTTGGCCTCACTCATACTTTTCAGAAAAACATACTAAATAAGAATCCTATTCATCAAATTCCCACGTGAAACGGAAAATACTCGTAAAGAGAATATGCATATAAAATTGTGTTGATTGACTAATAAGTTCATTGGTCTGGTGATTACCAATTTGTAAGGAACCCTCTCCACGCGAGTCCGACTCGCATTTGACCGGTTTTTTATTAGGAGAACTTAGAGCATTTACCGAAGCTTAAACCTCTAAACTTAGCTTTAACTTTAGCTCTTTTTAAGCTCTAAGTAAGAGAATGAGGCTTCTGGGCGCGCCGCTTGTACGTACTTAAGTGAATCACACACGCAGCAGACGCGGAAATATTTTATATGCATATAAAAACTTATCGCATCTGAAGGTATCACACACGTAGCAGATACGATAATATACGAAAATGATACATTCACGCGGTAACCTTCAAACTGTATTGTATTTCAATTTGTATACACAGATATAATCTGCCTACAGATGCTTGACGGTAACATATAAGTGATCTGCTACGTGTGTGTTGCTCCTTGAGTTTAGTATATAGAGAGCGATATGGACAGATACGCGCTCAGATACAGATATCTTACCGCATCTGCTACGTGTGTGTCACACTTTAATGCATCTGGGCTAAGTATGTGGCTGTTGAGTGTTATTTTTTTAATTAAGTGTCATTTGTTATTTTAAGGTATAAACTAAAGTAATTTAAGTTTTTGATGCAAAATATTACCTTATTAGCAGGACTCTCCATTATATCAGCTAGCGATGTCCCAAAAGCAGATTCTGGAGTTAAATTATCTGCAGACTTCCAAGGTGCCTTGATGTGCAACGGAGTACCAGGTAGTGCAGAGTCTTGGCTGCGACGACGGGGTTTGAATGGCTAGAAAGTACAAGTGAATTAAAAATGTACATAACAAACAATTGGAAAACTAAAATAGCAACACACAAACACTCAAACATACACACAAACACACACACCCACCCATACACACACACACACACACAAACACTCTCTCACATACACACACACCCACACTCACACACACTAACACTGCGTTTGTACACCCAGTGTAAAGCTCACCCTAATTTTTACCTATTTTGTTTCAAATGTTAATAATTCTATTGCCTAAAATACTGTTAAAATAGAACTAAGCAAGAGCGAAATCTCTATGACAAGTAATTTCTTACTTAAAATGAAGTTTCATACATTTGTTTTAATAATATATCTTTTGGAAACGCAACAAAAACAGATCCGGAACAAATATTTGCAGTTCATACAAACATTTGTCTCACAGCGGGAATCGAACCCGCAACCTCTTGCATCTCAGCCGGCTACTCACCCGCCATGCCACAGAGGTCGTCAAGAGAGCAATGGCAGCGATGAGCTCACCACCTGTCACGTTTATATTCCTGCGATTGTGCAATACACTGTGAAAAAAGGCCCTTTTGAGGCTCTGCATACCCCTTCGGGGAAAAAGGTGTGTGTTATGTATCCGGTTCCGGTCAAGTCATGAAAATAATTCATAATGTCAAAAAAAAAAAAAAAAAAAAATATGTCAGAATATCATTAATATTAAAAAATGTCACTTAGATGTAATTAGTACCTATTAAAATTAATTAAAACTTGAACTCATCTATGGAATAGTAGCACCCTTCCAGCAAAAGCTTTTTTAGTTTCCTAATGAATATACCTGGACTATCAATAGTTTTCATATCAACAGGTAGAGAATTATATAATTTGACTGCCTGATACCGACAACCATGCATCGCAATTTTTAATCTAGGGCACAGTGGGGCAAAATTATTATTGTTATTGTGAGTAAACCAGATATCACATCAATATAATAACTGAAATACGTGATTTTTCAAACCTTTTTCTCTCCGTGATCAAGCCATAAACACAATTAACAGACATTTACTTGATACTTTAGTTTTTGTAAGTTATGCCTTTTTGCAATTTTTTTTGAAATTTCTGGGATACAATTTCTGTATCCAAAATAAATACTCACCGAAGGAGAATATGGTTTATTATCCGTGACCAAACCAAAATTTACCTCGACTAAATAGTATTCTCTCAATAAATTAAATAAGATTTGAGACTTCTGTGCAAGAATACGGTCGTGCGATATTCAATCTTATTCCGTTAGTATTTGCGTCTAAAAGGCGATTCATACGCATATATACATATTATTTTCAGAGCGCACTCTTAAGTATTAAAAAAAAGTACCTGGTCGTCTCCCGCATCAGAGAGGCTTAGTTCTGTTCTTGTTGTGGACGTGGAACCGTCCAGTTCTTCCCAAGCGCTATGTCCCGTTACATTAGCGGTCGGTGGCTCTGAGTTTGTGCCATCTAAAAAGTTATAGCAAATATCAAAGCAAAAATAACTTGGAAAACGTGAAAGGTTTCCACGGACACTTCTTCAAACTTATCAGCTTGAAAAACACTTAAATGTAGGCAACATTTAAGTGTTTTTCAAGCTGATACTTTTTTGAAGCTTTGTAGATATAACCGTATAAGATTTATCAAAATACGACAATTTCTAGATTTTTTTAAGCAATTAACCTTGCTTAAAAAAAATCTAGAAATTGTCGTATTTTGATAAATCTTATACGGTTATATCTACAAAGTTTTATGAAGATCTGACTCTACTTGACTATAGTTTTAAAATTAATGAGAAACTATTTTTTATTGTTCTGCCCAACTCTATAGTTTCTTTTTAATTTAAAAATTACAATACAAGTAGATCTGCATAAAATTTTGCACATAATAATATAATTGTATAAGATTTATCATAACAAAAGACCAATAGGCTAAAACCATTAGCTTTTGACACGATGCTATTCTGCAAAAAATCTGTTTCTTCAATGAGATGATAATAAAAACACAATCTTATCTTTTCCGTATCAGACTGCACCTTATCAGTGATAAGGTCACAGATCACAGAATCCAGTCTAATGAATGGCTTAAAATTAATACTATTAAAATAAGTTTTTGTTGAATTTTTTTTTCAAAACAAGCATTTATAAAATTAGCGATCGGAACCGTGAGCTGATCAAAATGAGCCCAAATACTGCCAGGCTACTACTAATCATCGAGGAATTCCATTGTCACCATCCGTCTCCATCATCAAATCAACTCGCCGTCACCATAATATTATATTGTCATCTAAATATGATAGGTATGAAAAATTTCAGCTTTATCGGGTTGGGTTAAACTGGTTTAAAATTCAGTTTCAAGATTCGTTTCACACTAACTACCAGGTCAAGTTTTAAATCTTTAGTTTTAAATCTTTCCTTCAGTTAAGTGATAAATCTACAAAGAGGCAACAGCTTTCTTATGGGTAGGTAAACCTCCCTTGAAGCCGTTGCGGAATAAAAATTAAATAAAAGCTTGGAAAAATCAACATACCACTTCTGAACCCTTCATTCTTAGCTCTTCCCCCATCATCACTGTTCCTTCTAGAAGACGCTTCACTATGACTCCTCAACTTTTCACTCTCAAACGTAATCCTATCCAACTTCAAACCGTTACCAAAAGTTGGTCCAACTATATGGCCAACCCTTTCCAAATTCAGTCCAACTTGGTTTAACTTCTGGCCGACTTTGTCTAAACTACAGCCGACTTTGTCATAATCGTGGTCGATTTTGTCGTAACTGTAGTCAACTTTGTCATAACTATAGCCGACTTTGTCAAAGTTTTGTTCGAATTTGTCGAATTTTTTGCCGACTTTGTCAAAGTTTTGTTCGAATCTGTCGATTTTTTTGCCGATTTTGTTCAAATGCTCAAACTTTGGTACTCTTTGGTTCAGTTTTGTCACTTGTTTAATGGAGAACTCTTCGTTGACTGGCTCACGATCATTGTCCATGTTTATGTTCTGTAAGAAAAAAAAAATGTTTATTTAACAAACAAATAACATAACACCCAACAGTCCATACGTAGTCTTGATCCCACACTAGGATTCCCTGTGTCGTGGGTATCAGGAACTACGAGTACCATGGCACCATAACACCCAGCCCCGGAAAAATATTTGTAGATCATACAAACATTTGTCCCGCAGCGGGAATCGAACCCGCAACCTCTCGCATCTCAGCTGGCTACTCGCCCGCCACGCGAAAGAGGTCGTCAATCAAGGGATCTGTATAGTTTTCTTTGTAGTCTGTGGTTATTTTTTACTATTGCTTTTCTGTGGGACGCTATCGTTTGGTACTTAGAATAATGACTAAAGCAAGTCTGGTCGTGATTTGGATCAGTTGAGGTATCTTTAGATCGTTTACAAAGGTTCAACTGTTTCATTTGTATTTTTAAACGATGTATATACTTCTATTAGTTAAATTATTATGTCTGTAAATGAAGATATGTACCTACAATGCCATGATTGATGGGAAAAAAATACTGAACTCCACCAAGTTATAATACAAATTCCACATGTTTGACAAGCTGTTAGTTCCGGTCCGTCTAACATGATACAAATCCTTGACAGATAAAGGTTATCAATGGAAACTCATAAATACCTACCAAAGTAGATACCTGAGGCCTTACCATGAGCTCTTAAAGCGATTCAGTTCAAAAACTATTCAGTACAAAATATCGGTTCCGTGATGTCCGCAGCTATATTTAAAGGCACAGTAGCAGAAGGTCTATAGACTTCTGCGATTAAAGTTATTCAATGATGACAGATGTCAACGATGAACCGATATTTTTAACCGACTTCCCAAAAAGGAGGAGGTTCTCAATTCGGTTGTATTTTTTTTTTTTTTTTTTATGTTTGTTACCGCATATCTCCGGCGTTTATGAACCGATTTGGAAAATTCTTTTTTTATTTGAATAGATATACTTCCAGATTGGTCCCATTTTTTTCAGAATCCAGTTCTGATGATGGAATCCATGAGGAATTGAGGGAACTCTTCAAATATTGTAGGCATACATATGGCGATTTTGATATTTTCAGCAACAAACCAAGCATTTGCATTCAATAAGTATAATAATCCTTTCACCACTATGGTTCTTTCATCATTTTTTTTTCATCCAAATATTTTGTCAAATACAATGGCGGTGGTCGGTTTTTTAAATGAAAAGTTATGTACTGAATAGTTTTTGAACTGAATCGCTATAAGAGCTCATGGTAAGGCCTTAGGTCATGAATAGGTATCTCGTGCTATAGAAGCATAGGATATTGAAGTTTGACATGTCTACCTTCATGCGAAGACACGTAACATCAAAATGGATTTTAGAAAATAGGGCCACATAAATTAGCCTACATATTCGAATTTTTCCACAAGACAGAAAATGACCACGAAATTGCCGTGTTTTAGTTAAGAATGGACCCCTCAGTCTACTCCTGTGCGTGGCGTAAAAACTGACTAAGAGATTACTCCACGGGATAGGCAACATCTAGCTGAGTACTCAACACTTATTCTGCGATCACCAATCCACCTGCATTCTATGGAAGAGGCCCACATGCCTATTACCTAAAACTAGCGACCAGCAATTAGCAATTATTGTACAATTATCGCGCGATCGATTGCTAGATGTAATAAAAAATGCTTTGCTATCGCTGGATTAATACGAATTAGCAATTTAGCTGCGATAATCGCGCGTTTATTGCTATTGCTTTGCTGTTGCAAGATACACAATAAGCGAGCCGGTCCAACAGTGGGCAAATCATGATCATCAACCTTTAGAAGTCTACTGTTGGACATAGGCTTCCCACATGTGGAGGCGTTTGTTATAATTATCGCGCTTGGCAGGCGGATTGGTGATATTAATGGTTTTAAATACTCTGATAGATAGTATGTGGTGATTCAATAATATAATAATAATAATAATAATAAATAAATGCTGGACATTTCACACAACATTATCTAGCCCCAAGCTAAGCAGAGCTTGTGTACTAGATAACTGATATACTTAATACAATACATTACATAGATAGATATTTTTTATTATACATAGAAAAGTACCCAGTACAATTATCTGCAGATCGTGTAAATAATTGTTCAGAGGCGGGAATCGAACCCGCAACCTACTGCGTCGCAGGCGAACCTTCGCCAGCCGCGCCACAGAGGTCGTCAAGTACTCAGATAGATAGTGTGTGGTGATTTAATCGTTCACTACGATGGCTAATTCGCATCACTAACGGAATTTATATACATAGTCCTTTCTTATGACACCACATTTGACGGTGAATGGCACTGCAGCAAATTTTCACCCTTTTTGGGCGAAATACCCTTTCCAATCAAAGATCGCCGACGACAAAAAAATAACTATGATTTTGTAGAACCTGGGGTTCGATTTTTTAATCTCATCGAGTGACTAAACGTCACTAAAATTGTCGTTAATCCCCCATTTCTGATTTTCTATACTTTTGGAACTCATTGATGACTAAAATTTTTATACCTATGATACCAATACAAGTGCCTCCTTTAGTACATCTCCTGAAAAATGGTGATTCGCGGCCTTATTGGTGATATTTAGTAACACAGTGAAAAAAAAAACAAAAATCGCACCCCAGTACATCAAGTTTCGCCAATATTCATAAAAAAAGATAAAGTAACATTCTAATAGCGATGACGCCAGTAGAAAAGTCCAAAATGTATGGGATTGAAGTTAGCTATCGATATGTCACGTGGTCTATTGTATTGAATTACGACTATAGAAATGAAATCGCTTCGAAGCGAATGCCGTTTGGCTAGGCCCTCTGTACGTGAGTTCCAACATACATATCTACATCCGGATAGATGAAAGCAATACCAGTTATTAATAGGACTATGCTCGCTCAGTTAATTATCTAAATTGTATATAAAATTGACCACTTAAAAGGAAAACATTTACGTTATTGCTATGAAATCACAAGGCATAGATTAATAGTTATATCCACATCATGTAACTACGGGGTGGCGATCAATACAAACTGACCATCCTATTTGACCACCCAACGGGGTGCGCCCAGTGCGGTTGACAACTATGGACATGTTTTAATCGAACTACCCAATGTTTATTATGTTTAACGCTTGGTAAACATAATGGAAAACATGTATAAACATTCATTATGAGGTATGTCAGAAAAACGACACCATAAATAAATAAATGCTGGACATTTCACACAACATTATCTAGCCCCAAGCTAAGCAGAGCTTGTGTTATGGGTACTAGATAACTGATAAACATTACATAGATAGATATTTTTTATTATACATAGAAAAATACCCAGAACACCCTGAACAAATATCTGCAGATTGTACAAATATTTGTTCCGAGGCGGGAATCGAATCCGCAACCTCTCAGAGGTCGTTATGTAGAGGCCATACCATCATGTCCGGCCTAAGAATATACCCGTCCGTCCTCTCCAGTAAACGTGTCCACGTTCTACGGCTGTCCACGTAGTCCTGGAATGCGTGGGAGTAACAGCTCAACGTGAACAAATCCTCAAAAACCCGAGGGCACTCCGCAAAGCCTGCGAAGATCCCAGCAAGCTTCTGTGCTTCTGGACGGAGTTAAGCTTGCTGATTACCTATAGACAGACAGCTCTCACGCATAATGGACCACCCATAGAGTTTGATTACGGATAACTTTTCATTTAAAAAACCGACTTCCGCCATTGTATTCGACAAAATATTTGGATGAAAAAAATTTATGAAAGAACCATAGTGGTGAAAGGATTATGATACTTTTTGAATGCAAATGCTTGGTTTGTTGCTGGATTCTGATGATGGGATCCATGAGATCCAGAGAGATGAGGATCCATGAAAAAAATGGGACCAATCTGAAAGTATATCTATTCAAATAAAAAAAGAATTTTCCAAATCGGTTCATAAACGCCGGAGATATGCGGTAACAAACAAACAAAAAAAAAAAAAAACAACCGAATTGAGAACCTCCTCCTTTTTTGGGAAGTCGGTTAAAAAGGGAGTTCTTTTACATTAACATTTCACTCACTCCTCTCGTGAATGTAGTAAAAACCGACTAAGTAATTACACCAGGGGATGGCCAGTAGCATCCACCTGAGTACTCAACACTGATACAGCAGTCAACCCGCCTAATATCGTAGTGATTATGGCAATTCCGCTTATTGTATTTTATGGGGAAGGCCTTGTCCAGTAGTGGACGTCCAAAGGCTGCTGTTGATAATGATGATGAAATAAATAAACCGCCCAAATGCCTCATGAACCACGCATAGTATTAAAGGGTTTCAAAGTTTAGTATCCCTATAACCCGAACAGTACAGGATATCCGAGATGTTTTTTTTATGCAAGCCACTCAATTTCGCGCGTTCTACCTTAATAATTAATTAGTTTGTCCGAAAGAAATAGCTTCTGAGCAATAAGACCACCCTTTATACTTTTAGTTATCATGTTAAGTTTTATTTGTCTTTTATTAAATATTTGTTTATTTTATGCGATTAATTTTTTTTAAGTAGTTATCAATAAAAACTGAAAAATAATCTATGCTTGAGTCTCGAATCAATTTGAGTTAGTTTTTTAAAGATTTTGATCTTGTGGGGGGACAAAAGAAAAATAATAATAGGTAGATTAGCACCCCCGGGAACGCGTAGCACATGCTACGCCGTAGTCTCCCGTAGCATCCACGCGTATTAACTAATTTACTAAAAGTAGCTGTCTAGTAGTAGCCTATTCGTCTGTCTGTAGCCTGACGACCTTGTGGCGTTGCGGGACATTAGCCGGCTGAGACGCAAAAGGTATGGGTTCGATTCCCACTGTGGGACAAATGTTTGCATGATCTGTATATTTTCCGGCTACTCACCCGCCACACTACGAAGGTCATCAAATTCAACTCATTTGTTACTCTCTTACTCTTTTCTGGTTTATTGTTTAAAAAAATCATATTTTGGTAAATTATAAATGCTTATTTCTTAAAAAAATATGAAGATGCTATTTTTATCTACGTTTATGTGCGTTTATTTTAATTTATGTAATCATGTTTAATGTGTTCTGTTTTGTGTCTCACTTTTCCTTTCATGTGTGTACACGAACCTACCTCTATAATCACCACACTAGCGTCAGAGGTTTGCTGGAAGAAAACTCTTTTTAGGGTTAAGCTTGCCTTTGTACATGTCCTTTCATTCTGTCTTATGTTCATATTATGTATATGTGTGTACAATGAAGAATAAAGAAGATCTGGAGGTCAAAAAAGCCACTTCATATCCTACTTCCTACTAATATTATAAACGCGAAAGTTTGTGAGTATGGATGGATGTTTGTTACTCTTTCACGTAAAAACTACTGAATGGATTTGAGTGAAATTTGGAATGGAGATACTTTACGCCCTGGATTAACACATAGGCTACTTTTCATCATCATCATCATCATCATCATCAAACGCGAAAGTTTGTGAGTATGGATGTTTGTTACTCTTTCACGTAAAAACTACTGAATGGATTTAAGTGAAATTTGGAATGGAGATACTTTACGCCCTGGATTAACACATAGGCTACTTTTCATCATCATCATCATCATCATCAAACGCGAAAGTTTGTGAGTATGGATGTTTGTTACTCTTTCACGTAAAAACTACTGAATGGATTTAAGTGAAATTTGGAATGGAGATACTTTACGCCCTGGATTAACACATAGGCTACTTTTCATCATCATCATCATCATCAATTTTCATCACTATTCACGTGGGTGAAACCGCGGGGCGCAATTAGTGAGTCATAATACGACGATTCATATAAAGGAATTGCTAAGGTTCTGCTGAGAATTCAGAAAATGAATTGCTACCAGATTAATTTGCCATATTGAGCAATTCATTTGGTAGCAATTCATTTTCCAAATTCACAGCAGATCCTTAGCAATTCCTTTATATGTATCGTATTATGATTCATATACAGTGGCCTTTTTAGACCTGCTGAATTGTAGCTTAACACTATTGTAGACCATAGTCCAAACACCTTTCGGAATATACCAATTAAACTAATTAATAAAAATGCATTTCTGGTATTCTTGAGAAAATCCAACTGGCCTTATTAACTTAATTACCTTCGAAAAACCTATACTATCACATACTACGTGGGGGTATGTCACAGGAGGTCGATATCACCTCAATTATTCAACACAGTCGTGGGACGGAGCAAGGTGTTTTAAATTAGATACCAAGTAGGCTTTATTTATGAATTGCTGAGTAGAATTGACTTAAATAACTAATCATCATTATCATCATCAGCCTGTAGAAGTCCACTGCTGGACATAAGCCTCCCACTTGCCTGCCACCAGACAGATCAGTGATCGCGTGTTGGTGCTGAGTACTCAGGTGGATGCTGCCCACACCCTGTTGTAATTCCTTAGTCAGCTTTTACGATATCCACGGAAAGAGTGGGAGGGGGGAATAGATCCCTCCTAATATAAATAAAATGAGTTTGGTATCAACTTGGTCTTGATGATTACATTACAAAAATATATCACTCATTTTAACTCTTTTTCATCAGCTGATAGTCTTCATTGTTGGATGAGGTCTCCCTTTAATGGGGGATTTCCCATAATCAAAAGTCAAAAGTCAAAAAGAACTTTATTCATTGAAATCACAAGGATCATTTTGAATCGTCTTATATAAAATTAAATTACTCCTGTTCCAACGTGACCAAGCCTAGAAGAATCAGGCAACAAACTTGGCTTGGCTTACATAAATGGTCCGTCTTACCACTAAGTGAGAAGCGCCTGTGTGGTGCCTCGGAGCAAGGAGTTGCTGATACATAGTAAATGAGAACTTAAAAACCTTAGGAAGGTAGTCAATAGTAAATAAACATCAGCAAAAATATGCAAGACAGCACACGCTACGCTTGTTATACTTATAAATAATAATCTAATATAAACATGTAAATAGGTAAGTACAGATATTGCAGAATTCCATTTTAGCAGTCGAGGGGCAGAGCGACATAAGGCCACGCGGCTTTATCATTAATATAGTCATCAAGAGTGTAATACGCTTTCTTAATTAGATTCATCTTTATGTAGGATTTAAATCTTCGAATAGGAAGTTTAAACGCACCTTCTGGAAGTTTATTATAGAACCGTACAGAATTCCCCATAAAAGACCCACTTACTTTCTTTAATCGAAATTTTGGTACTTATATTTTTGGTATCACTACGCTTGGCAGACGCTGTGGCTTGTTGGCTAATTTTAACTCTTTTTTTTTATTTTAACTTTATAGTTTAATCATCTGTCTTCCATCCACCATAACAATAATGTTTTTTATATCCTTAATTGTAAAAGGGCCTCTTACTGTTGGCTAATACGGCCCCAGTAATGCCTCATAAAGGTCCAGGTTAAGCCTGTGTTTGAAAATAAATGATATGGAAAAGGAGGTTCACAGAGTGTACGCTAGGGGCGCTTGTCAGTGTCTCCATACAAAAATTCACGCTACACTGCACCAGGGCCCCAATTCTACTAAATAAATTGTGTTTGAATCGTTAATGAATTATCATAAAATTGGCATGTTTGATACTTTTGGTATAGCAAGTGTCAAAAGTGACCAACAATTGAAACACAATTTATTTCGTAGAATTGGGGCTCAGACGTCCGTGTCAATTGCTATTATTCTGAGGAATCAGCTCTCTGGCAACTTCGTCTAGACAGCACTGACACGAAATGAATAACTTCAACCCCCGCAGGCGAAAGCGGGCGATGTTTTTTGTTCGTCGCGGCAAACATGTTTGTGTTTTTGCTAACACAACACAGTTAGGCCTTGCTCCCTTTCTGTTTAGAAAACAATGTTATATGTTTGTAATACACGCGGACCCGGCTTTACGAAGTCGTGTTTGTTACCCTGATTCTTAGATATTGGTGTTGGAACTGGCGTAATTTTAGTTTATAAGTCGATTCAAAATGAACCTTGTGATTTCTATGAATAAAATACTTTTGACTTTGACTTTGAATAAAAATGTCGGTAAGATCGTTGACATTGCAATCACGAGACTCACATTATCGAAATAGCAATGTTAATGTTTACGTATTATTTATTATAGCAAGTGTGTTCAATATATTATTAACTTTCGCGGTGCGAATTTCAAAAGTAAACAAACGTTATTTTCATATTAACGCATTTGGTACATTACTAGTAAGTCATGCGTTAATATAGACATAGAGTTCGTTTCAGATGAATATATCACATTGGTAAGTAGTAATAATAGTCCATATCAATTATATCTTGAAGATCTCCGTGGCACGACGGCCGAGTAGCTAGCTTAGACGCAAGAGGTGCGGGTCCTATTCCCGTTGCGTGCGGGACAATTATTGCATGATCTGCAAATATTTATTCCGGGTCTGGGTGTTATGGTACCATTGTACTAGCAATTCTTGATACCCACGACACAGGGAATCCTAGTGTGGGATCATGACTACGTATATGACTGTTGGATGTTATGTTATGTTTTTCTTATGAATGAATAGGTCATTGATAAATTCCTACTGCTATTTTATCCTATTATATAAATCGTATTCTTTGTTCACTGAGTCATGTTATTGTTTTACCTTAGAGTAACTAGTGGTTCGCCCCGAACTGAGACCTCGCGATAACACCTTTATAAGCCCGACTACTTAACTAAGTAATTTCCATAGTATGTATTATTATTTTTGAAAATTTTCACCTCGAGGTCTACCAGAACAGTACAGGATCTAAGCAACGGGCGTAATACTACATACCTGTTAGTACCTATATCAAGTACCTGACGAATTAATTGATAACGTCCTTTTTATGAAAACCATAGAACTCCAACATCATTCAAATTCCTAGAAATGGGAGGTCAACAATGGATGTTATATTGGTTACTGTTTTATGGAGTACAAGTTTCTAAATTCTTCAATTTCAGACTTTTCCCTGTAGTTGTGACACAAAAGCCACAATCATACCAAATTTCAGCATTGTGGGATTGCTGGAAGTACCCTAGAATTTTGGGTTTTTACGTTTTTTATTTTCCCTAATATCTCGAAAACTACTAAAGCTAAATAATTATCAAAAACAGTTTTGAAATGTCCAACCAAAGCGCTTTTATTAGACACCCCACTTGATCTGACTTTCTCACTTTTATTTTTTTTACCCCCTCTTGAACCCCAATATCTCAGCAACCCCCTGACCGATATAGCTCATAACCTTACCTACAAATTGTACCAATACTATCTACCCCCATACCAAATTTCATGAAGATCGGATTAACGGTTTGGAAGTTTTCATCGGACAAACATACATAGATACACACATACATACAACGCCGATTCTTCCAACTTGACTCAGAGAACTCGCTTCGCTCGTTCAAAAAATATTATCTGAACGTGTTGCAATGAATCGCACCTCATAGATCGCTTACTCTAAGATTAATACAGTGCCGTAAACGTAGAGAGATAATTGAAAGTGTATTCTCTAGATTACCAACCAACGCAAGAAACCAACGTACTACGGGTCTAGATATTAGTGTAGTGATCATGTGAACAATATTTCATAGAGTTTGATGAAATAATAGACAAAATAGGAGCCAACTTCGTTCGCGTACAAAAGGGCAAAAGTATATCCTATACCGATAACTTCTCCTTAGCTGCGGACTTCACGGAACCGATATTTTGTACAGAATAGTTTTTTAACTGAATGGCTATAAGAGCTCATGGTAACCCAACAGGCCAGGCGACTCCAAGTATCCCAAGTGTTTCCACGGTGACGCTTCTTTGAGAATAAAGCAGAGTTCGTACAAAGACTCGCTCTATTGCTCATTACTACTCTAAAGTTCTATTTTCACCCCACAGCTGGTTCGTAAATCAATCAGTTTAAATAAACAATGGTTTATTGCGGGCTGTTGTTTGCCAGAAAGTATCTATTGACCTTTAAGAACGCTATTTCCCCACATTCACATTATTATCTGCTTTTTGTCGCTATACTTGCCCGAGACTACTCTCGACTAGTCTCGACTAGTCATGCATTTTTCTAAGCATTAGTTTGTCATTGTTCGATCATCAAGTTCATATTATCCATTCTTCCTTTTTTCTCGAAAATTGTCGAGGTTGCTCTGCGTCAGCTCTCTTCCTTTCTTTGTAGAATCTTCTATCGCCATTTCAGTCTGGCTTTCAGTCTTCACATATAGCACGTTACTGCTCTTGTCAAAATAATTAATGACCAAAAACTCACCCTCCTCACGTCGTTCGACTTCAGTAACGCATTTAACTGTATCAATCACGATATTCTCTTAGCAGTCCTGCGCTCGATGTACCTGTCACAGTCCGCTGTATCCTAGTTCGGCTCCTATTGGACGTCAACAGTGTATAAGAGTTAATGACACCACCTCCAACTGGTTCTTTGTTGATGCGGGTGTCCCTCAAGGAGGTGTGTTCGCACCTCTCCTTTTCTCAATTTTTTTAAATACCCTCGTCAGTAAAATAAGTTTCTCGACGTACTATTCATACGCTGACGATGTCCAACTTTATCTCAGCTTCGAGCCAAGCGATGTGGCACAGCTCTGCATTCCACATTTTTTTAATGTGGAGTCACTGGATGTGTCCTAGAGATTTTTCATTTTCGCGATTTCCATACAAAATTAGATAAAATGAAAAATTCAATTCCAATATAACATGAGCTCTCATTTGTTAGATTTTCAACGACTTTATAGTTCAAGTAAGATTGGGTATCAACTATATCACGCTATAGATGCGATTTTCAATGTTTATCTCAATGCTGCCTCAAACTCAACTATCATCAAATCACCAACCAGGGGCCTTACCATGAGCTTTTTTAGCAATTCAGTTCAAAAACTATTCAGTACAAAATATCGGTTCCGTGATGTCCGTAGCTATATTTAAAGGCACAGTAGCAGAAGGTCTATAGACTTCTGCAACTATAAGAGCTCATGCGGTGATCCCCTCGATCACAATATTGTTGCAAAAAAGTTTGGTACTCGTGAGTTTTACTGTTCGCAGAACTATTAACTAGTAGGTACTTATTTAATCAATTAAAAAAACACACACTGCAACAAGTTAAGTTAAAACCTTAATACATGTACTTACATCTTATCGCGTGACCGATCACCTTTAAAAACCATTTTACAAAAACCTCCATCGTTTTCAATGCCTCTTGAAAATACTTTGTTACCATTTTTCAGTATTACATTCAGAGGTCAATTGAAAATGGTCGTAGCCTTGTTTGGAGCTAACTATATTTCGTTGTGTTTGTTTCTATAATTATGTAGGTTCATTATCTAGGCTTAGAATTAGGTTTCAAGAACAGATTATTTATTAATAATCATCAGCCTGTAAGAAGGCCACTGCTGGGCATAGGCCTCCCCCTTAGAATGCCTCGACGAACGGTCTTGAGCCGTCTCCATTCATCGACTTCCTGCAACGTTTATGATGTCTTTAGTCCATCGAGTGGAGGGTCTTCCTCTACCGCGTCGTCCGGTTTGTGGTCACCACTTGAGAACCTTTATTCCCCAACGGTTATCAGTTCTTCGAGCTATATGACCTGCCTATTGCACTTCAACTTGCTAATTATGTTATTATTATTAATTTGTATTATTATTTATTCATATTACGTAGGTTTTAGCTAAGCCAGCGTCTTAGAGACTGGACGCTTCCATCTAGTGGCGATTTGGAGCTGTTTTCATTTATCATCATCAACATCATCCACATATTCCATATAGAAGGGGTCGGCACATGTTCTTTTCTTCCATTCTTTCCTATCTTCCGTTATATCAGTACTCGCACCATTCATATACATGTCATCATTCACACAGTCCATCCATCTCTGTTTAGGCCTTCCTCTACCCTTATATCCATCAACATTCTTAGTCATCACTGTTCTTGAAACATGGCTTTCTTCCCTACGCATAACATGCCTATACTACGCTAACCCTTTACTGCTCATCTTTTCTGTTAAGGTGCTACTTTCAAACTCCCTCTGTTATACTCATTTCTTATCTTATCCACTCTTGTCACTCCACACATCCATCTCAACATTCGCATCTTCTTGCCATGCACTCTTCTTTCATCCTTCGCCTTGGTAGCCCAATACTCAGAACCATACAATAAGACAGGCTGGCAGGCCTGGGGGCTTAGTACAGGTTTTGATAGTTTACGAAACTATATGAAGTTTCGTTTCCTTCCATACATTTACTTGCAGCGCCCCTAGCGAAAACGAGAAGAAAACTAAGGACGCTGTCAGTAAATGTATTGGATGGAAACGAAACTTCATATAGTTTCTTAAACTATCAAAACCCGTACTAAGCCCCCTGATGTACATTTATGATCTTGTAGATTTTCCCTTTAAGTTTTAGGTGCATTTTGTAGGAACTGTTTTCATTTGTTTTTTTTTAAATTAACTTTTGTACGTTTGTTAGTACAGTTATATATATTATTTCTGTTATTGACATCAACCTGAGTACTTAACACCAAACTGCAAACACCAATCCGCCTGCCAAGCGTGATGATTATGGCAAATCCCCCCCATTGTTTTTCTTGGGGGAAGCTTCGTCCAGCAGTGGATATCTAAAGGCAGATTAATTTTCTCACAATCGAAGTGAAAATATTAATCAGCAGTGTGTAACTCGTTTATAAAACCCATTTTATCCATAATTTGACGACCTCTGTGGCGCGGCGGGTGAAGGTTCGCCTGCGACGCAGGAGGTTGCGGGTTCGATCCCCGCCTCGGAACAAATATTTGTGCGATCTGCAGATTGTTCCGGGTGTTCTGGGTATTTTCTATGTATTATAAAAATATCTATCTATGTAATGTATATTACGTATATCAGTTATCTAGTTGCCATAACACAAGCTCTGCTTAGCTTGGGGCTAGATAATGTTGTGTGAAATGTCCAGCATTATTTATTTATTTAATTTCTACCATCGCCTTCGGCTCGGGTGGATAAACGTCTCGCATAAAATGGTTTCTTTTATGCACTCGTTGAACAACATACTATGTATTATGTTGTGTTGTTACATCGAAAATCTTAAACACCAAAAAACACACCGTGCTATTTATACATTTTAAATAAAATTTAAACTGAGAAAAAATGTTTCACAAATAATCACTAGACCGAATCGAAATAGTGAAACGAATTGTTGTATATGAATTGAAACGTACTTACTGGGTATTTTAATTGGCGTTGTTTTTATAAAATGTGATTAAAATCATGACAAACTGGCATTATATTATAATTTGAACTGGCACATGACGAATTAATTAAACCACAATTTACTTTATTGTACCGATTTCTTTAGTCCATCGAGAGGGCCTTCTTTTGCGCCATCCATTTTGTGGTAGCCATTCAAGAACCTAGTTATACTTTTTTTATATGTTTGTTAGTAGGGTATATATTTCTATGGGCTTATTTGTTTAGGTATAAAATTTATTGTACATTTCCTATGTAGCTTGAAATAAATATTTCAATTATTAAGTATATTATTTATTCTCCATCTGTAATTTCTGCGAGCTATATTTATTATTTTTTTATTTATTCCAAATACTATCATCAGTACTATCAAAATGTTTAAGTATTTTTCGAATTATACCAATGGCTTATGGCCCACTATGGCCTGCCCATTGCCACTTCAACTTGCTAATTTTAAGAGATCGGTGATCTTGATTCTTCTACGGATTTCCTTATTTTGGATTCTATCACGTAGTGAAACTCCTAGCATAGCTCTCTCCAAGCCCACTGCGTGACTTTGAGCTTGTCTATACGGCCAGTTTAGCTACCACGTCTCAGTTCCGTGTATAATATATACATATCGTATTATGTCAGGATTACAATTTGAGTTTTTTTTAACTGCTTTTTGGTTTGGTTAATTTTCAATTTTCCCATGTCGTTAAAGTCTCAGTCAAGTCATGTTCTGTACTAGTAAAGTGGTGGCAGTTTTACTGAAATGTTGGTGAACAGTTTCCAACTATTTGAAAAAACACGCAATAAATTTATATTTAAATTCACGAATTTTATCAAAATCATTTACCTAATGAGCGGTTGTCACGGGCGTATTAAATCATGCTTTCAGCGTTGAAAATAGATGGCGCTGCTCTGTTACGTAACTGCCTAGTGTCAAAATAAAGTCAAATGTCAACATCAACAACGTAGAGATATTTTCGTTTCGTGGTATTTATTTTTGCTTACTTCTAAAAACACCACGAAATCACTAGCGCACACTCAAGAAGCAGATACAAACAGAATATCAAGACTAATAGCCATATATAGTTAGATAATAGCTTAGTACGCGTACACCATATATAATACATTTGTCAATCTTGGCATTTACAGTTGAGTCAGCGCCATCTATCAAACCAATTTGAACTTCTTTTTCTTTTTTTTAATCGAAGTTGAAAAGCCCTCATTGATACTGATAAAATTGAGAGTTTCAAATGAAATCAAATCAAAAGAATTTTATTCATTGAAATCACAAGGATCATTTTGAATCGTCTTATAAACTAAAATTACTCCTATTCCAACGTGACCAAGCCTAGAAGAATCAGGCAACAAACTCGGCTTGGCTTACATATTTAGTCCGTCTTACCACTAGGTGAGAAGCGCCTGTGTGGTGCCTCGGAGCAAGGGGTTGCTGATACATAGTAAATAAGAACTTTAAAACCTTAAGAAGGTAGTCAAAAGTAAATAAACATCAGCAAAAGTATGTAAGACAGCACACGCTACGCTTGTTATACATATAATAATTTAATTAATTATAATTTCCTCAGAAGCCATAATTAAAAGAAGAAGATGATTATGATGAAAAAAGAGGAAAAAAAAGAAAAGGAGTGAAGATGACATCGACACGATATATAATGGATTTGGTAACAAAAAAAAATAGACGATTTTATTAATGTCATAGCTACATTTTTTTGCTATCTCCATAGATAGAAAAAAAATGTCTCCCCATGCATTGAGAGGCCTCCCCCATGGGAGGCCTCGTCCAACAGTGGACATCTAACGGTTGATGATGATGATATATCATCGTTCATCTCAGTTAAACTATTGTTGCATATAAAAAAGTTCTATGTGACCTACACATATAGGCATGATTACCTACCTAATGTATATTAACTAGGTAGCAAACAGCTATTGTTTGTTCCCAACATTTCGTTCTTTATCTGCTCAAACGTAGAAACCTTATGTTCCTATCTATAAGATTCTGTTTATACGTTTTTATAAATAAATCTCTGGTAAAACGCGGCCCTTCGTAGACCTTTGTAGACCGTCTACGACGTAGAGGTCCCGTGCGTAGGTACCTCTACGTCGTAGACAGTAAATGATTTTTTTAAATAAAAATTTCAGCTTCGTACAAAATTCGGAATTCTCGTTGTTTAAGTAAATAGCCATGACCTTCGCGCGTCAGTCATTGAGCACGCGTAGTTCTTTGTGTGCCACGTGTTGCATAGGCAAAAAAATGGCCATTATTTTCTTAGTTGAAAGATGTATTGAATGTTTGGAATGCTAGCTAATGTAAAAAACTGGGCATGTTACGTAACGTATTTTGTTAGTAGTAGAATTTCTAGTGAAAGAGTTCGTCCGGGGAAGTACTTACCACCGATACCTATTCCTGCCGCCATGCAGTAGTGTTCGCATTGCTGTGTTTCGGTTTAAAGGGTGCCGGTGAAATTACAGGCACATGAGACTTTTCATCTTTATGTCTCAGGGTCGGCAGCGCGCGTTTGATGCCTCTGGTGTTACAGGCGTTCATATAGGCTACGGTAACTGCTTTCCATCTGGTGGGATGTAAGCTTGTCTGCTTGCCAAGTAGCATAAAAAAAAAACATAACTTCCAACAGTCACAATACGTAGTAAGTACTCCAATCCTAATTCAGGATTTAGTGTCATTTGTCGTCTGAGAATACTAGATTCCTTGGTCATTTGGTACTCTTGAATTCAATACTAGCGCACAATTTGGAGTGGCATTTTATGGAACTAAGTGAAATCAACTTTCTGTATCTGTTGTTCTTCATGAGTCAACACGCGTGCTCTATCTCAATTTCAAACCCGATTTGGTTTAAGAGTGCCATACAAGCGTTATTAGGATTGAAACTGGATTGCGATTAGAACTGTTTTCAAGAGTAGCCATGCTGATACAACAGTAGGATTCCCTGTGTCGTGGGGGAACTACCAGTATGGTACCATAACACCCAGACCCGGAACAAATATTAGCAGATTATACATACATTTGTCCCGAAGCGGGAATCGAACCCGCAACCTCTTGCATCACAGCAAGCTATTCGCCACGCCACAGAGGTTGTCCTCAAAACTGACATAAGATTAGAGCGCCCTTATAGATGAATAATGCGGGCGAATTCACGGGCGACACCTATATTATATTTGACAACCTCTGTAGTGCAGCGGGTGAGTAGCCTTGGCTGTGACGCAAGAGGTGCGGGTTCGATTCCCGCTGCGGAACAAACGTTTGCTTGATCTGCAAATATTTGTTCCGAGTCTGGGTGTTATGGTGGCACTCTTAGTTCCTGATACCCACGAAACAGGGAATCCTAGTGTGGGATTAAGACTATACGTATGTGACTGTTAGATGTTATATATGTTATGTTATGTATTATTTAATTGTTAAGTAAACCATTAAATAATCTCATATCTTTTAAGAAATAAATTAACCTTGAAATTAGCTGTTGCCAGCGCGTCTCTACTGTATATTCAATATGCTTAGCCTCAAACTCAAACGTGATAAGAAAATTACGTACCGGAAGGAAGGAAAACAAAGATTTATCAAATTTATGTATATAGGTACCTAGTTGGCATCGGAAATTCGTAAATTGGTGACATTAAGGACCATCAATGAAGCTGAATAAGGAAATAAGATTAAAATTGCATTAAGTATCTTGATAAGCAACGTCAAAAACGTTCCTAAGGATATTTTTCATGGTCTTTGGTTTTTCAACTGTTATTTTATTTAATATTACTTTTTAACCGACTTCAAAAAAAGAAGGAGGTTCTCAATTCAACTGTATGTTTGTTACGCGATTACTCATCTTTTAATAGATTTTAATGATTCTTTTTTGTTTGGTAGGTTATATATCAGAGGTGCTCCCATATAAATTTAATCGAAATTGATTTAGCGTTTATTGAAAGAAGTCAGTATTTGTTTTTTTTTTCTAAAAATAAACTTTATTATTATTTAATATTATATCCCAATAATTACCGTATGATATCCCTCGGTAATAGCGGGGATTGAACCCGCTACCCTCCCCTTGATGCGGAGATGAGATAACCAACTACACCCGGTCAGTAATTATGTTTTAGGATCATCACGAACAGATGACCATGTCGTTAAAAAGTGCCTTTCCATTGCTACAAAGAAGAGGGGAAGAGGAAGACCGCAAACCACATGGATGACGAGGGTCCAAAAGGACATGAGGGAGATGGGACTTACGAAGGACGAAGCACAAGACCGAAATAAATGGCGTCGCATGATTGGGAAAGCCGACCCCGCGTAACGGGAAAAGGCGAGGCCGAAGAAGAAGAAGAAGATCATCATCATCATCACTAGCCTGTTTACGTCCACTGCTACCATTTGCACAGATCTGCCATAATCATCACGCTTGGCAGGCGGATTGGTGATCTCAGTTGGTGATAAGTACTCAGACGGATGCTGCTGCCCATCTCCTGGTGATTTCCCTTAGTTAATGCTTTTACTACATCCTCGAAAGGAGAAGTAGGAGTCTATTCTTAGGCCGGAAACACCACGGCACGTTTTAGGATAATTACAATACTTATAAAACCTTAATAGCCTATCCTACTATATAAAATGAATGAACTGTTTTCGATAAAATTTGGTACACAAATAAATTATGACTTGGATCGAGTTATCTGCTACTTTTTTTTTGTACCGCTATATAACGCAAGTGAAGCCACATGTAGACACTATTGTTTTCGAGTGTTCAGAATGCAGAAAAGAGCAGTACGAGCTGCAGTACGAGTGCCGTGGGGCACTCCCGCTCGTCCAATATTCCGCTCTCTGAGGATCATGACAGTCCCCGGTCTAGTCATGTTCCATACCGCCATGTATGCTCGGAGCCACCTCGACGAGTACTCCAGGTTCGGTGACGGGCTCGGGTACCCCACTCGTCACGCACACAAGCTGAGAGCTGTTCCGCGGCGTCTCACGAAGTCGTCGAAGCTGGTGCATGTAATGGGGCCGGCTGTTTATAACAGTCTTCCACCGGCAATCATCAGCGCTTCTTCAACGCAATCCTTCAAAAGCAAACTAAAGATCTGGCTTATTGACAAATGTTTTTATAAATTTGAAGAATTATTTGAATAATGTATTCTCTATTTTTTATTATATTATATTATTATTATTATTTTTAAATTTACATTTTATTAGAAAATCAATTTGTTATAATTTTTTGAATCAATTTATAATTATTGTTATTTAGAAATATCTCAATTGTGTTATTATTTAGAAATATTACTGTATAATTTAAAATACATACTATACTTTACAGTATGTTTGTAAATTCTAAGAACTGACATGTAACCTAAAACTTTATGAATAAATAAACATAAATATATTGTTTTCCATATATGCGCCACCCTTGTGGGTACAACCCCCAGCTTGACGTCGCAGGAAGTCAGTGGATGGAGCTCAAGATCGTTCGTCATGGCATTCTAAGGGGAGGCCTATGTCCAGTAGTGGAGTTCTACAGGCTGATGATGATGAGAGCGTACCTTTCAACACACAGCAGCGCTCTCTAACAGTCATATCGAAGGCACATTTCAGAGGTAGAAACCTCGGCCTGTGACCAAGAAAAAACAAGTGACACGAGAGTAAAGTAGAATTATCCTACATTATGCAGCCTCTGAGCAAATTGATCGGGAGTCGATCCTGGAACTCGTTTCTTTTCTTTGGGGTTATTCCCACTCGTCCCCACGTCTCGTCCCCACTGGGGACGAGCGGGAAGATTTTAGTAGCCATCGTCCCCACTACGATATTAAGATGGCTATTTTTTAATTAAACCACAATAAATACCTAGAATAACCTACAATTAACTGTTTATTTATTTGACTTTATTAATTTTAGTCATTTTAGTCACTTAAGTAATTTTAGTCATTTAGTTCATTTTATTCATTATTCATTTTATTTATTTATTTATTTATTTTATTCATTTATTTATTTATTTTATTTATTTTATTTGTTTTATTTGTTTTATTTATTTTATTTATTTTATTTATTTTATTTATTTTATTTATTTTATTTATTTTATTTATTTTATTTATTTTATTTATTTTATTTATTTTATTTATTTTATTTATTTTATTTATTTTATTTATTTTATTTATTTTATTTATTTTATTTATTTTATTTATTTTATTTATTTTATTTATTTTATTTATTTTATTTATTTTATTTATTTTATTTATTTTATTTATTTTATTTATTTTATTTATTTTATTTATTTTATTTATTTTATTTATTTTATTTATTTTATTTATTTTCAACTTTGAAGAATCGGCATTTGTATGTATGTATGTATGTTTGTCCGATGAAAACTTCCCAACCGTTTATCCGATCTTTATGAAATTTAGTATGGGGGTAGATAGTATTAGTACAATTTGTAGGTAAGGTTATGAGCTATATCTTCTTTTTTTTGAGAAGATTTTTTCTTGTTAAGAAATATTTATAAAAAACAAATAAACACCACGTGTTTTTACAAACTATACTCGCTAGTAGCGGTGGGTGATACGAACCGTAAATAGTTGCTGAAACTACGTATTGTGGGTAATACCATAAACTATGTATTGGTCTCGACTGAAACTATGTATTCTTAGTACCCATAGGTATTAAGGTATTACCAGTATCGGAATGTAGGTGTGCGTGAAATGAAACGCGGTACGACGATACCCGCCAGACTCGATACCCGCCAAAAACGATACCCGCCGGACTCGGTACGAAACGAAGTGCTACCGAGCCCGCGCGAGCGAGTGAAATAGGAATACTTCAAGCTGAGCCATTTCTAACCTAATCATCAGCGATTTGTTTTCATAATTGGCGAATATCAAAAGTCAGGGTAGGTACGTACCTAAGTATATACCTTGTGTTAATTTACATAAAACAGAAAAATTCAAAAAAAATATATAGCAGTGTAAAAACCTTGTAAATAAGTGTAAATAATACTTAAAACAAAAAACTACGCAAAAAGTAACTAATCTATCTATCTATCTAAAAAAGAAAAAAAAGTGCTTACACATAAAAAACTTTCTAAATAAGTAAATACTGAATCACCTTAAGATATTCACTTTTGGTATAAGTGTGAAGTGAACTTGAAGCATTTGGGGACGAGCGGAAAAAAAACTTCCCGCTCGTCCCCATTCAAATGGTAGTGGGGACGAGCGGGAAGGTTTTAGTAAAAAACTTCCCGCTCGTCCCCAGTGGGGACGAGACGTGGGGACGAGCGGGAATAACCCTTTCTTTGCCCGCTCTACCAAAGATTTTCGTGTTGAGGTATACTAATCGATCTTTAACATTGATACGAGAACTTACCATAACAGCGAGTGCCCATCCATCATAGATAATTTAAAAACATCACAAAAATGTCATCAAAGCACAAAAAAAATTATCACAATTTTCATAAAACTACTTGAATTAAATAACTGGCGTAAATATTCGCTTCATTAAAACAGTCAAAGTGAACAAATTATAATTTCAAGGTTGCAAATAACTAATTAAATAAAAATACTGTTTCTTTTTCCGATTTCCCGCGTTCAGGCAACGAAGCGCGCGCTTCCGCCACGCTGTTCGATTTTCAAATACAGTACTATCCAATATGGCGGATCGTACGTCGGTAATTGCTAGTGTTGGGGTGCGTGAGAAATGTGTCGATGGATTTTATCGTGGGTTAATCGATAATATAATGTTATATCATGAACAAAATTATGACGTTTCAGCTTCGATGTTTCAAGGTTGTATCGCTTACTTATAATAATTAGTCTTTGTCGTTCAGAATAATATACTAAGGGCAAATTGATTTTCCGGTAAAATTATGAAAGTAGAGTACAGCTGTTTTAGATAGGCTGCCTCAGATGTTAGCGGTTTGACTAAAAAAAACACTGCTCAGCCAAACTGTTAGGTGCCTACGATAGGCTAGTGAAATCGTCAGAAACGTAAAAACGTGTATGTACATAAAAAACTGGTCAAAAGCGAGTTGGACTCGCGTGGAGAAGGGTCTCGTGCTAGTAGGCTACTATATATAGTAAGAGTAACCATACTAAAACGTTATTTATTACCACATTTTACAAATATTTTTCGTTTCCCGTATAAATTTAAAGATTAACCCCCTTATTCAAAATCATTTTTTAAACCTATTTTAGTTAAAATATGTTTTATCTTTTTACATTTTACATACATCAGAGAGAACGAAACAAAAGCTATTTTAACCAAAATAGGTTTCAAAAATGATTATGAATAATGATCCCTTAAGATTTTCATATAGGTTTTCCTATCTGTAACTAACTATGTCTAACTATGTAAGTGTGTAACTATTTGTACTGGTTCAATATTCTGTTTTTTTTTAAATGGGGTCAATAATTTTGGAGATAGGGATGGATGGTAAATTTTCGCATTTTTTCTTTAATAACTTTAAATTTTCATATTATAATAAAAATGTTTTGCTCATTTTCTTGCATTTGTTGTGTCACTTGACTATTACAAGATTTTTTAAAATTTTCTAGTTTGCCTCCCAAAATGAACTGATTTGATTTGATTTGATTTGATTTGATTTGACACAGACACATGAGTGATCCTATAATGGTTCCGTTGGCACCTTTGAGGTACCCTAAATACAACCATTGTACTTGAAGAGTTAAGTGTATAAATTGTATAATTTATACCAATGATAATGATAATGATAAACTTTATTATTCTTTTGACACTTGCATGCACTTAGATACGTCAAATACAAGAAACAATTGATAAAATCTAATATTACAAAATTAAATAACAATAATAACAACATTTATAAGTAATAATTTACATCGTAATTTTGTAAATCCAACATAATTCTAAACGAATGAATCAGTGCTTTTCTTTTTTTAATTATAATGTAAATCCGTTATTGGCTGTCGGTTTGGAACATTGGTTTAATATCTTATTTCTAAGAGCTGTGGATTTTGTTGTGAAATAAATAAATAAATAAATAAAATAAATAAATTTTCAATATAACAAAATATGGATTTATCAGCCAAAGCTTCGTCAATCTTATAATAACTTTTAAATAGTAAATATTTTTTGATATAGTAAAAAAACTCAATGTCACTCTTATTTCTAATGTCAATTGGAACATTATTATACAATTTAATGGATACAATAATAAAACTTTTTTTGGTTTTTGCTAGCCTTGTACAGGGTGCTACAATATTTTTCCCGTGCCTCGTGCTGTAACAGTGACAATCCTGTTTCAGTGTCATATGACTTAAATTCCTCTGGTATTCCTCTTCAATTACTCTGGTACTCTAAACTTATCCAAATAGTACTTTAGATTATTTAAAAAATAGTGCTACTGAATCGACACCAATGTCTACATACCATAATATCAAATACTTTATAAAATTTGCATACTCTTGAATCATAATACATTAACATAACTCTCAAGTCTTTTCGTTACATAACTCTCAAGTCGTTTCGTTACATTGTTTTAATAAGTTTTGCAAATTGTTAATACGAACTGTTTAAAAAAACATCTATCTCACGACAATTTAAATAAATAAAACTCGATGTGTGCCTGTGTCATGGACATGGCCGTGTGTTTTACGTGAATACGAAATTATATGATGCAGCGAAACTGCTTTATAGCGGCGTTTCCCACTCCACCGCACGCGATGCGTCACAGTCCTCACTCAACGTAACGAATTCTTTGATCCTTTAGCTATCGAGTGGTGTAATTGCATTTTGTATGTAAATGTAGATGATAGATAGATAATGGAGCTGGAACACCCCGATTTAGTAATCATCCGTTTTCTGAATTGCCCCCATAATAATGGAAGCAAATTTAATGACGTATTCACGGTAAAAACTTTGGTTTGCCTTAATGAGTCGTTGCCACGAAAGATAACTAAAGCCAACACACGAATCACTATAGAGCGGACAGGAATTATGGTTGGTCTCAGGGAATGAACATGAAGCGAATCCTACAAATCTCCAAAAAGCAAAAATCATAAAAAAACTTAATTAATTTCATAAATTTCCAAAAAATACAAATCAGCAGTATAGTTTTCTACACAAACAGGACAGGGACAATTAACTACAGCGACTCATAATAATAGGTATGCATTTTAGTAAATAGGTACCCCAAGTTTCCGCTAGAGGCGCTGTAGAAGTTATCATTTAAATGTTAACCACAGTCGCTTACGAGTAGGTATAGATTGTGTATAATTATGATAGACCTACAGGCGGGGATCGAGCCCGCAACCATCTCCTAGCTAGACACTGAGATGGTTTATAACCGCTGCGTCGCTCATTCTCATAGTCCCCCTAGTCAGGGCCGGACCGTGAGTTTGTGGAACCCTGGGCTAATACTACTTAGGGGCCTGCCTAACTCAACAAATTGCCAATTTGGCAAAAAATTGTTTTCGATAATGGGTACTAGGTACACGGTAGGTAAGGAGGTCCCTTGCCGAGAGGAATTTCGGAAAAGGAAAGCCTTTTCTTTTCCAAAATTCCTTTTTTTTCTTTCTTTTTTTTTAAGTTTTTACCGGCTAGCGGGACGAGCCGCGATTTCGTATTAAAGAAGCGTTAACAGCCAATTTTTTTGTGATTTAAGTAGGTAACAAAACTAGCAAAACTAGTTATACAGCGGTGACAGGTGACGAAAATGTCGTATCTAGGAAATGTAAGCCTAAGTTTTGTGATTTAGCAGATAGTAGTAGAATAGCGGGAGCGGTGAGCGGAGCGAGCCGCAAAATTTTCGCATATCAGAAGTGTAAACAGCGAAATTTCTTGTGATTTTAGTAGCTGCTAAAGGACGAGAGCTGTGGAGAAATTCTATTTTTGAACTTCACTTTATTGTTCAGGTGTGTCTTCAATGGGGGCTGGGGGCCCTTTATATCGACGGGGCCCTGGACTGAAGCCCAAAAGGCCCTTAGATAGATCCGGCCCTGCCCCTAGATATATGTTTGGGAGACAGTGGGAAAAAAGTGCTAGTGTCCACCATTTGTGACAACGCCACAATATTTGTTCAGCGGGTCAGGCTGTGGATTGTGGTGATGTAGATAAACATTATAGAAACCAATAAACGTAATAAAAATACGTCACAACACTATCTTCAACGACCATGTAATTTGGTGACTCGTCACGTCAATCACTCAGACTCATCTCACTGACTCAACTATAGATCTACACCTACAAACTGACTATAGGACTTTTTCTGCTCTTACGAAGAGAGACGTCGTCCTTTTTTATTTTATTTCAATTTCTAGTGTTTTTTTGAGTTATATCGTGTAATTTTGGTGGAATTTTAACTGGTGTAGCTTATAAAGAGCAACTCGTGAACTTAAATAAAATAAGTGTTTTGCGTGTATTTTCGAAGAGGTGCAAATTGTCCAGGAACATTCTTTTTTTTTTTTTTTTTAATGGCATCTGAGTATTTTCTCAATTTTGCCAATGTCAAGTCAAACAATGTCCAGTCGTCAAAGTCTTCTGTCAAGACATGTTCTAGTAAATTGATGGCAGTTTACTAGAATGTTCCTGGACAATTTCCACCCCTTCGAAAAGACACGCAATACACTTATTTTATTTAAATTCACTACCATGTGCTCTTTATAAGCTACACCGGTTAAAATGCCACCAAAATTACACGATATAACTCAAAAAAACACTAGAAATTGAAATAAAATAAAAAAGGACGACGTCTCCGTTCGAAAGAGCAGAAAAAGTCCTCAGGAACATTCTAGTAAACTGCCATCGATTTACAAGAATATGACTTGACAGAGTAGGTACTTGACGACTGGACAGATAATTATCTATGCTACTTGACACTGGCAAAAAGTATCCTCAGATGCCATTATAAAAAAAAAGTTATAGTTAGTTAGTTTCCAGGGGATGTGCAACAGCATCTAGGTACCTAACTACGATCACCAAACCGGCTGCCAAGCGTGGTGATTATGGCAAATCCCCCCATTGCAGCAATGCATGCTATAGGAGAGGCCTCATCCAGCACTTGATGTCTACCGGCTGCAATGAAGAAGTACCTCCGTGAACTTCTGTATTAATTATTACCAAGTCACTTAGATACTAGTCGTCGAGTATCGGAGACTTGCGTAGTCTTGTGTATTGAAGGCTTCTAAGCTGAGGCCACACCAACGCTGCCGTGGCACCCCCAGGGTTGTCGTTGTATGGATTTGAGGACTGGGGGTGCCATGGGTCTAAATCTTAGTTCCCGTGGCACCCCCAGGGGTATCTTTCAGGGATGTCATGGGTCCGGAATGGTAGCAACGCGGTCAAACGGTATACAGCCTGGCTAAAAAAAAAGAGACTAAAAATGCGCGGCAAATTTAAAAATAATCACTTGAAATACCTGGATTAAACTATTTTTTTTTAGAATGGCATCTGAGGGTTTACTTAATTTCGCCAATGTCAAGTAGCATAGATAATTATCAAACAAAGTCCAGTCGTCAAGTACTCTGTCAAGTCATGTTCTAGTAAATCGATAACCAAGTAATTAATTGATAGTAATTGCAAGATAGTAATTGATAACCAAGTTAGCAGCTTGGCGTAATCTGTTGTTTCGATCTCTTACATTACGTGCTTCTCTTGCAGCTGCTGCCTGTGCAGGAGTTTTGGATGCAGCAATCCGCTGTCTGTACTCACGTTGTATTTGTGCCCTTGTTTTTGGAGCAGCAGTTGTTGGTTCTGCAAATAGCGTCGCAGAGGTAGATGCAACAGCTTCTTGAACCTCCATGGGAACAGGAATTGCAGGAAAGAGTGGCTCATTTGTGAGATTGACACGCTCATCAGGTTGATCTGCAGTGGTGGTAGATTGTTGTTGCGCGTGCTGTCGTTGACTTCTAGTTTGGACATTGTTCGACTCTTCCCCTGAACGAGATGGAGATGTAGTTGTCGTTTCAAGAGAATTACTGGCAATAGCCAAGTTAGCAGCTTGGCGTAATCTGTTGTTGCGTTGTCTTTCGTTTTTCGATTTTCTCGCAGCAGCCGCCTGAGCAGGAGTTCTAGATGCTGTGATACGCTGTCTGTACTCACGTTGTTTTTGGGCTTTCGATTTTGAAGCAGTGATTATTGGCTGCGCGAATGGCGTTGCTAAAGTAGATGCTACAGCATCTTGAACCTCCGTGGGTTCACTCATCGAAGGTAGTGACTTATTCGTGACATCCTCTGGTTCGTCAGGCTTTTTTTCCATGGTGGGATTGTAAGCGGTTCTGCAAAATAAATAGTCGTTCGTAACAATTTAAAAAAAAAATCATAAAATTCTTCATTCAGAAAATAATTTTAAATTTAAAAAAAAAAATACAACAAAATACTTGAATAAAATTTATTGTTTAAATTTCTACTCAATTGTCAAAATTTAAATTTTGATTTTATTATTTTAATAATATAATTAAATTTTTCCAATTAGTTACTTAATTATTTTTGCAAATTTAATTGTAATTCGTTATAAAAAAGTAATAATTTTAAATAATTCATTATAAGAATAAACAATGATTAAATTATTGTTCATAAATCTTACATTTAAAATTAAAAATTTGGAAACATTCAAATTTTCGTAAATCTAGTTTTTAAAAAGCCCGCCTCAATGTGTTTGATATAGGAGAAAATGTTCCCTTTGACGGATGGCTGGTCCAACCTGTCATTTCAGACACGTTGTTGTGATATGTGGAAGATTTAATATTTATGTTTTAATTTTTTTAAATCATAGCTACGCTCGATAATTATTTCGATTGAATAGTAAAGCCATCGATTTTTTACTCATCGTGAAATAGTTCTGTTAACTTATTGTTTTAATTTTGTCAATTATAGCATAACCTACAATCGCTGCACTAGCGGACCGATGCTATTTATTTACTATAATAAATTTATTTACTATAACTAGAACGGCAAGGTAACCAATTACACTAATTAAACACAATCTCAATAAAAATAACATTAGTCAAAACATCATAAAAAAAAAGCAGAATAATAATAATAAAAATATAAAAACAATGTCAAAAATAATGTCAAAAAATAATGGCAAAAATAATGACAAACAGCAACTTTCACACATTCTTCTCACAGTACCCCAGGCACTCCGCCAGAATCATCTTCCATCCATCCACAAACACATCAATCTATTCATTTTAATGATGAAAGCACGAAGATTCGACAATATATCACTGAATATATCATTAATATCGAAAGAATCATTACCTTTATCGCTGTAATTATCGTTGCTATAAACAATTGACACCACATTCACTTTTCACTGCACTTGATACTCGATCAAAACATTTACATTGTACTATAGTATAGCAGCTGTCCACGCAGACGCATCGCTCACTCAAGTAGGAGAGAGACGGATGTCGAACGCTGCCGAGCGCAAAGGTCGATTGTGCTTCTTTGTCGCTCGTTCCGCGCTCTCGCTTGCACTTCAAGCCTTATATGGAACGCCTCAGAGCGAGGTAACGCCGCATGAGTCATGTTTTTTTGTGCGTGCAGCCGGCTCTATCGAATTATAAGACGAATTATTGTCACGTCAAAAAATGCAGTACCTACGGTAGTTATTATTATGTTTATTATACTTTCAAAATGCAATACATGCCTATTTAGTTACTTGCCTAACCTTGGGCCTGTATTACTTTGTACAACGCCCGGATTTTTTCCAACATTACTAGACACTTATCGTCATATTATAGACAATTCACACAATATCTTTATAATTTGTAGCCTATGTGTTATTCTGATGTATAAGCTATATTATTGTAAAGTTTCATTAAAATCCATTCAGTAATTTTTACGTGAAAGAGTAACAAACATCCATCCATCCATCCATATTTACAAACTTTCGCGTTTATAATATTAGTAGGATAGGATAAAAGGCATGCCATTAAAAAAGTTGCGCAACAATAATTGGAATGTTCCTATCTATATCTGCCCTGAAAACTTTCCTATCATTAAACAACCACTCAACTTTTTCGTACGTGCCCACACTATGAATATTTTATGTGGTTTCCAACGAAAATAGAACTAATTTCGTATCTGTTGTCCACTAATGGTAGGTACCTCCTTAGGGGAAAGTTACCGGTACGGCGCTTACGCCTTTTTGTACGCGAACGAAGTTCGCTTCTATTTTGGCTTTTACTTCATCAAACTCCATGAATCTTTGTACACATGATCAGTACACTAATAATTAACAAGAACCGTGGTGCGCCAGTTTAAAAAAAATTGTTTATAGAAAGGAGTTGTTTCACAATATATGGAACCTAGCCCTCGTCGTTGCATACGACGTTGTACACTTGCATAAACGTGGCTAAATATATGTTAACCTTTTCCCATTGTAATTTTTTTATTATTTCGCTTCATTTAATGCAATTTCCTAAAATATATTTCTGACGGAGAGCAACACAAAATAAAACAAAATGGCGGGGCGGATACAATATAAGTACTCTGGTGTAAAATGCTTCGACAGCAGTAGATAACTGTAAACAGTATAGAAACACTACGTATTTTAACACAACTACCAACAAACAAATGAAGCAAGCAACCACAGAGCAATAAACGCAACGAAAATATATTACCATTGTTAAAAAAATTTCGAATTTCAAACATTTTTATGCAGATATATTTATTTTTGTTTACATAGGCCATTTTGGAACAACTCCTTTATGATTTGGTAACCAATATAATTTTATAAGAAACTAACGCACCACGGGTCTAGATATTAGTGTACTGATCATGTGTACAAAGATTCATAAAGTTTGAAGAAATATTAGCCAAATTAGAAGCAAACTTCGTTCGCGTGCAACTTCGATCCTAGCTGGAGACCTCCTCTTAAGGGTGACCTCCTCTTAAGGGTGGCCTGTATACAATGTCGCAGTAAGATAATCAAATCAGATTATGTAAACCAAAGTAAATCATACCTAAGTTTATTTAATAGGGCACTATACTACAATTTAGGCTCCCTCTTTAACGCACGCGATAACCCGCGCGCCATCTCGCTCGCGCTAGCGAGTGTCGCGCACAAAAATGAAGTTTTTTGTTTATTTGGGCGAAAATAAAGTGTTTATCAAAAAACTGATTTTAGCATAAGAATAAATAGTTATTACCAACTTGTTGTAGTAAAATTTATCTTATAACACCGTAGGGTTCCTGAGATTTTTTTCAAAACGTGAGGGAAACAAGGATTTTTCATTAAATAAAACTATCGAGGTTTTTTACATGTCGTGTTTTCAACTTTACACAATAAATGCAAAAATATAAAAATTTCATAATCCAAAATCTTTAACTCGTAGAACCCGTAGATACAGAGTTCTACATCGATTTTGTTGGGCAAAATCACATAGTACGCCTTCTTAATAAACATGATTTTTGAAATAAGGTACTTACCTATTTTGACAAGTAAATTTTTTATTAAACATTACGAACTTAATATTTATTTATAGGTACCTATTCTATCTACCTTCTGGTACGGAATCGTAAAAAACTAGTAAGTTGGTAGGTATTTATGTCCTAGATATGAGACTCTTTGTAACACATCAATCATCAATGGGTTCTTCGTGGATGGATGGTATCTAGGTAAGTAGGTACACGTGGTTACCTACACTCAACGAATGTAGGTCAGAGTGCGAGCAGTTTGGAAGTTTTTTTACAGATGTTTTTATACCTACATGATTTTGTTAGACACATTTTCAGCTTTTTCAAAAAGAGCGAAGCGAGCGAAAGACGTCGTCCATTTTTATTTAATTTTAATATCTAGTGTTTTATATAATGTGCTTATTGGGATTACACTAGCTAGGCGATTGGCAGCAGCATCCACCTGAGTACTCATCCCTAATACTGCGATCACCGATCTACCAAGAATGGTGATTATGGCAAATAACCGACTAACCGACCGTTAACCGACTTCGAAAAACATTCAGATTAAAATGGTTTTTCATTTAGGGCACGGGTTGTTGAAATTCTTCAATTTTGGACTTTTCTGTTGTTGTCACAAATGCTACATATTAGCGTACGTAAGCCTTTTAGCATTGATTAAGGATAATAGAGTTAATTAATTGACCGGGCGAGCAAGTCTTTGCGATTGTCCCGCAGCGGGAATCGAACCCGCACCTCTTTTAAAAATTTATTTTGCGCCCGAGTGTTACACTCTACTTTTCATCACCCACTATGAGAAAATAAAAGGTGCCTCATATTTTATTTCAAAACAAAACCATGAATTTCTAACAATCCGTGACTAACTTTTCATTTAAAAAACAGGCTTCCGCCATTGTATTCGACTAAATATTTGGATGAAAAAAATTTATGAAAGAACCATAGTGGTGAAAGGATTATGATGCTCTCTGAATGCAAATGCTTGGTTTGTTGCTGAAAATATTAAAATAGCCATATGTATGCCTACAATATTTGAGGAGTTCCCTCAATTCCTCATGGATTCCATCATCAGAACTGGATTCTGAAAAAAATGGGACCAATCTGGAAGTATCTATTCAATTAAAAAAAGAATTTTCCAAATCGGTTCATAAACGCCGGAGACATGAGGTAACAAACATTTAAAAAAAAAAAACAACCGAGTTGAGAACCTCCTCCTTTTTGTAAAGTCGGTTAAAAAGTTGTTAAAAATGACGAAGTCGCGGGCTGTAGTACGCGCGTTTCTAATTTGTTTTTTTTTATTCAGCCGTTGGCGGGCCGTCGTACCAGCCAGTATTTATTTAATAGTAGATTGTATCATAAGGGAGCAAAATAATATTTTTACGGCGAGGGCGCTTTTTTGAATCCAGAACGAAGTGAGGGATTCTAGAGTAGAATCCCGAGCATAGCGAGGGATTCTTTAGTAGAATCCCGAACGTAGCGAGGGATTCAAAGTACGTCGCCTGAGCCAAAAATATATTTTGCGCCCGAGTGTTACACTCTACTTTTCATCACCCACTATGAGAAAATAAAAGGCGCCTCATATTTTATTTCAAAACAAAACCATGAATTTCTAACAATCCGTGAATAACTTATCATTTAAAAAAAAGACTTCCGCCGTTGTTTTCGACTAAATATTTGGATGAAAAAAAAATTATGAAAGAACCATAGTGGTGAAAGGATTATGATACTTTCTGAATGCAAATGCTTGGTTTGTTGCTGAAAATATCAAAATCGCCATATGTATGCCTACAATATTTGAGGAGTTCCCTCAATTCCTCGTGGATTCCATCATCAGAACTGGATTCTGAAAAAATGGGACCAATCTGGAAGTATATCTATTCAAATAAAAAAAGAATTTTCCAAATCGGTTCATAAACGCCGGAGATATGAGGTAACATTAAAAAAAAATACAACCAAATTTAGAACCTCCTCCTTTTTGTAAAGTCGGTTAAAAATGATGAAATCGCGGGCCGTCGTTTCTAATTTGTTTTTTTTTATTCAGCCGGTGGCGCGACTATGGGCCGTCGTACCAGCCAGTATTTATTTAATCAATATTTGCGTTCGCCTTCTTTGGCGCTGAACACTAAGATGATCCAAATTTAAAAAGGGCGCGGAAAAGATAATTGCGGCGCACTTATTTGCGTTTGATTCTTTTCAAGATGTTCCAAATTCAAAAAGGCCGTAAAAGATAATTGCGGCGCACTTATTTGAGTTCGATATATTCCAAATTTAAAAAGTGCGCGGCAAAGATAATTGCGGCGCACTTATAGAAGCTTCATACAGAAAACACCACCTTTGGGTGCACTTAAAGGCGAACCAAGTCGTCCTTTTCGAATAGATGGGATGAAAACAATATTTGCGATCGACTTCTTTGGCGCTGAACACTAAGATATTCCAAATTTAAAAAGGGCGCGGCAAAGATAATTGCGGCGCACTTATTTGTGTTTGATTCTTTTCAAGATGTTTCAAATTCAAAAAGTGCGCGGAAATAGTAGATTGTATCATAAGGGAGCAAAATAATATTTTTACGGCGAGGGCGCTTTTTTGAATCCAGAGCGAAGTGAGGGATTCTAGAGTAGAATCCCGAGCGTAGCGAGAGATTCTTTAGTAGAATCCCGAAGTTAGCGAGGGATTCAAAGTACGTCGCCCGAGCCAAAAATATATTTTGCGCCCGAGTGTTACACTCTACTTTTCATCACCCACTATGAGAAAACCAAAGGCACCTCATATTTTATTGAACGAGCGAAGCGAGTTCTCTGAGTCAAGTTGGAAGAATCGGCGTTTGTATGTATGTATATATGTTTGTCCGATGAAAACTTCCTAACCGTTAATTCGATCTCCCTGAAATTTAGTATAGGGGTAGATAGTATTGGTACAATTTGTAGGTAAGTTATATCGGTTGGGATAAAAAAAAAAAAGTGAGACAGTCAGATCAAGTGGGATGTCTAATGAAAGCGCTTTAGTTGGACATTTCAAAACTGTTTTTAATAAGTATTTAGACAATATAGTTTTTGAGATATTAGGGAAAAACAAAAATGTAAAAACGAAAATTCTAGGGTACTTCCAGCAATCCCACAATGCTGAAATTTGGTATGCTGGTAGCTTTTGTGACACAAATACAGGAAAAAGTCTGAAATTGAAGAATTTAGAAACTTGTACTCCATAAAACAATATAATAGTAGATTATGCACTAAGGGAATAAAGCAGTGTCTTATGTCGCGGGCGGCATATTGAACCCTGAGCGTAACGAGGGACTCTAAAGTTAACTCCCGAGTGTAGCGAGGGAGTTATATAGAGTCCTGAGTGAAGCGAGGGGTTCAAGCTGCCCAAGACGAAGACATGCTTTATTCCAGAGGAGCATACTCTACTTTTCACACCTACTGCGAGGCAATAAAAGGCCAGGGCTCCATTAAATAAGTATCGTCTGTTTTGATAAACTCTGGAGTAAAATCATTATCGCTCGACATTTTTTGTTAACACTAATATTGTCACTGACATAATATTATATTACAAAAATATTGCAATAAAATTCACTGAAAATCACAGCACCAAACATCTCTTTTGTTTCACATTCTTTAAAATCGCGCCTATTTCTTTTTTTTTCCGAGTTTTGCTATAGTGGCCAGTTCGACTTTCGAACAAACCTCTTTACAATGCCATATGGACATTTGTTTACTCAGAGTTTTCCACGAGTTTCCAACACGAATTTGACGTTCTAAATTCAAATCACTTTAATCCCTAGGGAGTTTCATATAACTTTATATCCCTAGAGAGACAATGCTGTACTTTACGTTGAGGTTGCATGATTTGTAATTGGACATTGTCGAGCAGGTGGTGTGAAATAGTAGATTATGCACTAAGGGAATAAAGCAGTGTGTTATGTCGCGGGCGGCATATTGAACCCTGAGCGTAACGAGGGACTCTAAAGTTAACTCCCGAGTGTAGCGAGGGAGTTATATAGAGTCCTGAGTAAAGCGAGGGGTTCAAGCTGCCCAAGACGAAGACAGGCTTTATTCCAGAGGAGCATACTCTACTTTTCACACCTACTGCGAGGCAATAAAAGGCCAAGGCTCCATTAAATAAGTATCGTCTGTTTTGATAAACTCTGGAGTAGAATCATTATCGTTCGACATTTTTTGTTAACACTAATATTGACACTGACATAATATTATATTACAAAAATATTGCAATAAAATTCACTGAAAATCACAGCACCAAACATCTCTTTTGTTTCACATTCTTTAAAATCGCGCCTATTTCTTTTTTTTTCGAGTTTTGCTATAGTGGCCAGTTTGATTTTCGAACAAACCTCTTTACAATGCCATAGGGTCATTTTTTTACTCAGGGTTTTCCACGAGTTTCCAACACGAATTTGACGTTCTAAATTCAAATCACTTTAATCCCTAGGGAGTTTCATACAACTTTATATCCCTAGAGAGACAAAGCTTTACTTTACGTTGAGGTTGCATGATATGTAATTGGACATTGTCGAGCAGGTGGTGTGAAAAATCCATTGTTGACCTCCCATTTCTAGGAATTTGAATGATGTTGGAGTTCTATGTTTCGTCAAAAGGATGTTATCAATTGATTCGTCAGGTACTTGATATACTTACAGGTATGTAGTATTACGCCCGTTGCTTAGTCCTATTTAAAGGTTATTTCGATGATGTGTAGGAAATTACCTCGAGGTGATTTAAAAAAATAGATAGATAGATTAACACTTTATTGTACACCAGGAATATATAACAGGATTAAAATAATAATAATGGAAAATATGTTATGACTTAGTAGGTACTTAAATAGTCGGGCTGATTATGGTGTCAGCGCGAGGTCTCAGTTCGGGACGAACCACTAGTTTCAAAACAAAACGATGAATTTCTAACAATCCGTGAAATTTTATGAAAACGCGTTTTTCATTTGTTTTTTTTATTCAGCCGGCGCGGGGCGCGACTATGGGCGGTCGTATACCAGCCAGTATTTATTCAAACAATATTTTTGTTCAAACACTAAGATGTTCCAAATTCAAAAAGTGCGCCGCAAAGTTCATTGCGGCGCACTTATTTGAGTTCGATATGTTCGAAATTCAAAAAGTACGCGGCAAAGATAATTGCGGCGCACTTATTTGAGTTCGATATGTTCCAAATTTAAAAAGTGCGCGGCAAAGATAATTGCGGCGCACTTATAGAAGCTTCATACAGAAAACACCACCTTTGGGTGCACTTAAAGGCGAACCAAGTCGTTCTTTTCGAATAGATGGGATGAAAAATAACTACCACTATAGACATTAAGGCGGTGATAGACATCAAATTTTGTCACTTTCTAACTCATTAAAGATCAGGTAAGTTAGAAGGTGACAGAATAGCGCTCGCGAAACAAGAAGTGAACGAAAATCACGAAAAACAAAGATTTGCAGCCTAATAAATCATTAACTTGACTAGCCTTTGTGTAAAAACCTTGACAAATATTCGTGTGAAAGAAAAATACTAAAACTCAATGCCGTTTAGGACTAAGTGGTAACAAATTTTAAAACAAAAAATGCTTCACTGAATATTTTTTAGAATAGAATATTCTTTATTGCACACAAAACAAATCATGTACATATGCGATCTTAATGCTAGGAAGCATTCTCTACCAGCTAACCTTTGTGTAATGCGGATAAATTCATGTAGGTGGTGCATAATACGTTGAAAAGAATTAGATAGTACTTCAAGTACTTTTAAAATAAAATAATGCTGGACATTTCACATAACATTATCTAGCCCCAAGCTAAGCAGAGCCTGTGTTATGGGTACTAGATAACTGATAAACTCAATACAAATACATTACATAGATATATATTTGTTATTATCCATAGAAAATACCCGGAACAATTATCTGCAGATCGCACAAATATTTGTTCCGAGGCGGGGATCGAACCCGCAACCTCCTGTGTCGCAGGCGAACCTTCACCCGCCACGCCACAGAGGTCGTCGTACTTAGGTATAGTTTCACAATAATACATTTAAAAATTAAGTAAACATACATTAACAATATTATACTTACCAGGTACACACTAACAATAAATAAATACATACATTAGGTACTTACAATACATAATATGCATAAACAAACATAACCCTAACTTACAACCTTTACCTTTTATTTTTTAGTATTGTAATACCTTATTATTATTTATTAACTATATTTAGTTAGAATTATTTCAATTGTTCAAATTATAATTTAATGTATTTTTATTTAGTACATTTTTATTCACTCATCAAAGAAGAGTTAACATGGAGAAAACCTCAAAAAAATGTCCAACACGAATTTTGTCCAAGAAGAATTTTGTCCAAAACTAATTTTGTCCAACACTAATTATGTCCAATATGAAAATTGTCCAACTTAAAATACATTTTAGTTTCTACGTTTTCACTTTCATTCATTTATTTATGTATGTATTTTAATTTTTTCTACCTATCTTACTATCTATCTACCTATCTATCTAATGAACTATTTCACTCTTGCTCAAAAAGAACGTCATTGTGGCGTACCAGAGTGAAGAAAAAATAGCATTTCTTCCACTAGGGAACAAAGGTATTTTTTTTAAATTTTTGTCTGTCAAATGACAATGAGCCTACAAAAACAATAAAGTCTTTAGTCATAAGTAGAATAATCATGAATAAAGACTCGACTTATTACTGTTTCATACAAAAAGAACAATATTTTATTTTTGAAAATGGAACTAAAATCGGTGATCTCTTTGGTATTAACAAAGAGGATGCAATTACTATACATAGTATTAATGCATGCAATGCGTTGCGGATACAAAATATATAAAAAAAAAGACATTGGCGCAAAATCTTTAGAGTTTTTCTATAATTGCAAATTGAATTGGTGTAGGTGACTGTTAATTAATTTCATATTGTATTGGATTATTTTATTTTCTCTCAATCGCAGTGAAAAGTAGAGTAATACACGGCGCTAAAAACCCATTAAAACTCGGTTTCTATTTACTCATTTTTAGCCCCTTGTCTAACAATCTACTATGCCGTTCAGGCTACAAGAGGGAACAAACGTAGGTAGCATAACATAACACCCAACAGTCACATACGTAGTCTTGATTTTTTAGTTGGCATCTATCTACGCCTTTATAAAAGCAATCGGTGACGAATTTACCCTACTTTTTTTCGGTTAACTTTACCCGATGTGATCACGAAAGGTCCCTAACCTTTCGTCTCTTGTGGATCGCGTCTTTACTTCCGTCATGCATTCAATAATGCAACGGGTGACGTGCATGTTACGTCACCACTCGAAATAAACGAATTATTATTAGAAGTTGTTTAGAAGATACCACCTGCCATTTCGTAGATGACGTAGGGGCTATTTATGACTTAAGGCGTGGTGTGATCTTAAAATCCAAATATCCAAAAATAACAAAATAAATATCCAAACGGCTTTGATTACCTAAAGTTGAAAATCACATGTCATATTTGACGATGAAATTACAAATTACAAATTATTTATTCACAAAAACAGAGTCAGATCAGAAACATCACAGATAGGTACTTACACAAAAATCCAATGCGTTACATCTATACCTACTGGTTTGCACAGACTGTATTCATTTTGAGGGTTTTTAAATCGAAATATACAAATCATAGATAAAAAATATGCGATTAGAACTTTAAAAAACAAGTCTAGCTAGCTATTTTTAGCTTATAATAATTATTAATATTAAAATATTTTTTAAATTCGCAAAAAATTGTGTTGTTGCCGTTTGAAATAATGAGCATTTGAATGCCAAAGCTTTTTTAGGATGACCATTTTGTGCGATTGTTATTTGCAAAACCAGACTTTTTCCAACATTCTGTTTGGTTACAACCATTATTAGTATATTTTTCTACCTGCACTATTTTTTTGCATCTCATTATTTAACAGAGTTATTTAATCTTGTCACGTCACACTGGGCGTTCAAAATACTACTTTTGAGATCAGTCCTCGCCTTAAGGGGTGGATTTATGAAGGAACCAATCGAGAGATAATTGTGTTATAAATAAAATAGCGACCGACTTATAACTTCCCTCAAAATTCATGATCTAATAGGTCATTCATGGAATGAACCTCTGTTTTCGGTAATGTATATAAGATAGCTAGGTATCACAAAAAAAACAAGAAAAACATAAACCTACCTAGTGTTATGTTTTTCTTGTTTTATTATCTAGCAAAGGATGGGCAGCAGCATCCGTCTGAGTATTCAACACCGATTACTGCGATCACCAATCCGCCTGCCAAGCGTAGTGATTAAGGTAATTCCCCTCATTGTATTTTATGGGGGAGGCTTCGTCCAGCGGTGGACGTCTAAATGATGGTGATGATAGCAAAGCAAATAAGGGATATGTTTTAGTTGCCTATTTGGGTCTAAGTTTGCTCATCTGTTTCGACTAAGGAATGTTTCAACGTTAGAATAATGGCTAAAGTTTTAACATTCCAACGTAGCTCTGAAACTATTTTTTGACTAATGAGCATAGAATGTCTATGCTAATGAGATATTTTCTCGACCTCTGTGGAACGGCGGGTGAGTAGCCGGTTTTTATCATGGATAGTAAGTAGGTAGGTACGTAGTATAAAAATTCCTTGGTTTATATTTTACAAAAGTCTTTTTCATTTTTTGCGGTGTAGGGTGGGGGTGTTTTAGGATTGTTTTTGGGGTGTTGGTGCTACTTTCATTTTTAGAATTCGCTCTTATGTAGGTTCCGACCTAATGGCTTTAGGTACCTACCAACCACCACAGCTCCCTACGTATCACAGCGCAAGTGTCTTTCTTGGAAGATCAGTGAGACGGCACTAAGCGCTTATTCTTCTTCGATAAAGGTTCATTCATTCTTCCGTGGTTCAACCCGAAAAAAAACCGCAAAATGAACTTAGGAAAACTAAATGCAGCAAAGCAAGCAACATCTAGCGGTAACTAGTAAAACTATGGCTAAACTTCTTATTCATAGTGACTCCCCTCGGCAATAGATGTCGCTACACCAATGGCCGACATTGTTATGTCAATGTCAATGTCATCAACGCAACGAATAGTGCAAAATTAATTTATACTCAAGTCAGAAGCCGTAATAAAAAAAAAACAAATCAAAACAATTATTTGCAATGCATGATTGCGTGCAATGCAGTTTATTTTCGTCGTTATTTGATTGAAAATACAATTAAAATGGAGCAGGTGCCGAAGAAACATAAAAAAGCTAAAAATGTGTCCCGAGAGGAACTCTTAGCTTTGACAAAAGAGGCACGAATCACATACAATTTTATTAAAACCGGACCTAACCTATACGCCTACGGACTAAGCTAATTCATGTTGTATTTTACAGGAATTGGCTGATAGAATCGTTCAGTTAGAAATACACAATACTAATTTACGGAATATCATCAGCAAGAGTGTATCTAGTGAATCCAAAACTTCAAATAACAATAAACAGAAGGCCTTTGATTTCAGCAAGTAAGTTCCATAAAATCAGTAAGTGTGTTTTGTAGCCTGTTACTCCTCGTTTTAGGCCTGTGGCTAACTTACAGTTTGCTGATACAATATAAGTAGACTGCCCTGAAGTTAGCCATTTGTTCGTATTCAAAAATATTGATGAAAAAACTGCAAGTCTGTTGAAATTTTCATAAATTTTGTGTCATGGGCATGAATTATATGCAAATAAAAAAACACTCCGACCAAAAATGCAAAAACCAAATAAGGGGTCCCCGTACAAAAGTTCTACAACTAAGGAATAAAACCGATAGCACGTTCTAATCTTCTTTAAGTATCTTTTAGGATTGCATCAGCACTATCTATATTTTGAATACAGTCAAATAAACAATTTGATTTTGACACCTGATGAAATGTAGCCACAGTAGCCTATGGGACGCCTGCAACACCAGAGGCATCACACACAAAAAAAGTTGTACATAATTTTACCCAGTTGTATTATTGTCTGTAAATAACTAATTTTTCATAGATCTCACTTCCGTCACGTATTACTCCATGTCCTATACTTTGGGTGGGACTACCAAGGGTTTGTAGTTCAAGAAGATACCCCACATACGATAGAGCACCATTTGTTCAGCGCACTGACTAAAACTTGCCTGGTTGAGAGGCGAGAGACATCAAGATATCATCGGTGCGGACGGACAGACAAGGGTGTCAGTGCTTATGGACAGGTGAGGTATTATTGTTTACCTTTAAACTTTTTGTCTAACTTTGTTGAGCAACTTTGTGAAGCAAATTGTGTTTAGACGATATGTTAAAATATTTCGTATCTCGAGTGGGCGGAGCTAGCAGAACTGCAAGAAAGTGATAGCGCGATTACTCCATTGAAACCGAGAAGAGAATAAGGTATAGATTTGTGCCTCTCAGAAGTAACTGGCGTAAGCGACAAATGATAAAACTTTGTGTCGCTTAAAAAGTGTTAAATACAAAAATAAATCTTTTTCTATTTGTTTAAATACTTTAATTAGCTACCGAATAGTATAAAAATGAAACGCAAATATTTTCTAGATTAGAAGGATAGACGTAAAACGAGTTTTAAGAGAACCAATAACCGATTTAAAAAAATAAATCTTGAGAAAAGTTTCACGAATCGTGTTTCTGTTTTTGATTTATTTATATGGTTTCCTCAAGTAATCCCTATATTATCATGACGGTTGTCAGTTCTGCGAGCTATATGACCTGCCTATTGCCACTTCAACTTGCTAATTCTGAGAGCTATGTCGGTGACATTGGTAGATCTGAGGATTTGCAAAAAAAATATAAATTATGTTATTCCAGGTTATATCAATCCTGCTTCGAAGTAAGCACTCACCAGACAGGCAGAATGAACCAGAATTAATTGCTAAGGAGATGCCGTACTGCAAGATGTTGAATCGACTCCTGCCGAAAGACATAAGGGTGGTTGGATGGATACCTATTCCCAATGATCAACCCGATTTTAGTTCGAGGTTGGTAGTAGGTACTTAGTGGAAACAAAAAAAAGCGATTTTAATATTATCATCATCATCAATATCAGCTGGTCAACGTCAACAGCTAAATACCACCCCTATAGAACCTACACTAGCGGCACTAGGTCCCGGTATGGGTTGTATTGGACTCCAACACACTCAACGGTGTTCCTCCACTGCCACTTGTGGCAGGAACGAGGGAACTTTCGCGGGAACTCTGTCCCTCTTCGCTTCATCGCGGCTGCCCAAGCCACATTTAATGAGCCCTGAGCGAATCTTTCCTGAGTGAACCTGAAAGTTCAGATTACAATACAATATTATGGTGACAGTGAGCTGATCTGATGATGGACACTGAAGGTGGACAACGGAACTCGTCGATGATTAATAGTAGCCTGGCAGTGGTTGAGCTCGTTTTGATCAGCTCACGGTTCCGATCACTAATTTAATTAAAAAACTCAACATAAAAATAATTAGAGTTAAGGGGCCTGCAAAGGCCGCAAGCAAATTCAATTTGCAGCGTGTGTCAAAATCAGCTATCCCTGTTTGGCACCGGGGCCTCTCCCCCTACATGCGCGATGGTTGTACGAGCCGTTCGGAATTTGTATTAAATTAGGTCGTGTTCCGTAATACCAAAAATTATGAATAAAAACTTAATGTTTTTTTCATATCTTGTTGTTATTCTATAACTTGACAATATATGCTATATTTCTGATCAAACAATACTAGAAAGTACTATGTTAAACAAATAAGATGAAAACATGTCGTAAAAGTGGTAAAAATATACAAAATGGAATTCGCTTAAATTTCGCGTTAGGTAAGTATTTTGAAACAAAAACTATCTAGGAATCTAGATAAATGCTGTCCAAATCCGAATAATAACATAATATGTTGGAAATATGCTGGAATTACCAATGATTTTGGTATTACGTTTGCATGGGCAGTTCATCCCCCGACCCCTTAAGCGAGCTTAACTCTTACTTTTGTTTATGTTTTCTTATTTGCATTAAAGAATAGGGGTTGTAATGCTACAAAAGGTCAAAATCCTTTCAGATTCGATTGCAAAAGACGCCAATACAAATATTACTTCCCGCGCGGGTCGTTGGATATAGCAAACATGCGGGAGGCGAGTCAACTGCTTATAGGAAACCGTGACTTTAGGAACTTCTGTAAAATGGATGTCGGTAAGTACCTCTTCTGTGAATGCGTTTGATCTTCTCGCAACTTGGTTGGTAATTGAAATTGAAATCATTTATTGCCACAGATGATACACATTAAGGGGCCTGCGAAGGCCGCAAGCAAATTTAATTTGAAGCGATTGTCAAAATCAGCTATCCCTGTTTGGCACCGGGGCCTCTCCCCCTGCATGCGCGATGGGTGTACGAGCCGTTCGGAATTTGTATCAAATTAGGTCGTGTTCCGTAATACCAAAAATTATGATGAAAAACGAACTATGGCTCGTCATTTATTACTACAAACTTAGTTAACTATTAATTTCCACTTATCTTCTTCATTAATTACACTGATTTAAATGTATTACGATTAAGTGTAAAATAAATTAAGAATAAATTTAATAATATGCGCTTGGGGTGTACGAAACGGGGCACAGAGGAATAACAGAGTCTGTTCAGCGAGAGACCCGTCGTAGGATTGGAGGGCGCTGCTGTGCTTAATTACCTTTTTTGTTAAACGGGCAATACAATAGCACGTCTGTTCCGTTTTGATCCTATTACAACTGTTACTAATTCTTTATTTTATGATTCTAAATGCTGACAGAAAGACACCAGCTCCTAATTATGGTATTAATATATAGTTCACAACTTTAGTTCACAATTTGGCCACGATGGCTCTCTTTCTGAACAGACTCTAACAATTTTAAAGTTTTGCAATGTTTTATAATTACAGGAATTGTATGAGGATGCTAATTACTGCACTATTTTTGCAGGTAATGGAGTTACAGAGTTTAAAAGAACGATTTTAAATGCTGATATTGTGGCGGTAGATGAAAATGATTTAGACAAACGTAAGTAAAATGATTAAGGCAAAGGTAATCAAATGATATAGACAAAGGTAATCAAATGATAAAGGCAAACGTAAGTCAATTGATAAAGACACGTGAGTGAAATGAGAAATGAAAACGTAAGTCAAATGAAAAAGGCAATCGTAGGTCAAATGATTAAGGCAAACGTAAGTCAAATGAGAAAGGCATAGGTTATCAAATGTTAAAGGCAAACGTAAGTCAAATGATAAAGGCAAACGTAAGTCAATTGATAAAGACGCGTAAGTCAAATAAGAAATGAAAACGTAAGTCAAATGAAAAAGGCAAACGTAAGTCAAATGAGAAAGGCAAAGGTAATCAAATGTTAAAGGCAAACGTAAGTCAAATGATAAAGGCAAACGTAAGTCAAATGAGAAAGGCAAAGGTAATCAAATGTTAAAGGCAAACGTAAGTCAAATGATAAAGGCAAACGTAAGTCAAATGGGAAAGGCAAAGGTAATCAAATGTTAAAGGCAAACGTAAGTCAAATGATAAAGGCAAACGTAAGTCAAATGGGAAAGGCAAAGGTAATCAAATGTTAAAGGCAAACGTAAGTCAAATGATAAAGGCAAACGTAAGTCAAATGAGAAAGGCAAAGGTAATCAAATGTTAAAGGCAAACGTAAGTCAAATGATAAAGGCAAACGTAAGTCAAATGAGAAAGGCAAAGGTAATCAAATGTTAAAGGCAAACGTAAGTCAAATGATAAAGGCAAACGTAAGTCAAATGAGAAAGGCAAAGGTAATCAAATGTTAAAGGCAAACGTAAGTCAAATGATAAAGGCAAACGTAAGTCAAATGGGAAAGGCAAAGGTAATCAAATGTTAAAGGCAAACGTAAGTCAAATGATAAAGGCAAACGTAAGTCAAATGGGAAAGGCAAAGGTAATCAAATGTTAAAGGCAAACGTAAGTCAAATGATAAAGGCAAACGTAAGTCAAATGGGAAAGGCAAAGGTAATAAAATGTTAAAGGCAAACGTAAGTCAAATGATAAAGGCAAAGGTAATCAAATGTTAAAGGCAAACGTAAGTCAAATGATAAAGGCAAACGTAAGTCAAATGGGAAAGGCAAACGTAAGTCAAATGGGAAAGGCAAAGGTAATCAAATGTTAAAGGCAAACGTAAGTCAAATGATAAAGGCAAACGTAAGTCAAATGAGAAAGGCAAAGGTAATCAAATGTTAAAGGCAAACGTAAGTCAAATGATAAAGGCAAACGTAAGTCAAATGAGAAAGGCAAACGTAAGTCAAATGGGAAAGGCAAACGTAAGTCAAATGGGAAAGGCAAAGGTAATCAAATGTTAAAGGCAAACGTAAGTCAAATGATAAAGGCAAACGTAAGTCAAATGAGAAAGGCAAAGGTAATCAAATGTTAAAGGCAAACGTAAGTCAAATGATAAAGGCAAACGTAAGTCAAATGGGAAAGGCAAAGGTAATCAAATGTTAAAGGCAAACGTAAGTCAAATGATAAAGGCAAACGTAAGTCAAATGGGAAAGGCAAAGGTAATCAAATGTTAAAGGCAAACGTAAGTCAAATGATAAAGGCAAACGTAAGTCAAATGGGAAAGGCAAAGGTAATCAAATGTTAAAGGCAAACGTAAGTCAAATGATAAAGGCAAAGGTAATCAAATGTTAAAGGCAAACGTAAGTCAAATGATAAAGGCAAACGTAAGTCAAATGGGAAAGGCAAAGGTAATCAAATGTTAAAGGCAAACGTAAGTCAAATGATAAAGGCAAACGTAAGTCAAATGGGAAAGGCAAAGGTAATCAAATGTTAAAGGCAAACGTAAGTCAAATGATAAAGGCAAAGGTAATCAAATGTTAAAGGCAAACGTAAGTCAAATGATAAAGGCAAACGTAAGTCAAATGGGAAAGGCAAAGGTAATCAAATGTTAAAGGCAAACGTAAGTCAAATGATAAAGGCAAACGTAAGTCAAATGGGAAAGGCAAAGGTAATCAAATGTTAAAGGCAAACGTAAGTCAAATGATAAAGGCAAACGTAAGTCAAATGGGAAAGGCAAACGTAAGTCAAATGATAACGAACCTTCGAGTGTAGTCGCTTTCGGTGCTCATGAGGAATGGTCAACGGAACGTCAGCAGGAGAACAATCGTAATTTTTCTAAAATTATTGTACCAAGCCACGATAATTTCAATTCTATGTTTTATTTCAGCCACATCAATGTACTATTTTCTACTAGAAGGCAACGCGTTCTTATGGCACCAAATCAGGTGTACCATGGCGATTTTGTTACTTATCGGCAGCGGACTAGAGACGTGTGAACTCATAAAACGACTGTTAGATGTTGAGACACATCAAAAGTAAGTTATATATGTATTGACGACTTCTGTGGCGCGGTGGGCGAGTAGCCAGCTGAGTTGCAAGAGGTTGCGGGTTCGATTCCCGCTGCGGGACAAATGTTTGTATGATCTGCAAATATTTGTTCCGGTTCTGGGTGTAATGGTACCATGGTAGTTGTAGTTCCTGATATCCGCGACACAGGGAATCCTAGTGTGGTATCATGACTGCGTATGTGACTGTTGGATGTTATGTTATGTTGTTTACATAAATTATAGAACAATACTTAATAAAATACAGTTAAGTGATCTATAGCTCAACCGATCCTACAGATAGCTTAATTTAACCTTTATATAGCTCAAATGACCCAATAGATAGGTTATATGATTCTATAGATAGTTCAACTGACTCTATAGATAAACCAGCTGATCCTTTTGATAGCTCAATTGATTCTATAGATAGCTCAACTGATACTATAATAAGTTCAACTGACACTTTGATTGGTTCATCTGATACTAGATGGTTCAACTGAACCTATAGATAGCTCAACGGATCCTATTGATAGCTCAAGTGACCGCATAGATAACTCAACTGACCCTATAAATAGCTTAACTGACCCTATACATAGCTCAATTCACCCTATAGATAGCTCAACTGACCCTAAGCTCATTATATTGTATAGATAGCTTAGAATATCGTATAGATAGCTCAAATGATCATCAGCTGGTAGATGTCCACTGCTCGACAAGGCCTTCTCCATAAAACAATGGGGGATGCCATAATCAACACACTTGGCAAGCGGATTGGTGATTGCAGCGTTGCTGTTTACTCAGGTGGATGCTGCTGCCTTTCCCCTGGGTTTTCTCTGTCTAACCCTACAGAAAACATATTTTAAGCACATGTTTTTTTTTCTTCAGAAAACCCCAATACCACATGGCCATAGATCTGCCACTAAATCTTTTCCAATGCAATTACGATACAGAATCCAGCTGGATTTACGATGTTGAGGAGCTGGGGAAAGTAATATCGGACTTACAGGGCGAATGGACTGCTGAGAATGTCAAGTACGTATTTTTCATCACACTGGTTCTTTACTGGTAACCACTGGTGGTATTACCAGCGCCGATGGACAGCCCCCTCATCATTACTTCGTCTACTGTGTTTAAAGTGTCACCCTACCAACCGTTAGGTTATACGTGGTAGACACTTAAAACACCGATGCCCAGTAAAAGGCGCTTTTCAGGAGTAGTGACCAAGAAAGATTATTGATAGATGGAAGCTAGTATACAGTGTGTGAAAGGAGCGAAGCTAGCCAATGTATCGACTCCACCGGCCAGCAAAGAAAGCTGATATAAATTATTCTTATTTTATTCGGTTTGGAGGGTACGGGTGCCGGTGAAATTACAAGCACATGAGACTTTTCATCTTTATGTCTCAGGGTCGGCAGCGCGCTTGTGATGCCTCTGGTGTTGCAGGCATAGGTTACGGTAACTACTTTCCAACAGGTGGGCCGTGTACTTGTTGTTTGCCAAGTAGTATAAAAAAAACACCTACTTCCTGTGACCGTTATAATTTGAGAACCATTATACTCCAGCGGTTGCGCTGCGCCAAATGGCTTGCCCATTGCCACTTCAACTTGCTAACCTGCTAGCATTAGGATGATCAAATTATTAATATTTTTAGAGCAACAATGATAAAAGACTGCATACAAGATTTAGAAGCAAAATACAAAGAAGCTAGTAAGACAAGGACAGAAGATACGGATAGGCAAATGATTGAAGAGGACGATATTATTAATTATACAGATTGTCTTACTATGGGTATAAAGGCGAAGGTTTATACACCATTACTGAAGAGACCAACTTGTTGTAAGTATTTTAAACGTCCGTGATGGACGGTCTTGAGCCGCCTCCATCCACTGACTTCCTGCTAGCGATATCACCGGTCTGTGCTATTTATTTATTTTAACAATTTTCGGAAAACTTACAGCTAGACAAGGATAAAAATTATAAATATATAAAATAACATGCCAAGGACATGTTATTACGCTGAAGGCCAATTAAAAATTTTCACAGATATGCTACTAAAAAGATTAAAAAACAAAAACTAAAGTCATTAAACGACAAAAACAAGATGTTAGCCTAACAATGCATACAACTAATAACAATACAAACTATAAAAAAAATACCTACCCGCTACGCTGATTAGACGCACTACCGCCTAAAAAGAATTTATCACTAAGGATACGTCTTAACTTCAGGACCGATGTGTTAAACAGATCAACATCGCCATTCACTTTTGCTAGCATATTGAAAGAATGGCATGCTCTGATAACAAATGCATTTTGTCTATACTTCGCTCTGACAAATGGTACGTATAGCGTGTTAGGGTTCCTCAACGCTACCCCGCTAGTGCGTAATCCCAACAATTCCAAAAGCTCAGGACAGTCCACCGAGCCATTCGCTATGTTGGAGAGGTAGGACAGATCAGAAATATTCCTTCTTTCATAAAGGGGGAGGAAGTGAAACTTACGACATCTCGCCAGGTAGTCGGGAAGGAAAACTTTTGCGCGATATTGTAAGTAACGCAAAAATCTTTTTTGAATGCCTTCAATCCTTGCAGTATAGACGTCATAACAAGGGTTCCACACTGGAGAGGCGTATTCCAAGAGACTGCGTACAAACGCACAATACAAAATTTTAACCGTCTTTATGTCAGTGAATTCAGACGACATTCGCAAGACGAAACCAAGCGCTCTGGATGCCCTATTCACCATGTTATCGATATGGATGTCAAAGAGTAGTTTATTATCAAATGTTACACCTAAGTCTCGGATTACATCTACTCGTGAAAGAGATGTACCTTGAAGAGTGTAATTAAATTGAATAGTAGTTTGTTTACGAGTAAAAGAGCAAACAAAGCACTTAGAGACGTTTAAATCCAGTTTATTAAGGATACAGTAGTTTTCAAAACTCCTAAGGTCTTCCTGCACACGCCTTGCATCTGCGACAGACTGTATCTTACTGAGGATTTTCATGTCGTCAGCATAAAGTAAAATTTTAGAGTGCGCAAAGCAGGACGAGATGTCGTTAACAAAAATTGCAAAGAGCAGGGGACCCAACAAGGACCCCTGTGGCACTCCCGAAGGAATTAACAAGGGTAATGAGGAATATCCGCTAAGAACAACAGTCTGGCATCTATTATGGACATAAGATGTGAACCATCTGAAGAGGTTGCCTCTAATACCTACTTGTTGTAACTTTCTTAACAAGACAAGGTGGTCAATGCGGTCAAAACACTTGGAATAATCGGTGTATATAATATCTACCTGCGATGGCTCAGCCATGAACTTTGTTAGGTACTCAGAACAGATAAGAAGATTGGATGTTGTGGAGCGACCCCTAAGAAATCCATGCTGCTCCAGCATGAGGTCGTGCCGCAACGCAGAGTAGACCTGCGCTATACTTAGTTTTGTTAGTAGTAGAACTTCTTGTGAAAGAGTTCGTCCGGGGAAGTACTACCACCGTACCTATTTCTGCCGCCAAGCAGTAGTGTTCGCATTGCTGTGTTTCGGTTTGAAGGGTACGGGTGCCGGTGAAATTACAGGCACATGAGACTTTTCATCTTTATGTCTCAGGGTCGGCAGCGCGCGTGTGATGCCTCTGGTTTTACAGGCGTTCATAGGCTACGGTAACTGCTTTCCATCTGGTGGGCCGTAAGCTTGTCTGAATGCCAAGTAGCATAAAAAAAAAAAAAAAAATATACTGCGTCACCCAGTTCATGGTAGCCACTCATCATCATCATCCATAAGAGGCCTTGCCAAAGGGGGGGATATTTACCATAATTAACACGCTTTGCAGATAGATTGGGTGATCGCAGCATTGGTGTTGGGTACTCAGGTGGATGCTACTGTCCATCCCTTAGTCGGCTTCTGTGACAACCACGGGAAGAGATGGCGGAGTCTTGGCCGGACACACAACGCTACACCGCAGCAGCATCCACCCGAGTACTTAATACCGATACTGCGATCACTAACCCACCACATATTGTAGGTACACCGCAGTCTATTATAGCGTTGCTCATTTCGTTCCATCCAAAGGTTGCCTGGAAGAGATCGCTTTCAGCGATAAGGCCGCCCATTGTATTGCCTTTCTATAGTAATAATACTTGTTTAATATTTCTGTGGTGATCAATAAAGTGTTAATCTATCTATCTATCCACCTACCAAGCATGCAAATATTTGTTCCGGTTCTGGGTGTTGTGGTACCATGGTACTTGTAGTTCCTGATAACCACGATACAGGGAATCCTAGTGTGGGATCAGGGCTATGTATGTGAATGTTGGGTGTTATGTTATGCTGATCAATAGGGATGGGCCGAATATTCGTTTATGTTCGGTATTCGGCAGATTTACCGAATATTCGTAGTCGGCCGATCATTTGTTGAAAATGCTGAACAGCACCGCAGAAAACGGATAAATAATCATATACCAAGATGGTTCCTAAAATTATTTTCAATTAATAATCATATTGCATATTTAAAAAGAAAAGTTATTTAGCAATTATTGTAATAACTTGTGGTTTTTTTTTCAGCAAGTTTAGAAGAACGGATTGATTATTACAAGAAAAGAAGAAAGATACCAGAAACAGAGTCAAATGAGAAAACAGATTGTTCTTTTGAAGATAACGTGAAATAAAATAAATTAAAATTAATTTTGGTGTTTTTTTAAGGTGTTGCAAGACATTGAACTAACCCAAGTCATTATAAATGTAAATAAGTTTTGCTAAAATCATTTAGAAGTTTGACATATTTAAAAAAAAAATTTTTAGTCATACACTTTTTTTTATACTACTTAACTAGCAAACAAGCAAACGGCCCACCTGATGGAAAGCAGTTACCGTAACCTATGTACGCCTGCAACACCAAAGGTATCACACGCACGCTGCCGACCCTGAGACATATATGAAAAGTTTTATGTGCCTGTAATTTCACCGGCACCCGTCCCTTCAAACCGAAACACAGCAACGCGAGTACTACTGCTTGGCAACAGAAATAGGTACGGTGGTAGTACTTCGGAACTGTATATCTTAAGTATAGTTGTGTATAGCTTAAGTGAATTCATGAATTTAAATTTGTCGGACTCGTCATTCATAATTATTGACCAAGAAACCATAGTTGCTTGACTTAATGTGTGTGTTTGTAACGTATTTAGATTTTATTGACATTATTTTTTATTTTATTGTATATTATGTGACTTGCCTAGTGTAACAGCCATTGTTGCAAGGCCAAATAAATGAATATGAATATGATTATGAATATCGGAGTGGTATACACCGGAACTAAGTCTACCAGTAAGTGCCTCAGTTTGTGGTCTTCACTGCAAACCTGCATCAATATTGCCTAAGAAAATTGCAACAAAGGTGTAAACTAGAAACAAAAAAGGGCCTAGCTATTGAACCCTGTGGCAATCCCATGGCAATAGTCGATCCTGAAGACCTTTCACCAGCAATACCAACTTTTGGACAATATTAGGCAAGTAAGAATTTATAAGGTTAAATGGCATAATGTTTAAACTTTGAAAAAAGGTATCATGACTCACGCAGTCAAAAGCTTTGGAATGATCCCCATTTCTGAGGGACCTTGGCTATCTGAATCACCCCATGCGTTCTACGTTAGTCTTTGGTATAAAAATTGTGCCATGTATGTGTAATAAATATATTTATTTTCACACCACCTGCTCGACAATGTCCAATTACAAATCATGCAACCTCAACGTAAAGTAAAGCATTGTCTCTCTAGGGATATAAAGTTGTATGAAACTCCCTAGGGATTAAAGTGATTTGAATTTGGAACGTCATATTCGTGTGGAGACTCGTGGAAAACTCTTAGTAAAAAAATACCCATATGGCATTGTAAAGAGGTTTGTTCGAAAATCGAACTGGCCACCATAAGCAAAAGTCTAAATAAAAGAAAAAGGTGCGTTTGCCAAGAATGTGAAACAAAAGATTCTTTACACGCTGTGCGCGTGTTTGGTGCTGTGATTTTCAGTAAATTTTATTGCAATATTCATGTTGATAAAAAATTACAAACGATAGTGATTCTATTCCAAAGTTTATCAATACAGACGCTTTAGAGATTATTGATAATCTACTACTGCAAAAATCAAAACAAGCCCTGGCTTTTTATTGTCTCGCAGAAAGTGTGAAAAGTAGAGTATGCTCCTCTGGAATAAAGCCTGTCTTCGTCTTGGGCAGCTTGAACCCCTCGCTTCACTCAGGACTATATAACTCCCTCGCTATTAGAGTCCCTCGTTACGCTCAGGGTTCAATATGCCGCCCGCGACATAATCACTGCTTTATTCCCTTAGTGCATAATCTACTATTACTACACCCATTTTTTTATCCATAGCAGACTAGTAAATAATATAGTCTGTCCATAGTCACCTTCCATGTAGTAACATCTTAGAGAATTTATAGTAACCTAACCCAATTTTTTACACACTTGTTAGTTTTCCTACTCGACAACAGATGGCGCTTGCTTAGAACCTATCATCTATCAATATAATAATTGAATAAATCAAATGCTGAACAACTCTGTCTTCTCAAAATTTCAAATCGATATGATACTCTCAAATAAATCTACAGAATTTTTAGGTGTCCAATGATTAAAATATACGATCTACCGTGATTATGCTTTTGTAATAAGGTCATTGCGCGGCAAAACGCACGCAACCGAATCTGAACATAGAACAGTAGCGTTTTGTTCGGTAATTGTCTCCATAATTATTATGGCATTGTGGGTTAAAATCGGTGGATCAGTAAACCGGCTGGCGAGCGGCGAACTACATTTAACTCGAGAGCTACTTGAACAGTATTAGAAGGCCGCTCCGCCTAGATAGCGGCCAAACCGAACCGCGAATTATCGTTCGCGTCCGAATATTCCGAAAAATAAATCATCTCCGAAATAATTCCCACAAATTACTGTTGGGATAACACTAAGTAACGAAACGTATTTTTTAATTTTTTGGCAAAGCATGTAACTATTAACCGGCTAGATTGAAATGCCTCGATTGTATAGCGAGTCTACGAAATTGGTGTACACTTTTTCTCAACGGGTAACCTAATTTTGACAGTTAGATGAAAATATTTACGTGACGTAAAAACTTTTTTTGTTCTCTTCGATTTTCGTTAGTTGTTTTCATTCGTGTGTTTTTAAAGATTAGATTTATTTAATTTAGGTTCTAATTAGCGTAGTAACGAAGCTGCTTTGTGATAAATAGTTATTGTGCTCATGAAGGAGATAGTCCCTTTGTTTATTCAGGTTTGTGTAAACTTTTTTTAACTTTAAAAGTAAACTTTTATTTTATAAGTAAATACTTAATAAGTAACTAGGTAATCCGATTTCCTTGCTAGTTCTTCCCACTTTATAAACTGCCTCTGACTGGCAAATAAAAGTTGTTACTGCCAGCGAAACACTGCACTAAAAATTAGATGTTTTGAATCCAAAAAATTTAATTTACCTTTCGTATTTTCCGTAATTCTTGTATTGTTTCCATCAGGATTAGATTTTCTGCAGTTAACAAACCATGCCTACTTGTAACCTATGCATTTTATTTCAATTTAAGAGATATTATCAGCAATGTTTGGGAAATTAAACTATCTAATCTAAAACTGAACACCCTACTATTCCATCCTTTTTTAAACATCAAGCTTGTGTCAAGTGCCATGTAAAACCAGTGGAGGGGGCGTTCAGTTTTAGACTAAACGCACCCATTACCTAGGTATTTCTGTCAAGCCCTTTCTTATCCTTTATAATACCTATTTATCTTGATACTTTTTGATCAAAATTTTACAATGGAAGTCTGCCCCCTTATTCGCTATGACTAAACGTAAAACGCGGGCTTGTTACGATATCTGCATGGAATCATCGCTGAATCGTATGGGTGACATCACACGTTATTGACAGGGAATCTCTTAGGTTATAGCAAATAACCACCCTGCTCTAGGTACCTAGGTCCATGTTTTTTTATCTGTTGATCAATACTTAGTTCTAGTCATAAAGAAAGAATGATCAATAGGTAATTTTGCCGGGACTTGGACATGTATAATAATTCACATACAATTCACAGTGATCTTAAGAACACCTTTAAGTGAACCACACATTTGATAGACCATACATGTAAAAGAAAAATTTGTGTATTAATAATGCTGTTTTGTTTGTTTCAGGTTTTTATAAATAAATAAACAAGAGCGATAGGTACAGAAAAAAATGTAATATCATATTTTTGTCAGCAAAAAGTGGCCAGTAAATGTAAATAAGTATTTAGCTATGTAATAAATTAAAAAAAGTATTATTGAGGCCAGTAACATCAATAAATAGTTAATAAAAATGGTTAAAACGTGATCGCTACAACATGACTGCGACTGCTTTGCAATTTAATTGTAAGTATAATTCAACCATTCTGGCATAAATCATTAGTCTGTAGAAGTCCAATGCTGGAATGTTGGGCATAGCCCTCCCCTATAAAATGCTACGATGACGAGAATTTTTATGTTAACCATTGAGGGCCATAAGATACGGGTTTGAGTCCCGTAAGATGAAAATTTTTGGTTTACTTTGAAAGTCAATCTTGGTTTGGTTGAGTGATTTTTGAGGGATTCCTGTTTTCCTTCATCGTTTTGGGCAAGAAAGCATCTTCAGATCTTGATAAAAGTAATTAATCTTTACACTAGTATCTGTATCTGTACGTTATCTTACATTATCTTGACGACCTCTGTGGCGCGGCGGGCGAAGGTTCGCCTGCAACGCAGGAGGTTGCGGGTTCGATTCCCGCCTTGGAACAAATATTTGTACGATCTGCAGATATTTGTATTTGTGATTGTTCTGGGTATTTTTCTATGCATAATAAAAAATATCTATCTATGTAATGTATTGTATTAAGTATATTAGTTATCTTGTACCCATAACACAAGTTCTGCTTAGCTTGGGGTTAGATAATGTTGTGTGAAATTTCCAGCATTTATTTATTATTTATTATTATTTATCTGTATGCTACCTGTACATTATCTGTACGTTATCTTACATTATCTGTATGCTATCTGTACATTATCTGTATGCTACCTGTACATTATCTGTACGTTATCTTACATTATTTGTATGCTACCTGTACATTATCTGTATGCTACCTGTACATTATCTGTACGTTATCTGTACATTATCTGTACATTATCTGATGGATATAGTTACAATTATGGAGGCGGCTCAAGACCGTTCGCCGTGGCATTCTAAGGGGGAGGCCTATCTCCAGCAGTGGACTTCTACAGGCTGATGATGATGATGATCTGTACATTATTTGTGAAGATATTCTAAATTCCTGATTAAAAACATTCTATTACAGTTCATAAAACCAGCACAATGAAGATTGGACACAAAGGCACTTAATGGTGTACATGGTAAGTAGTTTTGTTACTTTTTTTTTTATACTACTTGGTTAGCAAACAAGCATACCTGATGGAAAGCTGTTACCATAGTCTATGGACGCCTGCAACACCAGAGGCATCACACGCGCGCTGCCGACCCTGAGACATAAAAATTAAAAGTCTCATGTGCCTGTAATTTCACCGGCACCCGTACCCTTCAAACCGAAACACAGCAACGCGAACACTGCTGCTTGGCGGCAGAAATAGGTACGGTAGTAGTAGTTCCCCGGACGAACTCTTTCACAAGAAGTTCTACTACTAACAAAAACTACTAGTTACTAATTTGAATGCCCATTTACATTGGATTGACGACATTATAAAGGGCGGTGGATGGAGGCTCACGAAGGTCTAAAAGGCACCTATTCTCTCTTGCCTTGAAATGACCCAAATTAGACTTCAGGAAAGACGGACGACGGCAGCGTGTTCCACTCCTTAGCAGTTCGCATTATTAGCTGGAACCGAAACGCTTAGTACGAATAGAGGGTATACTAATGATATCTTGGATCTATTAGAACAAGGGATCTAAACCACAGGATCTATCAGTAACTAAATTATAAGCATAAGGGATCTTTTTGTACAAGGGAGCTAAACCACAGGATCTTTTAGTAACTAAATTATAAGCATAAGGGATCTTTTTGTACAAGGGAGCTAAACCACAGGATCTTTTAGTAACAAAATTATAAGCATAAGGGATCTTTTTGTACAAGGGAGCTAAACCACAGGATCTATCAGTAACTAAATTATAAGCATAAGGGATCTTTTTGTACAAGGGAGCTAAACCACAGGATCTTTTAGTAACTAAATTATAAGCATAAGGGATCTTTTAGTACAAGGGATTTAAACCACAGGAACTATCAGTAACTAAATTATAAGCATAAGGGATCTTTTAGTACAATGGAGCTAAACCACAAGATCTATCAGTAACTAAATTATAAGCATAAGGGATCTTTTAGTACAATGGAGCTAAACCACAAGATCTATCAGTAACTAAATTAAATTATAAGAGATCTTTTAGTACAAGGAATCTAAACCACAGTATCTATCAGTAACTAAATTATAAGCATAAGGGATCTTTTAGTACAAGGGATCTAAACCACAGGATCTATCAGTAACTACTCATCTCGAAGCTCATTGTTTTCGTATTTACCTACTGTAAGTACACAGTAGTAAATAAAATCTCGGAAGTACAACAATCATTGATCATACATAACCTTAGATTCGAATGTATGTAATTGCCGACCTTGCGTCTAACGCAGAGACATCTTGCGGTAAGGCGATATCTAATGGTTACTTGTTAAGGCAGGGCATGATCCTAAATCCAAACATCCAAAACTCAAAAAAATACCCAAACTGCTTAGCTTAAAGTTGAAAATCGCATGTCATATTTGACAATGAAACTGGTTTGCACTTCAGACTGTATTCATTTTAAGGAGTTTTTTGAATTAATCGACAAATCATAGATAAAAAATACGCGATTAGAACATTAAAATACAAGTCTAGCTTTTTAATTCGTTAAATAAAAATGTGTTGTTTCCGTTCAAAATTAGGAGCATTTGAACGCGAAAGCTTTTTTAGGGTAGTTGAACGAGCGAAGCGAGTTCTCTGAGTCAAGTTGGAAGAATCGGCGTTTGTATGTATGTGTGTATGTATGTATGTATGTTTGTCCGATGAAAACTTCCAAACCGTTAATCCGATCTTCATGAAATTTGGTATGGGGGTAGATAGTATTGGTACAATTTGTAGGTAAGGTTATGAGCTATATCGGTCTGGAGGTTGATGAGATATTGGGGTCCAAGAGGGGGTAAAAAAAATAAAAGTGAGACAGTCAGATCAAGTGGGGTGTCTAATGAAAGCGCTTTACTTGGACATTTCAAAACTGTTTTTAATAAGTATTTAAACTTAGTAGTTTCCGAGATATTAGGGAAAATAAAAAACGCAAAAATCGAAAATTCTAGGGTACTTCCAGCAGTCCCACAATGCTGAAATTTGGTATGCTTGTGGCTTTTGTGTCACAACTACAGGGAAAAGTCTGAAATTGAAGAAATTAGAAACTTGAACCATAAAAAACAATAACCAATATAACATCCATTGTTGACCCCCCATTCCTAGGAATTTGAATGACATTGGAGTTCTATGTTTTCTTCAAGAGGACGTTATCAATTAATTCGTCAAGTACTTTAAATACTAACAGGTATGTAGTTTTTACGCCCTGTTGCTTAGTCCTATTCAAAGGCTATTTCGATGATGTGTAGAAAAATTACTTATACAGGTTAAAAAAAATTGTCAGTAAATGTTTTTAGAAATCGGTTAGAAGGGTAAAGAAAGTAAAATATGCAAAAAAATATCTCGAAGACACTTCAAGTTCTCTGGTAATGCTGAAATTTATTATTTAAGTATATTTTGTTCTACGGGGAGAAGACGAAAATTGAGGATTTTTTCTTTGTAATATCCATTTTAAGAGTAGAAAACTGAAATCTTTAAAAATTAGGTAGCAAAACTACAACTAGATGGCACTGCTTGATTAAAAAAAACTGTTTTTTGCTTCACTAAATCTCTTTCATATTAGAGAAATTGACTGGATAGTTTTAGATTTCTGATGAATCATCCAAACAAACATACTTACATAGCCGTTAAATACAAAACCCTTTCTTCCCCTCTTAAATTAGTCGGGCTGATAAAGGTGTCATCGCGAGGTCTCAGTTCGGGGCGAACCACTAGTTATTTGTGCGATTTTTATTTGCAAAACCAGACGTTTTTTCAAAATTCTGTTCGGTTACAAAACGATTGTTACTATATTGTTCTACCTACACTATTTTTTGCATCTCATCACGTCGCACTGGGCGTTCAAAATACTTTGAGATCTGAAGGCCTATTACGAGTTTTGCATTGCAACAAGCAATTTGCGAGTCGTGAGTATTCAACGTGACTTACGCTATTATGCGGCTATTATGGCCTATTACGCTAACTATTTATGAATCTGTGCTGTTTCTATCGACTGCGCGGCACAGAATGATGAATAGTTACTATGTAAGTCACGGTAAAAGCTCACGACTCGAAAAGTGATTGTTGTAATGCAAAACTCGTAATAGGCCTTCTGGCTTCGCCTTAACTTAGAATCTCATCAAATCGTGCAGGCGTGTCGCAAGCCACCGCGGATGAGCAGTATATAAACTGTTATTTATCTGTGACACGACCTCTTTACCGACCTTAATCAAAGTCAGTTATGTAGAGCCTTCAATATTTGGCTTAATATTTCTTAGTCGGTGCCTGGAAGTACTTCAGAGAGATGACTATAGCTGCATCTTATTAGTTGTTTGTTTGTTAGTAGTAGAACTTCTTGTGAAAGAGTTCGTCCGGGAAGTACTACCACCGTACCTATTTCTGCCGCCAAGCAGTAGTGCTCGCATTGCTGTGTTTCGGTTTGAAGGGTACGGGTGCCTGTGTAATTACAGGCACATGAGACTTTTCATCTTTATGTCTCAGGGTCGGCAGCGCGCTTGTGATGTCTCTGGTGTTGCAGGCGTCCATAGGCTACGGAAGCTACTTTCCATGAGGTGGGTCGTATGCTTGTTTGATTGCCTATAGAAGAATAAAAAAAAAAACTTGTGACTTTTAGCATTCCGTCGACTACTACAGCGTCCTCTATTGTTAACTGTACAAATGAAATGAAATGAAATACATTTATTCAACAACACACAGATACACACAGAAATTACAAACAATGACACAAGAAACATACTATTATAACTATACATAATTTATAAATAAATAATTTGAAATAATAAAACAAAATAGTTAATTAGTCCGCTCTGCGCAATGCGTGTGTGAAGCTGAAAAGGCCCTTATCTTAACTTATTGCTGCTACAGAAGCCTTAGCATATGGAGCAGCGCTGGTTCAGACAGAGCCCTAGAAAGAGTGACAACACGGAAGGATCCGTTATACCTACATATATCTATAGTACAAAAAACTAAAGTAAAAACATACGTACCTACTTATTCCATAAAATACATAAATAACCAAGAATATAACTTTTCATTTAAAAAACCGACTTCCGCCATTGTATTCGACTAAATATTTGGATGGAAAAAAAATGATGAAAGAACCATAGTGGTGAAAGGATTATGATACTTTTTGAATTCAAATGCTTGGTTTGTTGCTGAAAATATCAAAATCGCCATATGTATGCCTACAATATTTGAGGAGTTCCCTCAATTCCTCATGGATTCCATCATCAGAACTGTATTTTGAAATAAATGGGACCAATCTGGAAGTATATCTATTCAAATAAAAAAAGTATTTTTCAAATCGGTTCATAAACGCCGGAGATATGCGGTAACAAACATAAAAAAAAAAAAAAAAAAAACAACCGAATTGAGAACCTCCTCCTTTTTTAAGTCGGTTAAAAAATAGCGTAACCAGTAAAAAATATGTGTACAAAATTAAAAATTAAAAATGAATAAAAAATATATGAGAGACAATGTCTGGCAACACAGAAAACAAATAAAAAATTTAGCAGTTGAGTACCTATGGCATGGCGTTTGCTGTAGTTCTTCAAGCTGGCGTGTTCTATTATGTTCAAACAAGTTAAAAATTCAAACTCTTGCATGAAATCCGACAAATGATTAAGTATTCACTTCATCAGCGTTTTACTCCTTTAGTTGCACCAGGGCCTGTGCGTCCTTCTCTACGTTATAAATGAATGACGTCACTGCATAAAACAGCTTCATTCTCTGACTCTTTCACAATAACTGCAATTCGTCTCTGGAATCATCTCCCTCCCAATTTTTGTGATGCCTCTTCAGTGGAGGTGTCCAGGTCTAGAATCTACAATCATTTCTTCAGTAAGATCGAATAAAGAGCAATTTATTTATTTTTATTTAAGTATGTTTACTTTTCTATCTGTAATTATTATAAATGGTATATATAATAATATTATTATTTTAGTTTATTTAATATCTTGGGCATTATTAGTAGGTACATTAGTTAATATTAGTTATTGAACTTTTATTTTTTTATTTTTGCAATTATTTTCTGTATAACTATCACTATTCTCTTTCTGTGCACTACCGACGCATATTTTTGTCCACAATACACCAAGGTTATCTGGAAGAGAATGCTTCTTAGCATTAAGTTCGCCTTTGTACTTCTTTTTTTTTATGTGCAATAAAGAATTTTCTATCTATCTATCTATCAGCCGGTATAAGTCCACCGCTGGACGAGGCTTCCTTCATAAGGGGATTTGCCATAATCACCACACTTGGCAGTTGGTGTTGAGTACTCAGGTAGATGCTGCTGCCCATATCCTGGTGTAATTCCTTCGGCTTTTGCATCATCCACGGGAGGAGACGGAGGGGTCTATTCTTAGATAGGACACACAATGACCACGATATACTATAGCAAATACAGGTGGATCTGTAGTTGTCCGGCCTTCACCTAGTAAGGCATCTTTTGTAAGTATACAATGTGTTGTTTTGTACACTTGCCATATTAACGGAGGTTAATATACTGCTGACACCGATTACAAATCAGTAAAAAAACATAGCTGAAAAATTTCATGGTTAAGTAAAAATTTTGCATATAAAAAATATCCACCCGTGATTGCATTCACTGCACAAAATCAACCGCTGTGGCACGAGCCGCGCGGCGCAGTCGGCGCGCCGTCCTTTGACTTCGGACGACTCGCCGCACGCTTGGGGTCTATTCTCAAATCATACTAGGGGCTTATTCTTGTGTGACCTAAGATTGTTTTCATATAAAAATCGGTTAATACTTATCTGAAGGATTTTGATTTTATTTTTAGATGATGACGTATACATTATGTCACGGGCTCTTAAAGTATGACAAGTGTACATAACAACATATTGTATATATAAGGGCGTGTTGGAGGAAAATCATAATGTAAATTATAGTAAACAGCAGTTGTTTACATACCTACTGCGGATTTTTACAAATTTATAAATAAACTAGCAGCCCGCGCGCGACTTCGTTCGCGTGGTCCCGGTGTTCCCGGTGGTTCCGGTACATTTAAACCTTTCCGTGACAATTATGAACACAACAAAACCAAAATCATATAAATCGCCCAGCCGTTCTAGAGTTATAGCGAGGCAAACGAACAGCAATTGATTTTTATATACAGGTTGGGGCAAATTTTTGGCCCCTTAAGGGTAGCTACCTTTTCTTTTGTAGTTAGAAGGTTTTGTTCTTAGAAACTTTCTGTTTTATTTTGAAGAAAAAAATATTGGCATTTTTAGATTTTTGAAAAAAGTATGGGTCGCCCAAAAAATTACATTTGTCAAAAAAAACAAGTTTATCTTAATCGACTCTATTTCCAAAAAGGAACATTTTTTTCCAAAGTAACTTACCAAATCAAATCGTAAGTTTTGCCAATAATTAAAAAAAACAATTCCCATGCATTTTTCTAAGAAGCGCCATTCGCCGCAACAAAGTCATACCATTTGAATATGGAAAGCAATTTGTTCTAAATTCAAATTATTTATTGATATTTGTTATTAAACCTTATTGGTAGAATGATATACCAACTCTTTAAATGACAATACCGCTAGAAAAAATTGGAGGGAAATATTTTTTTAAAATTTTAAATCCAAAATGTCTCTTACGAATGAACAGCGGCTAAGCTTAATAAAAGGTAAATTAAATTTTCAAAATAACTGTCGTGTTCAACCAGCGTTAGAAGCATTTCGTAGAGAAAATGTAGAAATACTACTACTAGACAAGAAAGTCAAAGAAAGAAGAAGAATTAGCCTACCAACTTAAAAAAGTAGTTACATACGAATTTATATTAAGAACCATTGAATGAGTGACATTGTTGTTTTCACTTACTCGTTTTTTCATAGAAAATGTATGAGAATGGTTTTTTTAATTATTGCCAAAACTTACGATTTGATTTAATATGTTACTTTGGGAAAAGTGTTCCTGGTTGGAAATAGAGTCGATTAAGACCAACTTGTTTTTTTTAACAAATGCCATTTTTAGGGTGAACCGTACTTTTTTAAAAAAATCTAAAAATGCCAATATTTTTTTCTTCAAAATAAAATAGAAGGTTCCTAAGAACAAAACCTTCTAACTACAAAAGAAAAGGTAGCTACCATTAAGGGGCCAAAAATTTGCCCCATCCTGTATATAGAGGAAGGATAGAGGATCCAACAGCCATCATACTTGAGGGTGTATTACGAGTTTTGCATTGCAACAATCGATTTGCGAGTCGCGAGCATTCAACGTGAGTTACGTAGTAACTATTTATGAATCTGGGGTGCGATTTTTGAATGTTACTGAGTAACTAAATATCATCATAACTTTTCATTTAAAAAACCGACTTCCGCCATAGTATTCAACTAAATATTTGGATGAAAAAAAAATTATGAAAGAACATAGTGGTAGATGGATTATGATACTTTTTGAATGCAAATGCTTGGTTTGTTGCTGAAAATATCAAAATCGCCATATGTATGCCTACAATATTTGAGGAGTTCCCTCAATTCCTCATGGATCCCATCATCAGAAATGGATTTTGAATAAAATGGGACCAATCTGGAAGTATATCTATTCAAATAAAAAAAGAATTTTCCAAATCGGTTCATAAACGCCGGAGATATGCGGTAAAAAACATTAAAAAAAAAAAATACAACCGAATTGAGAACCTCCTCCTTTTTTGGGAAGTCGGTTAAAAAGGCCGCAAATCACCGTTTTTAGGAGATGTTTTTGGATGTTGTGTGGATGTGTGTTTTTGGTGGAGGCACTCGTATTGATATCATAGGTATAAGAATTTTGGTCATATTGAGTTTCAGATGTATATAAGTTCGGAAATCGTGGAATAAACGACAATTTTACTGACGTTTAGTGATACAAATTGAACTTCAACTTGTCTGTGACTTTGAATAATCGCATACCAAAAAAAAAAAAAAAAATACAACCGAATTGAGAACCTCCTCCTTTTTTGGGAAGTCGGTTTAAAAGTATATTGTATGTTATTGTAGGTATTTTTTGTGGTTTAATTCAAAAATAGCCCTCGTAATATCTTAGTTGGGATGAACGTTACTAAAACCTCCCCGTTGGCCCCTTCGGGGACGAGTGGGAAAAAAAGTGGGGATGAGACGTGGGGACGAGGGGGAATAACCCTGTTTTTTTCGACTGCGTGGCACAGAATAGTTACTATGTAAATCACAATAAAAGCTCACTACTCGCAAATTGATTGCTTGCAATGCAAAAGTCGTAATACGCCCTTTGATCCCGATCCCACACTAGGATTCCGTATTCGTGGGTATCAGTGACTGCGACTATTAGGCTGATGATGATAATTATGATGGCATTATACCTTACCTCTTTATAGCTAACCTTGCTATACATAATTATTTTGATCAAAAGTGTTTTACCAGGGTCATTCTATGCCAAATTGGCATCAGGTCCACTGTCCGAGCGAAAGCAAATGCTACGTTCCCACGGTACCGATATGGAGCGTGAGGCGTCGCGTCTTATAGTTAGATGAATCACCATCATCATCAACCGATAGACGTCCCCTCCCCATGGAGTGGCTCACCCAAAACAATTTTCTCTAGTAAAATACAGTAATATACAATATTTATTGTTTTTTACTAAATAAATAAAATAAATAAATAAATAATGCTGGACATTTCACACAACATTATCTAGCCCCAAGCTAAGCAGAGCTTGTGTTATGGGTACTAGATAACTGATATACTTAATACAATACATTACATAGATAGATATTTTTTATTATACATAGAAAATACCCAGAACACCCTGAACAAATATCTGCAGATCGTACAAATATTTGTTCCGAGGCGGGAATCGAACCCGCAACCTCCTGCGTCGCAGGCCAGCCTTCGCCCGCCGCGCCACAGAGGTCGTCAGACCGTGTTTCACTAGAGAAAATTGTTTTAGTTACTTACCATATCGAAATGAAAAACTAACAAACCCGATCAGAAACGTTTCCGACGTTTTAGAATCGCCCTGCCTCAGAAAGCCCTGCTGATTCTGAGTTTTTAACCGACTTCCCAAAAAAGGAGGAGGTTCTCAATTCGGTGGTTTTTTTTTTTTTTTTTTAATGTCTGTTACCGCGTATCTCCGGCGTTTATGAACCGATTTCGAAAATTCTTTTTTTATTTGAATAGATATACTTCCACATTGGCCCCATTTTTTTCAGAATCCAGTTCAGATGATGGAATCCATGAGGAATCGAGGGAACTCCTCAAATATTGTAGGCATACATATGGCGATTTTGACATTTTCAGCAAAAAACCAAGCATTTGCATTCAAAAAGTATCATAATCCTTTCACCACTATGGTTCTTTCATCATTTTTTTTTCATCCAAATATTTAGTCGAATACAATGGCGGAAGTCGGTTTTTTAAATGAAAAGTTATCCATACAAAAATCCGTGTTACACTACACCATACGTCCGTGTCAATTGCTTGTCAAATTTCAGAATCAGCTCTCAGGGAGCTCTCGGACCGCACAGATAAGGAGGACCCATCTGAATTTGATGACACATCTCCTACTATGGAAGGATTAATTTTATTTTTATCATTGTTGCAGGATGGGAGAGAGGGAGCGGGGCGCCGCGCAGGCGCCGTATTGCCCGCTTCGATGGAGGTCAGTACTAATAATTAAAATATTTGGTCAGCTTCCCACGATAACAGTATTCATAACATTAATACGGTAGACTGTCCCCTTTTTGGCTTCTGTTTGTATTTTTAGGGTTCGGTACTAAAAAGGTGCCAAACGGGACTCTATTACTGAGCCTACGCCGGCCGTCCGTCCTGTCTATATGTATGCATTTTATCACTGGTTCATAACTCGGCATCCGTAAGAGGAAATTGAGGAGGAGGAGGGTAAAATTTTCACAGATTATGTGTTGTTTGAGCATAATCATAATCATCTACTCATTTACCAAACATGGGTACCAAGCAAAAGGTGACAAATAATATGGAGAACAAGTCATGCTTTACCAATTTCGTACATTTAAAATCATTTCAATAAAATCAAATTACATTTAAAAAAAAGCAGCGTAACAAGAAGCATTCGATTATTCTTATAATTTTATTAATAACCTACAAACAGAATGTCAAATAAAACCTTACAAAAAATAACTTTTCATTTAAAAAACCGACTTCCGCCATTGTATTCGACTAAATATTTGGATGAAAAAAAAATGATGAAAGAACCATAGTGGTGAAAGGATTATGATACTTTTTGAATGCAAATGCTTGGTTTGTTGCTGAAAATGTCAAAATCGCCATATGTATGCCTACAATATTTGAGGAGTTCCCTCGATTCCTCATGGATTCCATCGTCAGAACTGGATTCTGAAAAAAATGGGGCCAATCTGGAAGTATATCTATTCAAATAAAAAAAGAATTTTCGAAATCGGTTCATAAACGCCGGAGATACGCGGTAACAGACATTAAAAAAAAAAAAAAAAAAAACAACCGAATTGAGAACCTACTCCTTTTTTGGGAAGTCGTTTAAAAAACATGAACCCTATGCAAATAAATATAATGAAAAAAAAAACAAATCCCAAAAAGAGTCCCGTACAAAAGTTCTCCAGCCAAAGAATAAAACACAGTGCGTTCTGATTTAAATTAATTAACGACCTCCGTGGCGTGGCGAGCCGGCTGAGACGCAAGAGGTGCGGGTTTCGATTCCCGCTGCGGGACAAATGTTTGTATGATCTGCGAATATTTGTTCCGGGTACCATTGTACTATACTATAGTAGTTCCTGATACCCGCTACACAGGGAATCCTAGTGTGGTATCAGGACTATGTATGAGACTGTTGGGTGTTATATTTATATGTTATATGTGTTATGTAATAGATACCCACACAATTTTGTTCGTTTGTCTATCTCCACGGTTTACAACCAAGTTTTTAACATAACATAACACCCAACAGTCACATACGTAGTCCTGATCCCACACTAGGATTCCCTGTGTCGTGGGTATCAGGAACTACGAGTACCATGGTACCATACAACCGTCTGTATATATGTATCACTCTGGGAATTCCGTCCGGATACGCTAGTAACGCTAAATCACTAAAGGCAGTTTGTGGTTAATAGATCGTCGGTACTATGGGAACTAGATTTATAATCGATCTAAATACATATACTCGACTCGACTTTATTTCTCTGTATTCCAATAAAACAAGGCAAACCCAACTCCTATTGTTTAGTAGGGGCTTGCAAACCCATGGCTACTAATTGAGGTACCAAATCCATTCGAAACAAATCTAGTATATTATAATTGTTTTTTTTCTACGTTTTTTTGTTCCGTCTGGCCCTAGTTTTGTTTTAATATAAAAACTACAAGCTCTCTCCATAGCCCGCTGCGCGACTTTGAGCCTGTCTATACGGCCTAGAGTTAGCGATCACGTCTCAGGAGGTCTACTCTTGTTCTATACACCCGCAGTTCCGGCTCCGAACGAAGACCGACCGCAAAACATAACTTGTAGTTACTCTTGTTTACTTTCGGATCGGCCGCTGTCGTGTGGTGGCCAGAGACGAGAGAGAGAGAGAGAGGCTGCGCCTTAAGGACTAAAGCACGAGCTGTCAAACTACGAACTTCGTGCCGTAGTTTCGGGTTTCGCTTGATTAGAGTACCGATCGCACGAAACAAAACACGAAAGGTGTTGTTCCATGATGTATGGAGCCTAGCCCTTGTCGGTGTACACTTGTGTAAACGTGGCTAAATATATGTAAAACCTTTTCCCATTGTAATTTTTTGATTATTTCGCTTCATTTAATGCAGGTTCCTAAAATATCTTTTTCACGGAGAGCAACACAATACAAAACAATATGGTAGGGCGGATACAATTTACTCTGTGGTAAAATGTTTCGACAGCTGTTGACAACTTTGACCAGAGGGCCTAGCCAAATGACATTCGCTTCGAAGCGATTCCATTTCTACAGTCGTAATACAATATAATAGACCACGTGACATATCGATAGCTAACGTCAATCCCATACATTTTGGACTTTTCTACTGGCGTCATCGCTATTAGAATGTTACTTTGTCTACGGCCTCAGAACTGTATTTCGTTCGCGTCTTGGCTCTAAGGTAAGCAAGGAAAGTATTTTTGTATAGAATCGAAATGTTAAATTGAAGAACTTGTACTGATGTGATGATCGTAATAAAGCTAGCGTAGGCAACGCATTCTATGTAGACACACTACTCCCGACGAACGAATAAAGCAAGCAACCACAGAGCATTAAACGTGTCATTCCCTGTCATGGCTGCTCAGAAAATTATGTTACCATTCTAAAAAAAAACTAATTTTAAACATTTCTGTGCAGTAAATTATGCTTCAAATTAGAGTATGAGTATTTTTACGATAATCACTGATTTTTTCGCCATTCTCTGTCTGGTGTACATCGATATAAACCATTTTGGAACATGTCCTTTCGTATTTCGGTGTATTAGAGAAGACCTCCTGTGCCGTGGCAACACAAACAATCTTTCATTCAATTTAAAGAGATTAGACCTATCTCCTAACTAAACTTATCGCAATACTTCACATTCAAACTAACTAAATAAGCGCTTTCCATTCGAGAACCGTTTCCCAATAGATAAGTGACAAATCAATAGATCAATTACCGATACCATATTCAAATCGCGTCAAATTACTGTACCGTTTTTGAGTTATCAAGTGATAATGAGCTGCACGTTGCAATTGTAGAGCTTCTTGTGAAAGATGTCGTCCGGGGAATTACCATACCTATTTCTGCCGCCACCAGCAATACGATGAACAGAAGCAAGTTTTTAGGGTTCCGTACCCAAAGGGTAAAACGGACCCTATTACTAAGGCTCCGCTGTCCGTCCGTCCGTCACCAGGCTGTATCTCATGAACCGTGATAGTTAGACAGTTGAAATTTTCACAGATGATGTATTTCTGCTGCTGCTATAACAACAAATACTAAAAAAACAATAAAATAAAAATTTAAGGGAACTCCCATACAAAAAAACGTGTTCTTTTTTTGCCGTTTTTATAGATCCGTCTGTCACTAGGCTATATCTCATGAACCGTGATAGTTAGACAGTTGAAATTTTCACAGATGATGTATTTCTGTTGCTGCTATAACAACAACAAATAATAAAAAACAGAATAAAAATAAATATTTGAGGGGGCTCTCATACAAAAAACGTGTTTTTTGGCCGTTTTTATAGAAAACGGTACGGAACCCTTCGTGCGCGAGTCCGACTCTCACTTGGACGGTTTTATCATCATCATCATCATCATCACCAGCTTGTTTACATCCACTGCTGGACGAGGCCTCCCCCGTTGAATACAATGTCCGTCCTAAGAGTAGACCTCTCCTTCTCCTCCCGTGGATGTACTAAAAGTCTTACTAAGGAATTACACCAGGGGTTGGGCAGCAGCATCCGCCTGAGTAGTTCCCTGGCAGTGTTAATGTTAATGTTAAAGAACTCCCTTTTCCGCATTCGAACTCTATGGATGGTCCATTATGCGTGAGAGTAAACTAGCTAGATAGTTATCCAGCCTAACTCCGTCCAGAAGCACAGAAGTTTCCTGGGGTCTTCGCAGGCTTCGCGGAGTGACCTCGGGTTGTTGAGGATTTGTTCACGTTGAGCTGCTACTCCCAGGCATTCCAGGACTACGTGGGCAGCCGATTCTTCTTCGGTCAGACACCCCCTGCAGAGTGGGCTGTCTGTGGCTCCGATGTTGTAGAGGTGTTTGTTCAGGAGACAGTGGCCTGTGAGTGTCCCCACGATGGTACGAAGGTCCGGTCTTGAAAGTTTGAGCAGACGACGCGTGAGCCGTGGTGAGACAGCCGGAAGGGCTGCACTTGACAGTGTTTGGGACCATTAGATAGATTGATAGATTAGATAGTTTTTTTTTATGCTACTTGTCAAGCAGACAAGCATACGGCCCACCAGATGGAATGCAGTTACCGTAGCCCATGAACGCCTGCAACACCAGAGACATCACAAGCGCGCTGCCGACCCTGAGATATAAAGATGAAAAGTCTCATGTGCCTGTAATTACACTGGCACCCGTACCCTTCAAACCGAAACACAGCAATGCAAACACTACTGCTTGGCGGCAGAAATAGGTACGGTGGTAGTACTTCCCCGGACGAACTCTTTCACAAGAAGTTCTACTACTCGAGAACTCTCCTTTTTTGGGAAGTCGGTTAAAAATACAAAATAACACAACCTTTTTTTTCAAATCCATTGAAAAAACACTCTTAAATTTACTGTTAAACATATTAAAATCATTAGAGCATGCCTTCTAAGTATGACCCAAGGGAAACGTTTTGCAATGCTGCCGATTTCAACACGACCGCGCCCGCACTGCGCCTGGGCCTGCGCACATCGTTCAACGGAAGATGCGTTTGGAAACATGACAAGAAATAAGTTTTTTTTATTAAAAATGGTATTTTTCAAAACAAGCTTTTATTAAATTCGTGATCGGACCCGTGAGCTTATCAAAATGAGCCCAAACACTGCCAGGCTCTTATTAATCATCGAGGAGTTCCGTTGTCCACCTTCCGTTTCCATCATCAGATCAGCTTGCCGTCACGTTATATTGTATTGCTATCTGAACTTGATAGGTATGTAAAATTTTAGCTCAATCGTGTTGAACTGGTTCAAAATTCAGTTTCAAGTTTTGTCTCACACTAACATAAATTAATAAGTCAAGATAATTAATTGATTCAAGCGTGACTTTGCGGAAATCCATTCTACAATATGAAATAGACGAACAAATATATAGTAACAATAATTATTTGTCTTTCTGTTCGGCGTTCGAAGAGGCAACATGGCTGCGGAGTTTTTGCAGTAGTGTGTCTTTTTCGTTCTAGCACGCAGTGAGCCTACTGTTTCCTGAGGATGCTTCGTTGAGAGGCGAAACACGTGTTGAATTCTTTCAGAGTTTTCGTTGGAGAGGAGCGGAATTGTTACTATATATTTGTTCGTCTATTTCATATTGTTAATAAGTCAAGTTAAATAAAGGCTTGTAAGAAATCAGAAAAAAACTACTAAATAAACCTCCCGTATTCATGTTTCGCACTATCGAATCATTTCAATCACAAAATGCATGCAAAAACTAATGTACTAGCAACATGAAGACACTCGGGCGAAGTCGGGCGTGGCCTCTATGGTGACGCAATACACGACTCGTCTGCAATTAATGCAATCGAGGTGCTGTTCTTTATCAAGCGATACGGCTAGCAAAACGCTAGCGAGACGACCGCAAATGATGACATTTGGGTAGCTTGAAATCTTTGTAATTTGATTGGTTAATACTTGAAGTTTATGATCGTACGCGTCTCTATAATGCCAGATGTTCATCCCCTGATGCATAGAGATATTTGGATAGTCAAAAGTAAAGGCCTTATGACCCTTTGATTAGTCAAAGTCAAAAGTATTTTATTCATTGAAATCACAACGATTATCTTGAAGCCTAGAAGAATCACGGCAACAATCACGGCATGGCTAGTTTCTGATCTTCTAGGAAGCACCTGTGTGGTGCTTCTCGATCAAGCAGAGGCTTATGCATAGAAAAAGAGATTTGGATAGTCAAAAGTTAGAGCCCCGGATGACGAAATCACCGCCGCGAATGCGGGGGCGTCGTCATCCAATCACGACAGAGTAAACACTACACAGATACAGCGACCCCGCCGGCGGGGTCGAAGACTTTCTTAAGTACCTTCAGTACCACACGCCTAAACCGGTACAAGCATGTTCCGAGGCGTTTGCTCCTATCCTCCAGTCTTTTCAGTACCTTCTGTACCACACGCCTAAACCTTTACAAGCATGTTCCGGGGCGTTTTCCTATTCCTCCCAATCTGGCAACGGCCCAAGCCGAAGACCGTACCTAAGTGGTGCCCTTGCGCTAGGTGCCCCAACCTAATTTTAACGGTTGAGCGCCTTCCGCGCTTACCAAAAGTCCGGTAACGCAGCATCGGCCATCTGAGGCCAACTGCATTTTGTCCTTCAGAAAAAAAAAAAAACAAAAGTTAGACGCCTTTTTAAGGCCCTTTGAGTAGTCAAAGTCAAAAGTATTTTATTCATTGAAATCACAAGGATCATTTTGAATTGTCTTAGTATAAACTAATATTACTCCTGTTCCAACGCGACCAAGCCTAGAAGAATCAAGGCAACAAACACGGTATGGCTTGATTTGATGATCCTTCTTACTACTAAGCGGGAAGCGCCTGTGTGGTGCCTTGAGAAGAAGGAGAAGCTGATTCATAGAACACGACAACTTAACGTGGATCGTCTCGCATGTGGCGCACGATTCTAATTTTATTGTGTTTTTTGCTCATCAACACTTTATGAGATAGCGAAAACCGGTTTTGCGAAAACTAGGAGACCCAATACACATGTTTTAATTGATAGTAACTCATAAATATAATTAGTTAAGCTACGGATATCAACACTGTAAAAATTATTGAACATTATTCGTAGAGCCAAACTAATTATCTTTATGAGAAACTATCAAGTAAAACTTGTGTGTTAGGTCTCCTTAGTTTTCGCAAAATCTGTTTTCGCTATCACAAGAAGTTTTGATGAGCTGTGACGAGCAAAAAACACAATAAAATTTGAGTTTCACGCCACTAACGAGACGATCCACCTTAAAAACCTTAGGTAAAATGTAAAGTTAAATAGAATTGACCAGAATGAACCAGGATGGTGTAAGTATTCAGGGTTTGGAAGAGGTAGTTAGAAGCTTGAAGTTCCCATATCCAATTATCCCAATAATATGTGGATGTAATTAATCGCTGTGATAGCGACCACACCTCATTGTATGAACTGCGAACGGCACCGTTTGTAAAGATTCTTGAATATTGTAAAGTGCTTACTACGAAACAACTTTTACTACTAAGTACAATACCCAGGGCCTGTAGTCAAAGTGAATGTGCTAAGTTGTTAACTAAAGTATGGAGAGAAATCGAAGACATAGCGCCCCTTTATTTGACTCATACAAAATGTATAGAAGCGACGTAGAACATACCAATAGAGGAGACAGGGCGCGGGGCGGGTGCGACGCTTCGTCGTCTACGCCCTGTTGCAAAACATACACCAGGCAGTCCCGATACAATCGAGGATAGGGTCTACAAATGTAACAAGCAAGTACACAGGCGTTTGGTGTATACTATACGGTTTTTTTTATGGAAATTGAGATTCTCATAGTGTCCGCTTAGGGGCGCTTTCCGGTGTTTCCATACAATTATTGTAAAATTTAAAAGTCCGGAGAAAAAGCCTGATTTCCATTGAAAAATCCTGAGATTTTCTCTAAGTACGTGCGGCTAACGGTGCCTTCAGTCCGAGCTTTACTTGTAACATAGTTTAATTTGAAGAGTTTAACGTGGGAAGCATTTTATAGATAAAGATAAAGATAATTTTATTTGTATTGAATATGGTAATTTTACATTGGTGGTCATAATTCACACGTCCAACATACTCAGTCATACATTATGACATACAAATAATTTCGTTCCCATAAGTAGGTACTAGAGTAGGTAGATACCTCAGAAAAAGGACAAGCAAGGCAGATACATCCATTCCATATCATTAAAAAATCATAGAACAATGTTAAAAGACAAAAGTTTATTTATAAAGGTATTATAGCAAAATAAATATTATGATAAAACTGATATTACAATAATTAGATAGATTATAACCGGTTTAACTTACGTAGATTATTTTCGAGTATACGACCGAAAACTCGAAAACTCGAAAACTCGAGTCGAAAGTTCGGGTCGTATACTCGAAAATAATCTACGTAAGTTAAACCGGTTATAATCTATCTAATTATGATATTACAATAGGTTGCATAGATTTTATTTGTGAAATTCGCATGACCAAACTTTATTTTTTAACTAGTCTCTTTAAAAAGAAGAATATTATTTGTTTTTCTTATAAAAAAGATCTGAAAAATCTAGGTACTCTATTTTATTGAAAATTCTAAAAATCCTGAAATTTCCTGATTTTTCTAAAGCCTAAAAATCTTGAGATCATGGGACAAATCCTGAGATATGGTAACCCTACTCGTGACAGAGTATTTCGTCCATAACGTTTTCGTCCCGTCTCTTCTGTATAGTTTAAATAGTCTCGCCCGCGCCTTATGTCTCTTCTATCTGCCTTGCTCATTAGGTTGTTCACTTAAGAGGGCGCTCTGAAAATATAATATGTATGAACCGTCTTTTAGACGCAAATACTAACGGAATAAGATTGAATATCGCACGACCCTATCTTGCACAGAAGTAAAGTCTCAAATCATATATTTAATTTATTATGAGAATACTAATTAATCTAGGTACATTTTGGTTTGGTCACGGTTAATAAACTATGTTTTCCTTCGGTGAGTATTTATTTTGAATATGTGACTGAAGTTATTTTCTAGAAATTTCAAAAAATCTAGTTTAAAGGCATAACTTTCAAAAAAATAAAGTATCGAGTAAATGTCTGCCAATTGTGTTTCTGGCTTGATCACGCACGGATTGAAAAAACTTTGAAAAATCACGTATTCCAGTTTTTTTATTTTATTTATTTACACACACAAAACACATTACAACCACAAATAAAAATAAAAAAGAGATACCAAAAGTTATTGCTCAGATCTTGGTCGCAACATAAACACATGTGCGCACAGCAAAAACAAGCAACCATACCGAGTTAGCTGGGCAGGTTCGAGGACTAATGAAGTTATACAAATAAATATATAATAGTTTGACAATAATAAACATACTAACTACTTACTAGCAACTAAGCCTTTCAAGTTGTTGAAATGGAGGTGTCTTTAATAATTTTAATGAATTGGCTCAATTTAGGAACAAATATATCAAGTTCAATACTTTCCTTCAAGAAGTCATTGTATTGACGAGCCATTCTAGTCAATGGATTATAATAAGAAATGTTATTTCTATACGTTTGCAAAGCAAAAAAATTCACTTTATTAGAGTTGCGCGCTCTAAATTTAATATTGAATGAAATCACCGAAAGCAACCTAGGGGAATCAATTATGGAATGTATAATTTTATAAAGATAAATGAAATCGAAATATGTACGTCGAGATACTAATGATTGGGCATTGAACATAGATAGCCTCTCCTCATAACTCAGTTTTTTTATTGATGTGATATCTGGTTTACTCACAATAACTAGGCAAATCAGCATTATATTTTCGGAGCGCCCTCTTAAACTTTAACAGTTTTTCCGGGCTGGTGCGCTGTTTTTAATTCAGTTATACGCTTTGGAAACGCTGTTTATTTTGTAACATCTTTTTAAGTACGGAAGGTGTGAATGATTGAATAACTTTGCGTGTATAATTATTTCTAGCAATCAATTTGTTCTTGGTAACAAAAATGATGCCGAAAATGTAATGCCTTATTAGTAGTAGCTAACTCATAGCGTGCAATGCGGAGATTTGCCATAATCACCACGCTTGGCTTGGCGGATGTGATCGCAGTTTAGTGTTAAGTACAGGTGGATGCTGCTGCCCATCTCCTGGCGTATACCCTTAGTCGTCTTTCACAACATCCACAGGGAGGCCTAGGTCCAGATAAATAGAACCTACTTCGGGGTGACTAAGTCTTACTTTGAAATCGTCCCTGTCTCTCTCTAATACGCGTGTTTTAATATTTGTGTGGCAGTGAACCGTGACCAATAAAATTACAAAGATTTTAAGCCACCGCGATGTCATTGGCTAATATTTGACATCGACTATCGTCTCGCAAGCTTCTGTATACCGTTACATATTCGTGCTTACCCCACAGCACGGTTCAAAACATGGTTTTGTTAAAATATTGATCGGAACCGTGAGCTGATCAAAATGAGCCCAAATATTGACGGCTACTATTAATCATCGAGGAGTCCCGTTGTCCACCTTCCGTCTACATCAAAAGAGCAGCTCGCAGTCACCATAACATTGTATTGCCATCTGAACTTGACAGGCATGAACAATTTCAGCTCAATCGGTTGGTTGGAACTGGTTCAAAATTCAGATACAAGATTTGTCCCAAACTAACACACTAACGGATTATATTGTTCCAGGCGGCTAGCCCCCCTACCCAAATGGAACCAGTGGACCTAAGCTTTAAGCCAAGACCTTCAACACCGAGACGACGCGCCCGGCCCCTGGGTAAGTCCATAGTTCGCCATTCGTATCATAACATTTCTCATTTTTAGGAGCAGAAGACTGGTATATGTCGCGCAACGAGTTATGAGCGCTCGGCGAAAGTGGTGGGGTTGATTGGATCTATCAGTAGCTAAATTTTAATTTCAGGGGATCTATTAGTACAAGGGATCTAAACCACAGAATCTATCAGTAACTACTCGCACTTACTCCCTAACGGTTGTCAGTTCTACGAAAACCTATTTATTTTTCTGGGGAATTCCAGAGATGAATATTATCGGTTACCTTAGTCAATTAGACCTTTAAAACATTTAAATATAAATATATAGTACACGTCAATAAAGTTTTTATGCTTGCAAAACCTCTATAATATGTAGGACGATGCACCTCTCACGAGCGCTAGTGATGTCGCCGTCAAAACATCGATTATCGATAAAAGGTACATGAGTATCGATTAATCTAGCTTTAATTAACGTCAGCCTGTGCCCGTTAGTGATGGTAGGATAAGCTTGCGCAATACGTCCTTAATTAAGGACTTTGTTGGAGTATGCTGGTACTAGAGTAACAAGTCGATGTAGATTATGCTTAACAAGATGTCATATTTTAAACCTGGAATAGTCTTAGTCTTGTTTTTAAAACGAAAAGGGCTTTAACTGAAGAACGAGTCATCATCATCATCATCAGCCAGTACATGTCCATTTCTGGACATGGCCTCCATAAAATGCAATGGGGAATTTGCCATAATGACCACGCTTGCCCATTATCGGTGATCGCAGTATTGGTGTTGAGTACTCAGTTGGAGCGTCCCGCCTAAGAATAGACCCCTCCGTATCCTTGGATGTCATAACACCAAGGGGTTACACCAGGGGATGGGCAGCAGTATCCAACTGAGAACACAACACCAATACTGCGATCACCAATCTGCCTGCTATGCGTAATGACTATGGTAAATTCATTGCATTCTATGGGGAAAGCTTCGTCCAGCAGTGGACAACGATGGCTGATGATAATGATTGAGGTAGATGCTGCTGCAAATGCCCTGGTGAAATCCCTAGTCAGATTTTACTTCATTCACGGGAGGAAACGGAAGGTCTATTGACCTCCTGCTTGAAAGTAGTTACCGTAGCCTATGGGCGCCTGCAACACCAGAGGTACACGCGCGCTGTGATCGACCCTGAGACATAAAGATGAAAAGTCTCATGTATGTGTGATTGTGTGGTGTGTCCGGCCTAAGAATAGACCCCTCCGTCTCTTTCCGTGGATGTCGTAAAAGCTGACTAAAGGATTACACAAGAGGATAGGCAGCAGCATCCAACTGAGTACTCAACACCGATACTGCGATCACCAATCCGCCTACCAAGCGTGGTGATTACGGCAATGCCCCCCATTGTATTTTATGATGAAGGCCTCGTCCAGCAGTAGACGTCTAAAGGTGATGATGATGGTGAAGTGCTTACTAGGGCATTAGGTAGGTATAGGTCGCGCAACGAGTTATGAGCGCTCGGTGAAAGTGGTGGGTTTGATTGCGCATGATGTGTGCGCGTCTGTATCTAGGGAGCGCGAGACTCTAGTGCGGGGCGCGCGTGGTACGGAAGGCGACTGATCAGCAATACGCGCCGGCGCTAGCTGCCTCTCCCGTCGCGCCTCTCTCCTCCCGCTTAACAGACCCAAAAAAATACTACTGCGCATTGAATGTCAGCGCTCATAACTCGTTGCGCGACCTGTACATTGGTAGGCACCGACTAACGTAAGTCAGCTTAAAGCTGCGGTTCCACAGCCTGATTTCGGCGACACGCCGTGCGAACACCTCGCCTGCAGACGCCTGTCGTTGCCTCAAGACGTCGACCAATCAGCATGAGTCCGCACGTTCCCTCCCCGCCCTCTTGTACCCGCCGGCACAGGCTGACGGATCGTGGGGCCGGGCACGCCTGTGAATGCCTGTGCCGGCGCGCGGAATCCATGGCGATCGGATGCAACGACAGGCGTCTGCAGGCGAGGTGTTCCGACGGCGTGTCGTCTGTAATTTTGCGTGGACCTGTGAGAAATAAGGCCGTGGGACCCCAGTTTTAGATCTATCGATATCAAAGCACATCACTATTCTCATGCATACGGTAATGGCGGGCGCGGCAGATGCTGCAGTGGGTCACGTCACGACACGATTAACTCACGCGCTGAGCGGCCTCGAAATATATGCAATCACACACTTTGTATGTACGGACTTTGAGGCTTAGAGTTCGTAGATAAATTGGTGCTGAGCTCGCAATGCTGAGGACCATCCGACTAACCGACCCAGATAAATTTTCCAGAAAAAAAAAGACTCTTTAACCTTAACTTACCTTAACTTAGGGTAATTGCTCAATAACCCTAAAAGCATTGTCCGTGTTAAGCCGGGTCCGCTGCGCTGTTTTAATGTTTTACAAACATATAACATTGTTTTCTAACAGAATGGGATGTGGCCTTACTGTTTTGCCGCGATGAATATAAATATAATAATAATAATATATATATATATAATAATGATAATCCCCCGCGTTCGCCTGCCTGGGTGAAGTCATTAATTTCGTGTCAGTGCTCTCTAAAGGAAGAAGTCAGAACTCTATAATTTGAAAAGAGATTTTCTAACAGAACACTGTCGACTCAAAAGTCACAGCGAACTGGCTGTTTTACGAGCATGTTATCTGGATTTTTAACCGACTTCCCATGGAATCCATGAGGAATTGAGGGAACTCCTCAAATATTGTAGGCATACATATGGCGATTTTGAAATTTTCAGCAACAAACCAAGCATTTGCATTCAAAAAGTATCATAATCCTTTCACCACTATGGTTCTTCATCATTTTTTTTTCATCCAAATATTTAGTAGAATATAATGGCGGGAGTCGGTTTTTTAACCGACTTCCCAAAAAAGGAGGAGGTTCTCAATTCGGTTGTATTTTTTTTTTTTATTTTTTTTTTTTATGTTTGTTACCGCATATCTCCGGCGTTTATGAACCGATTTGGAAAATTCTTTTTTTATTTGTATAGATATACTTCCAGATTGGTCCCATTTTTTTCAGAATCCAGTTCTGATGATGGAATCCATGAGGAATTGAGGGAACTCCTCAAATATTGTAGGCATACATATGGCGATTTTGATATTTTCAGCAACAAACCAAGCATTTGCATTCAAAAAGTATCATAATCCTTTCACCACTATGGTTCTTCATCATTTTTTTTTCATCCAAATATTTTGTCAAATAAAATGGCGGGAGTCGGTTTTTTAAATCAAAAGTTATTGTAACGATGGACCAAAAAATACATTGTGTATCAAAATACGCACTAAGTATTTCATTTAATTTATTTAATTAATTAATTAACATGGTTTATACACCAATTACATTAATTAAAGACACAGACAATAAAACAATTAAACAATGTCAAAAATTATATAATAACAATACTATAAGTTAATAACTTTTTATTTAAAAAACCGACTTCCGCCATTTTATTCGACAAAATATTTGGATGAAAAAAAAATTATGAAAGAACCAGAGTGGTGTAAGGATTATTATACTTTTTGAATGCAAATGCTTGGTTTGTTGCTGAAAATATCAAAATCGCCATATGTATGCCTACAATATTTGAGGAGTTCCCTCAATTCCTCATGGATTCCATGCTCAGAACTGGATTCTGAAAAAAATGGGACCAATCTGGAAGTAAAATTTCAAATAAAAAAGAATTTTCGAAATCGGTTCATAAACGTCGGAGATATGCGGTAACAAACATTAAAAAAAAAAAATACAACTGAATTGAGAACCTCCTCCTTTTTTGGGAAGTCGGTTAAAAAAACAAAAGGTCTAAATAATAAGGTCTACAAAAATTAGATTAATGTCTCTGTCTCATCGTACCATTATATCCATGCATCATAAAATCACGTTCACAGTACTTCAAGCATTCTTTGACTTTGACGACCTCTGTGGCGCGGCGGGCGAAGGTTCGCCTGCGACGCAGGAGGTTGCGGGTTCGATTCCCGCCTCTGAGCAAATATTTGTACGATCTGCAGATAATTGTTCAGGGTGTTCTGGGTATTTTTCTATGTATAATAAAAAATATCTATCTATGTAATGTATTAAGTATATAATATCCGTTTTCTAGTACCCATAACACAAGCTCTGCTAAGCTTGGGGCTAGATAATGTTGTGTGAAATGACCAGCATTTATTTATTTATTTATTATATTCTGACAATATATTTTGTCCACCCATCCGTACTAGCTACTATGATTGTAGGTACTTAAGTTATGTATAAGGGAGTAAATTAAAACTTGTGAAATTTAACTAAATTAAAACTTAAAGATTGTGAAAAAAAAATATATAAACTATAATTGTGTTTACTAGTTGATCTATGAGGAAATGGGGGAAAATAACTCTAATGTAACCCAAAGAGTAAAAAAGGGGCAAGAATAGAAGATTACAATGCTCATAATATGGAATCCTACTAATATTATAAACGCGAAAGTTTGTGAGTATGGATGGATGGATGTTACTCTTTCACGTAAAAACTACTGAATGGATTTTAATGAAACTTTACAATAATATAGCTTATACATCAGAATAACACATAGGCTACAATTTATAAAGATATTGTTTGAATTCTCCATAATATGACGATAAGTGTCAAGTAATTAGGAAAAATCTACCATCTGCGAGCTATTCTGGCATGCGCTGCCAAAACCGCTAGAGTTACACTTATGTAATGTATGATAGAAATGTTTATCTTAAATAGTCCTAAAAAAAGCCCGACACAGTATATATCTATATCTTATGTGTAAGCCATTACAGCCAAAATGTGTATCCTACTAATATTATAAACGCGAAAGTTTGTGAGTATGGATGTTTGTTACTCTTTCACGTAAAAACTACTGAATGAATTTGAGTGAAATTTGGAATGGAGATACTTTACGCCCTGGATTAACACATAGGCTACTTTTCATCAACATCATCATCATCAATTTTCATCATTATTCACGCGGGTGAAACCGCGGGGCGCAACTAGTAATATTATAAACGCGAAAGTTTGTTACCTATTATGTTTGTTACTTCTTCACGCTCAAACAGCTGAACGAATTTGAGTGAAATTTGGAGTGGAGATACCTTATACCCTGGATTAACACATAGCTACTTTTCATCATCATCATCATCAATTTTCATCATTATTCACGCGGGTGAAACCGCGGGGCGCAACTAGTACTTATATAAAAAACAAAAATAATTTTAGTGTTTAAATAAAATGCTACTTAACTGTTAAGCTGAGTGCAAGTGTTTAAAATAAGATCAGCCGATAAAATCGTAATTAAGGGTACCTTAATTATTATTAAAGTGCTTAAAAACCAAACACAAACCGGTTCGATATTTTAATCCAAGTTATGTAATTCGATTTCACTTGTAACTTTTACAAAGTTCTCAATTTTTTTATTTTGTATAATTGCATACATTTCGAAGTACTTTAAGTCTCCGGTACTATCACCCTTATGCCTAATATCTTATTCATCTGCCAGAGGCATGTGACTCTTAAAAGAACCCTTCCACATCCCTCCCCCCTTCCTCTCCTTCCCTTCATCCCTTTCCCATCCTTTTGGGTGACCAAAAAAAAAATGTGACCAATCTGGAAGTATATCTATTCAAATAAAAAAAGAATTTTCCAAATCGTTTCATAAAAGCCGGAGACATGCGGTAACAAACATTAAAAAAAAAATAACAAAAAAAAAATATAACCGAATTGAGAACCTCCTCCATTTTTGGGAAGTCGTTTAAAAACCGTTCTGAGGGATTAAACCTTAAGGGTGTTATTACAAAACATGGACTAAGTCAGAGTGTAATGTAAACCAAGACTACCAGTCTAGGATTAAATATCGACTTTTGGTATATACGGCTGTAATACAAAAGCAGATGGTTTGTTTTCCAGAAGCAACTTTCGAGCTAGATAGTCCTTGCTATGCCAAAAATTACATAAGCTTGTACTATCTCTGGTTTATCTAAAACCAGGCAGCCCCCTAGTTTAGCAATGGTCTATAAATTTACAGTTGATTGCTTGTTAGAGGTAAGAATTTGGACATCTCAATCTCAGAATAAAGGCTTACTTATTCTGAGATCTCAATTGTGATGTGACACAATCCGTCAGTTTGATACTTTGGAAATTTGTGAAGTAGCGCGAGAATTGATTTCGGAAAACAAACCATCTGCTTTCGTATTTAAAGTCGCATATGCCTAATGTCGATATTTAATCCTAGACTAGTACGCCTGGACTAAATTCAGATTTAGTCCATGTTCTGTAATAAGGCCGTAATGGATTACACCAGGGGATGGGCAGCAGCATCCACCTGAGTACTCAACATGAATAATGCGATCACCAATCCGTCTGCCAAGCGTGTTTATTATGATGGTAATTCCCCTTCATTCTTATTTTATGGGGGAGGCTTCGATCTTTGGCTTAGCTGTTTTTTTACGATGTTTTCCTTGACCGTTTGAAACGTGGTAATGGCCACAAAGTTTTTAATTTGAAACCTCATTCGTATACGCCCGTTACCCGGATTCGAACTTACGACCTTTGTATTAGTGTCGGGTTGTCGGTCCACTAGGCCTTAACGGTTTATAAGCCGATTTTAGTGACGAATGATGTTAACGATGGCTATGAGACGTGTGGTCGCTAACTATTGGTCTCATACACCAGCTCAAAGGCGCTTATGGAAAGAGCTATGCTTGAAGTTTCACTGTATCAGCTATCTATTTAATCGTATACAAACGAGCAATATTTGTTTATGTGTATATATATAAATAAATAAATGCTGGACATTTCACACAACATAATCTTGCCCCAAGCTAAGCAGAGCTTGTGTTATGGCTACTAGATAACTGATATACTTAATACAATACATTACATAGATAGATATTTTTTATTATACATAGAAAAATATCCAGAACACACTGAAGAAATATCTGCAGATCGTACAAATATTTGTTCCGAGGCGGGAATCGAACCCGCAACCCCCTGCGTCGCAGGCGAACCTTCGCCCGCCGTGGTGCCGTCCAGTGTTTACGTTCACTGCTGGACGAGGCCTCCCCCTATTGAATACAATGGGAGGATTTGGCATAATCACCACGCTTGGCAGGCGGATTGGTGATCGCAGTTGGTGATAAGTACTCAAATGATGCTGCTGCCCATCCCCTGGTGTAATTCCCTTAGTATACAGGGTGTCCCACGGCTATGCCACATGGAGGGAAAGTACCTTGAATATTGTAGATAGAACATTTTACTGAAAGAAGACATTATTTGAATTTAAAAGACTATTTAAACTGCATTCATAGATATTTAAATAATTACATGGTTGAACCGGGAATCGAACCCGTTACAAGAGAAAAATAATCATCCTGTAGCTTTATCATACCGATCGAAAGGCTTCAACACAAGGATTATTTTTTGCTAAGTAACATAGTGTCAGAAATAAAAGGAAGACCTTGTAACATTTTTTATACAAAATTAATCAATTTATCAAATGCTCAAAATGAGTCCCTGTCCAATACAAAGTCGCACTCTTTTGATTATTTCGCTACCTGACGATTTTTTGATCTTGTTTTGGTGGATATTTAGAATAATACGTTTAACTTCTGCATGTAGCTCGTGGACACTTTAATACTGGTTCTTCTCAAGTGGGTACATTTATTAGTGATAGGTACTTATGATAATGTCATTTTTATGTCCTTACGGCAATGTCAGCTTTTAATTTTTCTAAATAAAATTTATCATCAAATGGTAAAATTCTTGTTCTTCCTTTTATTTCTGATACTATGTTACTTAGCAAAAAATAATCCTTATGAAGAAGCCTTTCAATCGATATGATAAAGCTACAGGACGATTATTTTTATCGTGTAACGGGTTCGATTCCCGGTTCAACCATGTAATTATTTAAATATCTATGAATGCAGTTTAAATTGTTTTTTAAATTCAAATAATGTCTTCTTTCAGTAAAATGTTCCATCTACAATATTTAAGGTACTTTCCCTCCATGTGGCATAGCCGTGGGACACCCTGTATATCTTCATTATACGCCTGTAGAAGTTCACTGCTGGGCATAGGCCTTCCCCTTAGAATGCCACGACGAACGGTCTTGAGCTGTCTCCATTAACCGACTTCCTGCGACGTTTATAATGTATTTAGTCCATCGAGGGGAGGGCCTTCCTCTACCGCGTCGTCCGGTTTGTGGTCGCCACTCGAGAACCTTTATTCCCCAACGGTTATCAGTTCTTCAACTATATGACCTGTCCATTGCCACTTCAACTTCTGCTATTTCTGAGAGCTATGTCGGTGACCTTGGCTCTATTACGGATTCTATCACGTAGTGAAACTCCTAGAATAGCTCTCTCCATAGCCCGCTGCGTGACTTTGAGCTTGTCTATACGGTCAATAGACACATACACACGTATATGTCTACTATATTCTTCGCTACGGTTTAAAATTTAAATAAATATCTTTGGGTTGGTCTACATCCAGCAATGGGACTTATACTACTTGGCAAGCAAACAAGCATACGGCCAACCTGATGGAAAGTAGTTACCGTAGCAGCCTATAAACGCCTGCAACACCAGAGGCAACACACGCGCGCTGCCGACCCTAAGACACAAAGATGAAAAGTCTCATGTGCCTGTAATTTCACCGGCACCCGTACCCTTCAAACCGAAACGCAACAATGCTTGCGCTACTGTTTGGCGGCAGAAATAGGTACGGTGGTAGTATTTCCCCGGACGAACTTTTTCACAAGTTCTTCTACTAACAAAAGACTTCTTTATGTTGACCATAATGATGATTGATCAAAACAAACAGTGAAGATGCTTTGAAATGTTGAAATATTGCAAGTAATTTAATCGTACAAGGTAACTTTTTGTTGATCGCATCCTTAATTAACATAAGGTGCGGCAAACGTTGTATTTAACACGATTAGTGTGATGCCCATAGTTTATTTACTTTGTTGATTCGTTTTAGGGTTCTGTATATCCGATGAAAAAACTAAACTCTTATAGATAGCTCTCGTGTCGGTCTGTCGTCCGTCACAGCGTTTTCTCTGAATCTAGTGGACGAAATATGTTGAAATTTGGTATTTATGGTATTACAGAGTTAGGTTATTAGGTGATCTAATCACGGACGCATAGCTTAAATTAACAAACTCTGATTTTGATGGTTAAATGTGGGGGCAAATTCGAAGAAACATCAATTGTATTATCAAATGAATTTTTTTTAATTTTAAATTCTATAGATGTCCAACAGTGGACTTCTACAGGCTGATGATGAAGACTATTATGGTGTTATTATAAAAAATGCCCTTAGTCTGGGTTTAAACCAGGACTACCAGTCTAGACTTAAATATCGACCTAGGGTATATACGACCGTAATACAAAAGCAGATGGTTTGTTTTCCAGAAGCAACTTTCGAGCTAGATATGCCAAAAATGACATAAGCTTGGACTATCTCTGGTTTATCTAAAACCAGGCAGCCCCCTACTTTAGCAATGGTCTATAAATTGACAGTTGATTGCTTGTTGGAGGTAAGAATTTGGACATCTCAATTGTGATGTGACACAATCCGTCAGTTTGATACTTTGGAAATTTGCGAAGTAGCGCGAGAATTGATTTCAGAAAACAAACCATCTGCTTTCGTATTTAAAGTCGCATATGCCTAAAGTCGATATTTAATCCTAGACTAGTAGTACGCCCGGACTAAATTCAGATTTAGTCCATGTTCTGTTATAAGGCCGTTATAGTTTTAATACCACTGCATATTCCCTGTGACACATGTTTTAGGATTGGGTTGAGTTAAGAATATAAATTTAATAAAAATGTGTTGAGTCGATATAAATACCTAAATGGGTTGACCTTCATTGGGTTGAGTTAAGAAGCACTCTTAAAAAGTTATAGTTTAAACGAAATAACTAGTGGTTCGCCCCGAACTGAGACCTCGCGATAACACCTTTATCAGCCCGACTACTTAACTAAGTAATTTCCATATTTTCAAAATTTTCACCTCGAGGTCTACCAATACAGTACAGGATCTACCAGTAACTACTCTAATTTCCTACACATCATCGAAACAACCTTTGAATAGGGCTAAGCAACGGGGCGTAATACTACATACCTGTTAGTACCTATATCAAGTAATTGACGAATTAATTGATAACGTCCTTTTGACGAAAACCATAGAACTACAACGTCATTCAAATTCCTAGAAAAGGGAGGTCAACAATGGATGTTATATTGGTTTCTTTTTCATGGAGTACAAGTTTCTAAATTCTTCAATTTCAGACTTTTCCCTGTAGTTGTGACACAAAAGCCACAAGCATACCAAATTTCAGCATTGTGGGATTGCTGGAAGTACCCTAGAATTTTGGATTTTTACGTTTTTTATTTTCCCTAATATCTCGAAAACTACTAAGGCTAAATACTTATTAAAAACAGTTTTGAAATGTCTTATCAAAGCGCTTTCATTAGACATCCCACTTGATCTGACTGTCTCACTTTTTTTTTTTTACCCCCTCTTGGACCCTAATATCTCAGCAAGCCCCTGACCGATATAGCTCATAACCTTACCTACAAATTGTACCAATACTATCTACCCCCATACCAAATTTCATGAAGATCGGATTAATGGTTTGGAAGTTTTCATCGGACAAACATACATACATACTAGGGCATGTAAACCGGTTAACCGATTAACCGAAAAACCGATTAACCGACTGATTTTAGGTCGGTTTTTTACCGGTTTTTTTCTTAGAAAATAACCGGGTTTTCGGTTTTTTTAATGAGTAATAAATCACAAATTCATTTCAAACTACGCCTTGCAGACTTTATTTAGAACGACCATTTTAATCCATCTAATTATATTACAACATAATACGTTAAAGTTGCAAAAATACAGACAAACACTTCTCAGAAAACTTTATAATTGGACCACATAAAACGTCGTTAGTGAATATCGTAGTGTAAATAAGCTATTACCTACTATTAAACAAGCAGAGCAAGAAAGCGAAGGCAGCGTTGCATGAGCGCACTGGGCGCCACCGTCGTCGCTGCGGTCAGCGGTCGAACTGGCAAATTGTTAATTATACCAAAAAAAATTGAATTAGACTTAGTAACTTTTAGGACTGATTAATGATAATATTTTAGACTAACTACTTATCTTGTTTATTATAGTTAACTACTCTATTTGAGTATGAGTGAGTTGAATATTACCGAATGTTTTAAACTTTACTTGAGTAAGAGAGAGAGTTTTTTAATATAAGACTAAATTATTTTAATGTTTAAAGATACTTATCCCTAAACGTGAGAAAGTCGAGTGGGCCTGACAGTATCCCGGCTATTGTGCTCAAATAATGTGCTCCCGAGCTGTGTTCCGTTTTGTCACATCTCTTCGACCTCTCTTATACCACGGGGGTTGTGCCATCTTCATGGAAGGTAGCCCATGTCCACCCTATCCCTAAAAAATGGGATCGTACCGAAACCGTCCAATTACAGGCCTATAGCGATAACCTCCCTACTCTGCAAGGTGATGGAGCGAGTGATCAACACTCGGCTTCTTGGTTATCTCGAGGAACACCAGCTGATCAGCGATCGGCAATACGGTTTCCGTCACGGGCGATCAGCTGCTGATCAGCTGGTGATCTTCTAGTCTACCTTACTCACCGTTGGGCAGAAGCCATTGAGAGTAGAGGAGAGGCTTTGGCAGTAAGTTTGGACATCGCAAAGGCATTCAATCGTGTGTGGCACAGGGCGCTTCTATCGAAGCTTTCATCATATGGCCTTCCCGAGGGCTTATGTAATTGGGTCGCCAGTTTTCTTTCCGGGAGGTGCATTAAATCCGTAGTTGATGCTGCTCGGACTCCATGCCCATCAACGCTGGCGTTCCCCAAGGATCAGTGTTATCACCCACGCTTTTCATTATTCACATCAATGATATGCTACAAATTAGCGGTCTCCATTGTTATACGGATGACAACACTGGTGATACCCTCTACTCTGGCCGTGCAAACGCCTCTCGTGCCGAAGTGGATGAAAATAGGTCAGCGCTTGTGTCTGAAGTGGAAAGTTCCTTAGAGCTCGTATCAGATCGGGGTATCCAAAATCTGGTTACTTTCAATGCCATTAAGACACAAGTGTGCGCATTTACCGCAAAAAAAGCCTCATTTACCATCGCGCCGCAGTTTCAGGGCATTCCTCTTTCCACCTCCGCGAGCATTGGGATTCTGGGAGTTGAAATTTCTAACGAGGTCCAATATGGGAGTCACTTAGAAGTAAAGGCAAAACTAACTTCTAAAACACTTGGAGTGCTTAATCGTGCAAAACAGTATTTCACGCCAACCTAGCGCTTTCTACTATACAAAGCATAAGTTCGGCCACACATGGAATACTGCTCTCACCTATGGCACGGGGCCCCATGCTCTGAGGAACTATTTGATCTTATACCCGCTTCCAGGTTCTATCATCGCACCTCTCGACATCGGTTGGGAGCTCATCCACATATCATCGATGTGTGGGTATCTCGTACAGCTCGCTTTACAAGATCTTTTCTCCACATACGTGGAAATTGTGGAATGGGCTCCCTTCTGAGGTTTTTCCGCTAAACTATAACATATATAACTGTAGCACAGGTTCAAAAAAAAAATGTAAAAAGGGTCCTCCAAGGCAGGCAACGCATTGGCAATGGCTCGGGTGTTGCAGATGTCAATAGGCGACGGTAACCGCTTACCATCAGGTGGGCCGTATGCTAGTTTGTCGAGCCATAACATAAAAAAAAAACTATTTTGTTGTTTTTTATAGTTTTCTCATGAAGTGAAATTTAATTTCTTTTAAATAAGAACATATTTAATATAAGTAATAAATATTCTATAACCTGAAGAGAGATAGTTTGAATACTACATAAGTAAATTACACTTAGTAACTAACTATTAGGACTGATTTATCATGTTGTTGAATTTTGTTACTTTATTCGAGTAAGAGTGAGTTCTGCACATTACAATACTTTAAATTTTTACAAGCTAATTTAATTGGTGCTTCCTTATTCAAATAATAAGTTCATTTTTATTAAAATTTACGGTTTTATCTTATCCTAAGACACCTATATAAAAAACTCTAAAAATAACCGATTAACCGGTTTAACCGGTTTTTGAAAAATAAAAACCGAGAAAACCGGGTTTTTAAAACAACCCGGTTTTTACATGCCCTAATACATACATACATACACACATACATACAAACGCCGATTCTTCCAACTTGACTCAGAGAACTCGCTTCGCTCGTTCAATAAAACATCAAGCAAACCCGAAACTGCAGCCTAAGCTAAGCCTAGATAAAAAAAATACTTACGGAATAGTTGGCTTCACTCATAGAAATCTTGTATCGCTCACTTATAGTTAAAAGGAAAACCCTAAACGAAAAACCTAACGCCCTTGTTCATAATCTTTTTTATAAACCTATTGTAGTTAAAATAGTTTTTGTTTTGTTCTTTCTGATGTAAAATTACATACGCCAAAACAAGACAAACGCTATTTTAGCTATCATAGTTTTAAAAAATAGTTATGAATAACAGGGTTTGTCATTAAATTCCAATGGGAAACGGAAAATATTCGTAAAGTTACAATATGTTGCTTAACTTTGCCTAGGACTAACTAGTTCAATCACGGTTACTATAGTAGCCCACTTGTACGGAACACACTCAACGCGAGTCCGACTCGCACTTGACCAGTGTGTTTTACCGCGTGCTGGTAACCGATTGCTGTCGCCTGCTGACATCTGCAACAATAGAGGCATTTGCTGATGCGTTGCCTACCCTGAAAGACCCCTTTTTTTTTGAAGCAGTCAATGTTTTTTTAACCGGCTTCACAAAAAAGGAGGAGGTTCTCAATTCGGTTGTATTTTTTTTTTTTTTATGTTTGTTTCCTCATATCTCCGGCGTTTATGAACCGATTTGGAAAATTCTTTTTTTATTTGAATAGATATACTTCCAGATTGGTCCCATTTTTTCAAAACCCAGTTCTGATGACGGAATCCATGAGGAATTGAGGGAACTCCTCAAATATTGTAGGCATACATATGGCGATTTTGATATTTTCAGCAACAAACCAAGCATTTGCATTCAGAAAGTATCATAATCCTTTCACCACTATGGTTGTTTCATATTTTTTTTTTCATCTAAATATTTAGTCGAATACAATGGCGGAAGTCGGTTTTTTAAATGAAAAGTTATTGATGATATTTAGTCACTCAGTGACTTTTTTAAAATCGCACCCCTGTAGCTCGTGTAGAGGAAGGAAAACTAACTATAATAGCCTGATAAGGATAATAGATTCGAAAAATTCAGGCAAGTGCGAGTTTATAGTGAAAAGCGACCTTTTTTAGTTTCCCACTGTCCGAAATTGATAGTACGGTGCTGGCAGCACTGCTGGTGACCGTAACCACAGACCGTGACCGCCATATTTGAATGTGTTGTGTTGCTCTCCTTGGCGAAGATAATCTCGAAGTACACTAAAATGAAGTAATATTATGGAAAATAAACTATAACAAATGGTTTCTATATTGCTTAGCTACATTAATATATACTGTACATAGCGCAGGCCCAGGCTCCATACATCTATGAAACATCTCCTTTGGAAATCGTGGAAGTTTAGTACTCGGTGACTGTCAAAAATAGCACCCCAGACCAAATCAATTGAGGCAGTCTCCCTATTAAATTATCGTCGTCTTAAAAATTACAAACAGTACACTACCACATTCACATTTTAGTATTACTTAAAGCAACATCATGGTTACCCCAGGTTAAGTAAATACAGAGATTTTGCGATTGGCAATTAAGTTTTTACCGCATGCCGAGCTGATCTAGAAACATCGTTGGCTGACCTTCGGCAGAAGCCCTACAATCCGGGTGTAACATCCTACTAATATTATAAACGCGAAAGTTTGTGAGTATGGATGGATGTTTGTTACTCTTTCACGTAAAAACTACTGAATGGATTTTAATGGAACTTTACAATAATATAGCTTATACATCAGAATAACACATAGGCTACAATTTATAAAGATATTGTGTGAATTGTCCATAATATGACGATAAGTGTCAAGTAATTAGCAAAAAATCTACCATCTGCGAGCTATTCTGGCGTGCGCTGCCAAAACCGCTAGAGTTTCACAGATGTAATGTATGATAGAAATGTTGCCACAATATATATTTATATCTTATGTGTAAGCCATTACAGCCAAAATATGTATAATATTATAAACGCGAAAGTTTGTTACTTCTTCACGCTCAAACAGCTGAACGAATTTGAGTGAAATTTGGAGTGGAGATACCTTATACCCTGGATTAACACATAGGCTACTTTCCATCATCATCATCATCAATTTTCATCATTATTCACTCGGGTGAAACCGCGGGGCGGAACTAGTTTAACATATTTACAGTTTAATAACATTATCATATATAATCATCATCAGTATTTAGAACTCCACTGCTGGACATAAGCCTCCCCCTTAGAATGCCACGACGAACGGTCTTGAGCTGCCTCTATCCCGCAACTTCCCCACTGCTCAACTAGATTGCTCAACTGCATCAAGTTGAGCAGTGGGTAATACAGCCCCACCGACTCCCCGCGACGACTATAATGTCTTTAGTCCATCAAGTAAAGGGTCCTTCTACCGCGCCGTCCGATTTGTGGTCGCCACTCGAGAACCTTTATTCCCCAACAGTTATCAGTTCTTCGAGCTACATAACAACATATACAGGGTGCTTTTTTTAAATGGCACAGTATGGGGATATCCAAAATCATAAGAGATACGGGAAAACTGTCTTTGGAACCATTTGCTCATTTTGTATGAAAATGATTTTGGCATAGTTATTTTTTTGGTCAAGCGTGAGTTCTCCATAAAAATTAGTAGTTTTGATCAAAAAATTTTTTTATGGGTTTCGACTCAGTTTCATGTAAGGGTTGTTTCATTGTATCGGAAGAAAAAAAATCTGAGCAGCAGAAGTTAGTCAAATTTTATAAAATGTTTTCTCATACAAATTGTAAGTAATCTGGTACCTACGTTAATAAAACTATCGCAATAAATTTTCAAAATGGCCTCCCTCTTGCTGTTTCCAGGTACGGGCACGTTTCAGAACATCTCTAGTGGCATTAGACAAAGATGTGTGGTGAATGTTGTTCTACTGCTCTGATGGTCTCGTGAAATGAGAAAAATCAGAGCTGTAGAACTTAGTCAAACTTTAATACGAAAATCTTTGTCTAAGGCCACAAGAGGTATTCTGAAACGTACCCGTACCTGGAAACAGCAAGAGGGAGGCCATTTTGAAAATTTATTGCGATAGTTTTATTAACGTAGGTACCAGATTACTTACAATTTGTATGAGAAAACATTATATAAAATTTGGCTAACTTCTGCTGCTCAGATTTTTTTCTTCCGATACAATGAAACAATCCTTACATGAAACTGAGTCGTTCCCCGTAAAAAAAATTTTTGATCAAAACTACTCATTTTTATAGAGAACTCACGCTTGACCAAAAAAATAACTATGCCAAAATCATTTTCTTACAAAATGAGCATATGGTTCCAAAGACAGTTTTCCCGTATCTCTTATGGATTCGGATATCCCCATACTGTCCCATTTAAAAAAGAACACCCTGTATATAATAATAATATAAGGGTCGACAGCGCGCGTTTGGTGCCTCTGGTGTTGCAGGCGTCCATTAGGCTACGGTAACTACTTTCCATCAGGTGGGTCCTATGCTTGTTTGCTTGCCAAGGAGTAGAAGATAAGCGGGAGTGACAGAAAATGTACATACCTGTCAAAAACCTTGGCATTGCTTACGATCGCTATTATCTGTCGATCTTGGAAAAGCTCCTTAAAATAACGATAGCCTCTATTGTATCTTCTATATCAGCCGTTAACGTCCACTGTTGGATGAGGCTTCCCCCATAGAATGCAATGTGGGGATTTTCCATAATCTGCAGTATTGGTGTTGAGTACTCGGGTGGACGCTGCTGCCCATCCCCTGGTGTGATCCCATAGTCGATTTGTACGACATCCACGAGAAGAGACGGAGCTATTCTTAGGCCGGACACACCACACCATATCCTCACACTATTGTATATGTCCACTCTATTCTTCGCAACGGCTTAAAACTTTGGGCGATAAAAATTGCAACCCAAGTTATAATCGCGGTAAAAGTAACACCTTCCAAATAAATACCTGTAGTGCTGCCCATCACCTGGTGTTATCTCTTAGTCGACTTTTACGACATCCACGAGAAGAGACGGAGCTATTCTTAGGCTGGACACACCACAGCATATCCTCACACTATTGTATATGTCCACTCTATTCTTCGCTACGGCTTAAAACTTTGGGCGATAAAAAAATTGCAATCCAAATTACAATCGCGGTAAAAGTACCACCTACCAAATAAATACCTGTAGATAATCTAGTAACACGACCGAGATCTGTTCTTGTATAAACAAGGTTGCGTAAACCTTTCCCTTTACGATAATATATCGTTAATTAAACTAAGAGGTGCCAGTGAAAGGGATCTATATTAGCTTGGTAGTTATTGGCAATTCGGTGCTGGTTTATTGCAAGCATTAACTTTAAAGTGTTTTATTACTACTTCATGTTTTAATTAGAGCTTATACATAGATTGGCTGTTATACAATGTGTTTAAATTAAACCGTCATTAGCTTTAGTCATCATCATCAGCCTGTAGAAGTCCACTGCTGGACATAGGCCTCTTAGAATGCCACGACGAACGGTCTTGAGCCGCCTCCATCCACTGACTTCCTGCGACGTTTATAATGTCTTTAGTCCATCGAGTGGAGGGCCTTCCTCTACCGCGTCGTCCGGTTTGTGGTCGCCATTCGAGCATAGTACAACTTGATGTTTCCTTTCTTCTAAACATTGCTAGTGGAATGATCGACTGTCATGAGTTGTTGGGACAGTTGGGGCTACGTACCCCTGGCACAGCTTAGTAAATCCTTATCTACTGTACGTGCAAAGAGTAAGCTGTAATTATAGGCGTAATTCTTTCATTATAAGAGAGTGCAGTTTTTTTTCTCTTTCTTATTGATATGTACATTTATTCATATTAATTTATTGCTCTTATGTAGTAAGTACATTCATATTTTCATATCATCATTTTTATTCATATTTTTGACGACCTCTGTGGTACGGCGGGCGAAGGTTCGCCTACGATGCAGGAGGTTGCGGGTTCGATTCCCGCCTCGGAACAAATATTTGTACGATCTGCAGATATTTGTTCAGGGTGTTCTGGGTATTTTCTATATGTACAATAAAAATATCTATCTATGTAATGTAAATCGATCATAAGGGGTATTAAGTATATCAGTTATCTATTACCCATAACACAAGATCTGCTTAGCTTGGGGCTCGATAATGTTGTGTGAAATGTCCACATTTTCTTTCATTAGTAGGTATTGGTCTTATTTATACTAGGTTAGTTAAGTACTTACACATAAACCCCGTTAGGGCGCTGCAATTTTATTAGATTAGATTACATTATTAAATTGTATGCATGCATTACTATTTATGCCTGCTAACTATATAATAAAATATTTTAAACAAACAAAGCGGGTATTTATGTTATGTTATATATATCATTAGAAAGAGTTAAAAGAGACGCGTCTATTTAGCTAAAATTCAAAAAAAATTGAAAAGGATTGATAATTCATTCACGTTTCGGTCCCATTTTGGTATCAATACATTTCCACGTTTTATTTTGATTTGAGAAGAATACCATATAAAGTTACAGCACACCGGCTGCGTACGCGTAGGCGTAGAGCTAGAAAGATGATCGGAGCATAGCTCCGCATAGCCCGCTGTGCGACTTGGAGCTTGTGTATAGAAGCCAATAGTCCGTGACCACGTCTCAGTGCCGTATGTCATACTGAGAGCCGATTCTATGTTTTAATAACTTTTCATTTAAAAAACCGACTTCCGCCATTGTATTCGACTAAATAATTTTGGATTAATAAAAAATGATCAAAGAACCATAGGGTGAAAGGATTATGATACTTTCTGAATGCAAATGCTTGGTTTGTTGCTGAAAATATCATAATCGCCATATGTATGCCTACAATATTTGAGGAGTTCCCTCATTTCTTCATGGATCCCATCATCAGAACTGGATTCTGAAAAATCTGGAAGTATATCTATTCAAATCGGTTCATAAACGACGGAGATATGAGGTAACAAACATACAAAAAACAAAAAATACGACCGAATTGAGAACCTCCTTGCACAATCAATTGACACGAACGTATGGTGTAGTGTAACACGGATTTTTGTATGGAAAATGAGGTTCACAGAGTGTACGCTAGGGGCGCTCATCTGTGTCTCCACACTACACTACACCATACGTCCGTGTCAATTGTGCGCAAAATACTTAGAATCAGCTCTCCAGGAAACACGCATAGATTTTCGTCTTGAGGCTCTGCGCTATGCTATGTATGCATGTATAGTAATAATTTCCCGAGGTCCCGTTTTCAATTCACTTTGCAACACGTAACTAAATCTTACGCATATTACGTCTGCATAGTTAACATCTTTAGTGGTGCATTTCATAGTAGCCTACAGGCTCCTATTTCATTTTACTAGCCGTCAGTTAGAGATTTAATAGAAATTGTTGCATAAACGTTGAGAACTTTTTAACCGACTTCACAAAAAGGAGGATGAGAACCTCCTCCTTTTTGTGAAGTCGGTTAAAAATGAAACTCTTTTTCGAGTCCTTTTTGTTTCGAAAGTATATCTTGTGTGTTTAAAAAGTTATTGCAATTTTAAAAGTGTGATACTTATTTTTGCAGTGTATTTACTGAGTGTTTTAATAGAAATTGTTGTTGTTGAATTGTTGCGTTGAGAACTTTTTAACCGACTTCACAAAAAGGAGGAGGTTCTCAATTCGGTTGTATTTTTTTTTTATGTTTGTTACTTCATATCTCCGGCGTTTATGAACCGATTTGGAAAATTATTTTTTATTTGAATAGATATACTTCCAGATTGGTCCCGTATTTTTCAGAATCCAGTTCTGATGATGGAATCCATGAGGAATTGAGAGAAACTCCTCAAATATTGTAGGCATACATATGGCGATTTTGATTTTCTCAGCAACAATCCAAGCATTTGCATTCAGAAAGTATCATAATCCTTTCACCACCATGGTTCTTTCATAATTTTTTTTTCATCCAAATATTTAGTCGAATACAATGGCAGAAGTCGGTTTTTTAAAATGAAAAGTTATGTTTTTAAAAGTGTTTAATGATTTAAATTGCACCTTACGCATTCGCGTATCTACCATTTTCATACAATAATATATATATAGAACCCAATAGTCACACATTGATCCAACGCTAGGATTTCCTTTGAACTCACTATCTAACTGCTAAGAGTACCATGGTACCACAACACACAGACCCGGTACAAATAATTGCAGATAATACAAACATTTGTGTTTTAATTGATAGTATCTCATAAATATCATTAGTTAAGCTACGGTTATCCCTGAACCAAAAAAACACTGTAAAAATCATTGAAAAATATTCGTAGCTAAACTTATTATCTTTATGAGATGTTAACAACTAAAACATATATATATGGTCTCTTAGTTTTCGCAAAATCGCTTTTCGTTATCACAAGAACTGTTGATGAGGTGTGATGAGCAAAAAATTTGATTTCGCGCCACTTGAGAGACGATCCACCGTAAATTTACGTGTAAATACGGCGAGAGTATTCGTAGCTAAACTAATTATCTTTATGAGATGCTAACAACTCAAACATATGTCTATGGTCTCTTAGTTTTCGCAAAATCGCTTCTCGTTATCACAAACTGTTGATGTGGTGTGATGAGCAAAAAACACAATAAAACTTGAATTTCGCGCCACATGCGAGACGATCCACCTTAAATTTACGTGTAAATACGGTGAGTGGGACTTGTGCCCTAAAGGTTACTCAGGGCGCGCGTCCCACTCAGAATTATCTGTATTATTTATAAATAACTTTACTGTTCTAAATGCAGTCTCTTCTTACTATGAACTTGTTTATTTACTATCATAGATCCGCAAGTCATGTCCGCATAGAACGGCCTCGGTTGCTAGACTATAACTGGTTTGCATTAAGACTGCAGGATGTAATCGTAATTATGATTTGAAGATGGTAAGGTCGAGGACGACAGAATTAAATGGTGTTTTTTATATCGCCCGGTTGGTAAACCCTCATGCTATTTTGAGATTTAATCTTTTAAATCAACCTGTATTGTTAATGTTCCAATGTTAGCAGGTTACGGTTACGCGAACGAAGTTTGCTTCTGTTTTGGTTATTATTTCATCTAACCCCATGATATTTTGTACACATGATCAAGAGGCCGTACCGTGAACTCTTATAGCGATTCAGTTCAAAAACTATTCAGTACAAAATATCGGATGCCTGATGTCCGCAGCTTTATTTAAAGACACAGTCTATCTATAGACTTCTGCGATTAAAGTTTTTTTTTTATGCTACTTGGCAAGCAGACAAGCTTACGGCCCACCAGATGGAAAGCAGTTACCGTAGCCTATGAACGCCTGTAACACCAGAGGCATCACACGCGCGCTGCCGACCCTGAGACATAAAGATGAAAAGTCTCATGTGCCTGTAATTTCACCGGCACCCGTACCCTTCAAACCGAAACACAGCAATGCGAACATCTACTGCTTGGCGGTAGAAATAGGTACGGTGGTAGTACTTCCACGGACGAACTCCAAAAAAAAACAACTAAAATTAAAAAAAAAATAGTTAAAGTTATTCAATGATGACGGATGTCAACGACGAACCGATATTTTGTACTGAATAGTTTTTGAACTGAATCTCTATACAATACGGGCAAGCCTGGTGATTAAAGATAAAAATAATTATTTGTCTTGAATATGATAATTTTACATTGGTGGTCATAATTCACAAGTCCAACATACTCAGTCATACATTATGACATACAAATAATTTAGTTCCCATAAGTAGGTACTAGGTAGATACATCTATTACCATGTCATTAAAATAATTATGACGACCTCTGTGGCGCGGCGGGCGAAGGTTCGCCTGCGTCGCAGGAGGTTGCGGGTTCGATTCCCGCCTCGGAACAAATATTTGTAGAATCTGCAGATATTTGTTCAGGGTGTTCTGGGTATTTCCTATGTATAATAAAAAACATGTATCTATGTAATGTATTGTATTAAGTATATCAGTTATCTAGTACCCATAACACAAGCTCTGCTTAGCTTGGGGCTAGATAAATGTTGTGTAAAAATGTCCAGCATTTATTATTTATTTATTGGATTATTATTAACAATGGGGAGTTTTCTGAAAGCTGAAAGAAAATAGTTCTAAATCCATGCATAGATGGCGCAGTCAAGCTAAGGTTGTCTAAATTTGAAATTTTGTCGGTCAGCCACCAACTGACAGTGTCACTGACTTCCACGCTCATGCTGTTCGTTGGTGAAGTATCTCTACTAGAGTTTTGTGTTGTTTGTAGAACAAAAGAGTAAGAAGTTGGACTTTGTTAACAACGAGAGCTTGTTCTCTGTGGTGCTTTTGCAAAATCTTCAGAAGACAACCATAGCGAGTCACCGCCATCTACCGGAGTTTTAAGAACTATTTTTTCGTTTTAATTGCCTTCCTGAAAACTTTCCATTTAAGAAATTTTTGGGATGCGCTCCCATTGCATTCTATGGATGAGGATTCGTCCAGCAGTGCACGTCTTATGGATGATGATGATGATTTTAAGCAACCGATCCTAATTGAACAAATTAATTAATTGACCACCTCTGTGGCGCGGCGGGCGAAGGTTCGCCTGCGACGCAGGAGTTTGCTGGTTCGTTTCCCGCCTCGGAACAAATATTTGTAGTGTTCTGGGTATTTTCTATGTATAATAAAAATATCTATTTATATAATGTATTGTATTAAGTATGTCAGTTATCTAGTACCCATAACACAAGCTCTGCTTAGATAATGTTGTGTGAAATGTCCAGCATTGATTTATTTATTTGAAATAAACATTCGTTTTGATTCTGTGTTTACTAAGTTAAGTACCACAAACAAACGGGGCGCAGTGTCTGAACGTTTTACATGCGGGCCACAGTGTCGTATCAAGAATTTGGGCCACAATGACATTATCCCATTTTGTAATATGTACCTTCCAATATAAATACGTGGCGTAAGCTTAATACAGACGCATTGAAAACCACATAATACGGCTTGTCGTCAATTTAAGCTAATATTAATAATTTGGACCTAATTCCCATTACAGGCTTGCATATAATTTGCATTGGGGTATGCCGCGTGTGACAGGCGAAAGCGATTATAGTAGTTTATGAAACTGTTGCATAATAAGGGTTCTTAAAACAAGTGTGAGTTAAAAAAACGTGCCGGAGGCGAGTTTTTTTACAGCATCACACGAGTGTTTTAAGACCAAATTATGTGCAGTTTCATACACTACTTTATCTAATCTCATGAAATAGGTAATATTATATTTATACCTTTTAGATTTCGCCGGTAACAGGTTCATTTGTTCGTTGCAGCTTCGAGAATGTCCGGTGGTGTAAAATTTTCTTCAGTATCGCTACTGTCGTTTTCACAGTCTTTACGCACATGCCATCGAAATAAGTTTAAAAAATTACATTAAGATACAGCTCTTATATGGACATATAAGATATATAACTTTTTTCCATTACGATACAACTTCACTTGGACCAAGGAGGTCGCAATGCAGTTTTTCTATACATAATCTGTGGACGCGGTGCAACACGCTCGCGCGTATGGACTTTGGCGCTAAACGTTTACAAATAAATGCAAATACAGTGTAATCTCACTAATCCGGCACTATTAAAAACCGGAGGATGCCGGATTATTGAAATGTTCGGATTACTGGATTATACTGAAAAAGTCATAGGTAATAAATAAAATAAAGCATTTCATAGAGAGAATAAATGTATATAATGTATTAAATTTTTTAAGTTTTGAAATAAACCTTAATTGAGGTCTGCTTTTGTGCAACTTGTAGTCCTTGCTTAAAAACCTTTTCTCGCATTTTGATCTATCGAAGTGCCGGATTAGTGAGATTGTACTGTATAAGCTGTAATTTTACGCAAATTTCATTGTCAAATTAGTTTTTGTTTTAAAAAGTGTCTGATAACGACAGTAGCGATACTGAAGAAAATTTTACACCACCGGACATTCTCGACGCTGCATCGAACAAATGAACCTCTTACCGGCGAAATCTAGAAGGTATAAATGTTACCAAGACTTTAAAATATAATATTACCTATTTCATGAGATTAGATAAAGTAGTGTATGAAACTGCACATAATTTGGTCTTAAAACACTCGTGTGATGCTATAAATAACTTTTCATTTAAAAAACCGACTTCCGCCATTTTATTCGACAAAATATTTGGATGAAAAAAAAATTATGAAATAACCATAGTGGTGTAAGGATTATTATACTTTTTGAATGCAATTGCTTGGTTTGTTGCTGAAAATATCAAAATCGCCGTATGTATGCCTACAATATTTGAGGAGTTCCCTCAATTCCTCATGGATTCCATCATCAGAACTGGATTCTGAAAAAATGGGACCAATCTGGAAGTATGTCTATTCAAATAAAAAAAGAATTTTCGAAATCGGTTCATAAACGCCGGAGATATGCGGAAACAAACATAAAAAAAAACGAATTGAAAACCTCCTTTCTTGGGAAGTCGGTTAAAAAACGAGCCGGAGGCGAGTTTTTTTAACTCACACTCTTGTTTTAAGAACCCTTATTATGCAACAGTTTCATAAACTACTATTATTTAATAACACATAACAAAAAGTGAAGTGAGTGCCTTAAGTGAAGGTCCCCGTTAGCTAGCAAAGTGTACTGGTATATTCAATATAACTTTATGGCATTTATACATTCTAATATCTCACTAACTGCCGTTTTCAATAGTTAATCCATCTGTGATCGCTTGATAGTTACCATGGCAACGTTCCTGTTTATCATACAAAATAACCTTGCTATGATGTCTATTGATAACATCATAGACACACACTAAGGACACGGCGGACGCTCGCTAGATAACCGCCAAATAAACCGGTGTCAAAAATCAGTTGACTGACACCCTAGATAATCGGTGACGTACACCGCGCGCGATCGTTTCGGCCACAAAATGCCGTATTGTGTGGTGAAAGGCTGCAGAAACAACTTTGCAAAGTGTAGCCTAAAAAAATATGACATTTATTATCATCGGTATGGCAACATTTTGTATGTTGAACTTTCCCTAATTATAGAAAACAATTTTATTTCCTTGGTAGATCTTTCTCCAATTCAATAAAGAGACGTCATGCAAGCAAAACGCTATAACTTTGTTAGGATGTTAATTGATACGCGTGCGAGTTTCTTGGTTGTAAATAACCGGACTCCCAATAAACAAAAAGGTTATGGCGTTCGGGTTTTTGTGTTCATTTCAACGTAGTTATAATGTAATCCGAGAGATGGCGCTGATTTTTGTCTAAGGAGGCATTGCTATATAGTTTTGTCTGACAAGCGTATCTTTACTATCTAAATCTATGGATAACATTGATAATAACTGTGTTCACAATAAATATAAAAAAATAATTGTAATACATTATGTAGGTACATCGGTACCTATAACTAGGTAGTACTTACAAAAATGTATATAAAAAATTGCCAATTGCAATATCTCAACTCTGTAGTTCATCTACTTACTCGCTAGCCGGCAGAGACGCAAGAGGTGCGGGTTCGATTCCCGCTGTTCAACCAATGTTTGCATGTACTGCAAATATTTTTTTCGGGTCCTTGTGGTATGAATCCTAGTGTGCGATATGACTTGCGCGTCAAGTTTTTGTTATGTTATACTTGTTTCACTCGCTTCGCTTAAATCCCGCTTCACTCTTCGCTCGACAACAAACCACACCATTAACCGGATTAAGTTATAAATAAGCTCATTTTGACACTAACAAGGTTGTATCTTATATTAGTACTAAGCTTCTGTTACTTAAACATTCAGCTTAAACGGACAACAATAGAAATTCGCAACTTGGTGAATAGCGAATACTTAGCCTTATTGGGTACCTAACTTAAGTTAGACTTTCAAGGAAAGTGAGATTTCACCAGGAATTAAATAATGGTTTAGTTTCACATCATAATGATCATCATAATCAGCCGATAGGTGTCCACTGCTGGACATGGGCCTCCCGGGCAGGCGGATTGGTGATTGCAGGTTCGTGTGAAGTACTCAAGTGGATGTGGTCCATCCTCTGGTATAATTCCTTAGTAAGGCTCTACATCCAAGGGTGGGGAGTGTCTATTCTTAGACACACAGCGGCGCATTAATTCAAGTTAATTAAATTTTGTAGACACAATCTAGAGACTAACTATTCATAATCATTTATCAAACATATTTTAGTTAAAATAGCTTTTGTTTTTCAAGACAAAAGCTATTTGAGCTATCAAATGTTTTAGTAACTTTTCATTTAAAAAACCGACTTCCGCCATTGTATTCGACTAAATATTTGGATGAAAAAAAAATGATGAAAGAACCATAGTTGTGAAAGGATTATTATACTTTTTGAATGCAAATGCTTGGTTTGTTGCTGAAAATATCAAAATCGCCATATGTATGCCTACAATATTTGAGGAGTTCCCTCAATTCCTCATGGATTCCATAATCAGAACTGGATTCTGAAAAAAATGGGACCAATCTGGAAGTATATCTATTCAAATAAAAAAATAATTTTCCAAATCGGTTTATAAACGGAGGAGATACGAGGTAAAAACATTTTAAAAAAAACAATTGAATTGAGAACCTCCTCCTTTTTGTGTAGTCGGTTAAAAAGTAGTTGATTTGTTAATTCAGGGTTTATTTATATGCTATTTCCATTTTAAATCTCCAGCTGTCAGCGTGAGGGTGTGACAAACATATTCACAAACTGTCGCATTTATAATATTAGTGAGATCGATCATGTTCAGAGAATTTAATGGAATTTGATGAGATAAAAATTGAAGATAGGAGCAAACTTTAATAATAATAAATGCTGCACATTTCACACAACATTATCTAGCCCCATGCTAAGCAGAGCAGAGCTTGTGTTATGGGTACTAGACAACTGATATACTTAATACAATACATTACATAGATAGATATTTTTTTATTATACATAGAAAATACCCAGAACACGCTGAACAAATATCTGCAGATCGTAATATTTGTTCCGAGGCGCGAATCGAATCCGCAACCTCCTGCGTCGCAGAGGTCGTCACTTTGTATGCAGAGGGCACAAGGCAGGAGGGCCCTACCATAACACTCCTCAGAAGTTTAACTAAACGGTTCGCAATAAACCCTGCACCAAGAAATACTCTGATAGCCTTGCTGGTCCTGCTTTCTCTCACGTCTAGATTCTAATTTATAGATAGACGATATTCTGGTTCTGTTCGTACTGTATGGTTTCTTGTGTTTGGGCTATGAGATGAGAGAATTATGTCACCATCATCATCATCATCATCATCCCGTAGATGTGCACTGCTGCACATACTTCCTCGAGCCGCCTCCATCCACCCTTTTCCTGCGACGTTTATAATTTCTTTAGCTCATCGAGTGGAGGGCTACAGCTTCTTCCAGTTTGTAGTGGCCACTCGAGAACCTTTATTCCCCAACGGTTGTCAGTTCTGCTAGCTATATGACCTGCCTATTGCCACTTCAACTTGCTAATACATACATATACACCCGAAAATCAAAACCCGTCTTCTCAGGTTGGGTTATAAAATTGACATAATTCGCACAGTATAATGAGAGACCTTATCGTGGCAAGCGGTTTCTCCCAGACAATCTTTAACTGCCTGCAAAAATAAGTATCACACTTTTAAAATTTAACTTTTTTCTAAACTATAGAAGTAAGAGATTTAAATAAAAAAACCTTCTATAGCAATTTTTATCTGCTTTCTTTGAAACTATAGTAAATTATACATTAGTAACATTTTAAACAATAAAAATAGCCATTTTTAGCTCAGTGTTATAAAACTCAATTAACATTTACAAGTATGTTTTGTTATTTATTTTTAAATAACTGGTATTGCCTCCTCGGGCTCTGCTTACAGCTTCGAGTCGATTTGGCATACTCAACACGAGGTTTCGGAGCCGATGCTGGGGAATATTCTCCCATTCTTCTATCAGGGCCTGTTTTAGTGCCCTGAGGGTGGTAGGTGGTGGTCTGCAGTTGAAGTTTTTATGTACAAAATTAAACTCTTTTTCGAGTCCTTTTTGTTTCGAAAGTATATCTTGTGTACTTAAAAAGTTATTGCTATTTTAAAAGTGTGATACTTATTTTTGCAGGTCAGTGTATTTACGGCTCTCTTAGCGTCAGATACACTGAATTTGACAATCAGAGGCCGTAGACAAAGTAACATTCTACTAGCGATGACGCCAGTTGATAACTTTTCATTTAAAAAACCGACTTCCGCCATTGTATTCGACTAAATAATTTTCGATGAAAAAAAAATTATGAAAGAACCATAGTGGTGAAAGGATTATGATACTTTCTGAATGCAAATGCTTGGTGTCTTGCTGAAAATATCAAAATCGCCATATGTATCCCTACAATATTTGAGGAGTTTCCTCAATTCCTCGTGGATCCCATCATCAGAACTGGATTTTGAAAAAAATGGGACCAATCTGGAAGTATATCTATTCAAATAAAAAAAGAATTTTCCAAATCGGTTCATAAACGCCGGAGATATGCGGTAACAAACATTAAAAAAAAAAAAAAAAAAAAAAAACAACCGAATTGAGAACCTCCTCCTTTTTGGGAAGTCGGTTAAAAAGTTCAAAATGTATGGGATTGACGTTAGCTATCGATATGTCACGTGGTCTTTTGTATTGAATTACGACTGTAGAAATGGAATCGCTTCGAAACGAATGCCGCTTGGCTAGGCCCTCAGGGCTAATGATTTTGTATACCTGAGGGCCTAGCCAAGCGGCATTCGGAAGCGATTCCATTTCTACAGTCGTAATTCAATACAAAAGACCACGTGACATATCGATAGCTAACGTCAATCCCATACATTTTGAACTTTTCTACTGGCGTCATCGCTAGTAGAATGTTACTTTGTCTACGGCCTCTGAAATTAAATGTCAGTATCGCTTTTCTTGTGGCCTCACGGATCAGTAAAAGTATTTTGTACCCGGCAGACCGTAAACCGCACCTGATCATTTGTATTGATTACGTTTTCGGTATGGTATTAAAAGGTGTTCAAATTAATTTGGTTGTTTAGTTGTTTGGTGTGTCCGTGACCGTGGTGTGTCCGGTCTAAAAATAGACACCTCCATTTCCTCCCGTGGATGTAGCAAAAGCCTTACTAAGGGATTACACCAAAGGATGGGCAGCGGCATACACCTGAGTACGCGATCACCAATCCGCCTGCCAAGCGTGGTGATTATGGCAAATCCCCCCCATTGAATACAATGCGAGAGGTCCCGTCCAGCAGTGTTCGATAACAGTCTGGTGATGGTGATGATGATGGAAGTTGTTTGGTAGACTTATTTCATCATTAACATCATCAGACATGTGGGGGAGGCCTATGCCCAGGACTTCTACTGGCTGATGATGATGATGATGATGATGAGGCAGGATAAAGCCTGAGACAAAAACAATGTAGGAGGTCTTGTCCAGCAGTGTACGTTAACAGGCTGGTGATGATGGTGATGATGGAAGTTGTTTGGTAGACTTATTTCATCATTATCATCATCAGACATGTGGGGGAGGCCTATGCCCAGGACTTCTACTGGCTGATGATGATGATAATGATGATGATGATGATGATTTTACTAAAGTAACTTTCGTGAATTATATAATTAATTTTGTAAAAACGGGAAATTTTCACGTACCGATATGTTGGTGGAAGCACCAACAGGTTTCGACCCTAATCAAGGGTCTTCATCAGGGTGGGTATAGGATCCGCGCTACACTCCCTCCGCGTCCTTCCTCGCACTGCGTCTCTGAGCTCGCTCCTCTTGGCTCGTCCGGCGCGGGGGTGGGGGGAGTGCTTGTGTCCGCGTCATCACGCGTTCTTCGGTGACGTCATATCGGTTGGGGTGATGATGATGAGGTAGAAGCCTGAGATAAAAGCTGTCTAACTTGAGAAGCTAAACGAGATTCTCACACGTAACTATGCGCACGAAACAATAATAGCTATACACTATGCGTAGATACGTTTATTTATGCATTCGGTAGTAATTGTAACAGACCAGATGGCGCGGTGAGGCGAAAGTAAGGGTTTGGTCGCTATGCAACCGATTTCAATACGCTCACCGCCAACGCTGGCACCGTACGATTCTTATGAAGATATTTATGATTTTATTATTTTTATTTTATGATTTTCTCTTAATATATATTTATGTATATTTTAATAAATAAATATTAAGTGATTTTTATGCGTGATCATAATTTTATTTAACAATAACTAGTTGTTTTATTAGTCAGCCCGATTCTGATGATTGGTGTTGATTGTAACTATTTGTAACCTAAAAGAAACCAGTGGTGTTAAATGATTCAGTGTGCGCCCCTCGGAAAGGCTCCAAAACACACAAAACAATAGGTAACAAAAGTTGTCTGGACGAAATCGCTATCAGCAATAAGACCGCCCCTTGTACTTGCTTGTAAAATATCGGTTGCGTGATGTCCGCAGCTATATAAAAACACAGTAGCAGAAGGTCTATAGACTTCTGTGATTAAAGTTATTCAATGATGACGGATGTCAACGACGAACCGATATTTTGTACTGAATAGTTTTTCAATTGAATCGTTATAAGAGCTCATGGTATGGCCTCTACATGATCGTATCCCATTTCGTCGCCTATTTTATTAGACCATTGTGTTAAATGGATTTACAAAGCGTTCCGCTAATACTTGGACCGTACAAGCGATTCGATTCTCACGCTATTTTCGACATGGTTATGCGTGAATTTATACATTCGGTAGTCATTGTTGCACGCTTGTGCAGTTACGACATTAGGGTTGGGGCTTAGTGCGAGCGAAGATTATTTACTTTGTGTGTTTTTACAGTTTTTATATACAAGCTTTTATTTTACTTGACCTGTTAATTTAGAACAAATCTTGTACTCGAATTTTGAACCAGCTCCATCCAACTGATTGAATTAAATTTGTCAAATTCATATGACAATAAAATATTATGGTGACGGCAAGCTGATCGGATGATGTTCATTTTGATCAGCTCACGGTTCCGATCACTAATTTAATAAAAGCTTGTTTTGAAAAATAGATTTCAAAAAAAGTTAAATAACTAGAAAAGATGTAAGGGGTTGCGGGTTAAATTCCCGCGTGATCTGCTAAAATTTATTTCGAATCTGGGTGCTATGGCACTCGTAGTTAGTACTCATGGTACCATAACACCCAGACTCGGAACAAATATTTGCAGATCATACAAACATTTGTCCCGCAGCGGGAATCGAACTCGCAACCTCTCGCAGCTCAACCGGCTAATGCACGCTTAGCATCCACGCTTTGCAGGCGTATTAGTGATCGCAGTTTCCATCTTTAGTACTCAGGTGGATGCTGCATCCCCAGGTGTAATCCCTTACGATTTTTATGATAGATGATAGATCAACTCTGTATTGCACACCAAATAATAACTTTTCATTTAAAAAACCGACTTCCGCCATTTTATTCGACAAAATATTTGGACGAAAAAAAATGATGAAAGAACCATAGTGGTGAAAGGATTATTATACTTTTTGAATGCAAATGCTTGGTTTGTTGCTGAAAATAGTATAATCGCCATATATCATAACATAATCGCCTCACTTCCTCATGGATTCCATCATCAGAACTGGATTCTGAAAAAAATGGGATCAATCTGGAAGTATATCTATTCAAATATAAAAAGAATTTTCCAAATCGGTTCATAAACGCCGGAGAAAAGCGGTAACAAACATAAAAAAAAAAAAAAAATACAACCGAATTGAGAACCTTCTCCTTTTTTGGGAAGTCGGTTAAAAATACAAACGCAAATGAAAAAAAGGTAACGTAAAATCTTCTCTTCCTCTTCCAGACAGCCTTTAGATGGAAAGGATACAACAAAATCTTAAGAGATGGGGTCTATCTTAGGCCGGACACACCACGGCACTGTGTGGCGGGGATAGTGGTTAGTTAGCCAGTCGTAAGAGTAAATTGTAGCGTATCTACGAGCTATCTTCGATACAGAACCATTAAATAACTTAGATATGTATCGTGAACGGTTTAGTCACGTATTTATAGCTCTCTGTATCGGCGTCATCTAGAAATTGATGCTCGTTATCTATATAGATGTGTCCTGTACTGAGTTTTGCCATAGCTTAAATCTATGATTTAAACGTTTTACCAATTCTATTACTTCAATTTTTCACATATCACACAACTAGAATTAAAGAGACTCATCTCAAAAAATTGGGGAAATTAGTTAAATACGTAGAAAGTCTCGGAAAGAAGAACTCTTTCGGCTATTTCATCCAAAACCGACGCTTTTTGCTTAGAATGCATCAAAACATATCTCATTTTTAAGGTTTCGTACCTCACTTTGTTGACAGTACTAGATAATGTTGTGTGAAATGTCCAGCATTATTATTATTATTTCAGTCATTCGTTTTCAAACACAGGCCTGGACCTTTACTGGGGCCGTATTAGCCAACAGTAAGAGGCCCTTTTACAATTAGGATATAAAAAACATTATTGTTATGGTGGATGGAAGACAGATGATTAAACTATTGTGGAAATGGATGAAAGTTGTTGCTATTGCAAGGAGCATTTGCATTCAGAAATTATCATTTAGTGAAATGGAACTCATGATGAAAAAGACCACAAATGGCCACCGGAACTCCTCAATTATATTATGTATATGATGCACTCTGACTATGAATGATTTTAATGGTAAAAACCCGCGTTAAAATTGCGCTACTTGAGTCGTATTTTATGTGTGGCCTTGATTCCCCTTTCACCACTCTAGTTTTTTCAACATCAATAGTCATAATAGTCGAATACAATGGTGGAAGTCGGTTTTTTAAATGAAAAGTTATGTACTTATAAAAACCTCGCTCGCTAAGCCGTTTCCACCAGTGCTGCGTAGTGCGAAGCTAGGTAAATGAAGTGATTCTATTGGTTGTTAACAAACACATCCCTCGCTACGCATCCTCGCTCATCTCTAGTGGAAATGCAGTCTTAGATTAAAAGAATGTTCCGTTGGTACCTTTTGAGGTACGGAACCATAGGCATACACTAAGGACACGGCGGACGCTCGCTAGATAACCGCCAAATAAACCGGTGTCAAAAATCAGTTGATTGACACCACGATACTCAGTCGCTGACGTACACCGCGCGCGATCGTTTCGGCCACAAAATGCCGTATTGAGTTATGAAAGGCTGCAGAAACAACTTTGCAAAGTGTACCTTAAAAAAATATTGCATTTCTTATCATCGGTATGGCAAAATTTTGTATGTTGAACTTTCCCTAATTACAGAAAACAATTTTATTTCCATGGTAAATCGCTCTCCAATTCAATAAAGAGACGCCATACAAGCAAAACGCTATAACTTTGTAAGGATGTTAATTGATACGCGTGCGAGTTTCTTCGTTGTAAATAACCGGACTCCCAATAAGCAAGAAGGTTATGGCGTTCGGGTTTTTGTGTTCATTTCAACGTAGTTATAATGTAATCCGACAGATGACGCTGATTTTGCTATAAGGAGACATTGCTTTATTGTTTTGTCTGTCTAGCGTATCTTTACTATAAATCTATGTACGGAACTCTTAAAACTAGTCTAGTCCACTGTGGTAGCTGGGTTTACGTGTTTAACGAAAAGTGATTGTGAAAGCCCTTATCGAATATCAATAGATGTAAATGGGTACCGTGAGAAACTAGGGCGACATCTGTGCCTTCTCCACTACACGGATTATTTATTGAATGTTGCGACCGACAAAACATGTTTTGGAGCTCGCGGGTTGCTTAATTCGCAAATCGCGATGCTACCGTCTGTATAAACAGACTACTACAATCTTACTATAATCGATAACGATTATAGTAAGGACTACATTTAATTGCCGCTAGTATCTTATTATAATTGCTGACTGTAAAAATGTAGCCAAAACCTTCTGCAGTATAACTCAATAAATAAATGCTGGACATATCACACAACATTATCTAGCCCCAAGCTAAGCAGAGCTTGTGTTATGGGTACTAGATAACTCATATCCTATCCTATCCTACTAATATTATAAACGTGAAAAACTACTGAATGGATTTGAGTGAAATTTGGAATGGAGATACTTTACGCCCTGGATTAACACATAGGCTACTTTTCATCATCATCATCATCATCATCATCAATTTTCATCATTATTCACGCGGGTGAAACCGCGGGGCGCAACTAGTACTCAATAAAATACAATACATAGATAGATATTTTTTATTATACATAGAAAAATACCCAGAACACTGAACAAATATCTGCAGATCGTACAAATATTTGTTCCGAGGCGGGAATCGAACCCGCAACCACCTGCGTCGCAGGCGAACCTTCGTCCGCCGCGCCACAGAGGTCGTCAGTATGAATAGTACAAAAGATAATATGCGCGATAGAGCTTGGTCTATTATAAAATTAATTACAGTTATTGTGTAAATAAATAAATAAATATTATTCTATTACAGTTGGCGCTACCCCTACGATGAAGGATGGGCCAATATCAACTCACCTTATGTTCGAGTGAGTATGTTTAGTCAAAGTCAAAGTCAAAAAGAACTTTATTCATTGAAATCACAAGGATCATTTTGAATCGTCTTATATAAAATTAAATTACTCCTGTTCCAACGCGACCAAGCCTAGAAGAATCAGGCAACAAACTCGGCTTGGCTTACATAAATGGTCCGTCTTACCACTAGGTGAGAAGCGCCTGTGTGGTGCCTCGGAGCAAGGAGTTGCTGATACATAGTAAATGAGAACTTAAAAACCTTAGGAAGGTAGTCAAAAGTAAAATAATAATACTATCAGCAAAAATATGCAAGACAGCACACGCTACGCTTGTTATACTTATAAATAATAATCTAATACAAACATGTAAATAGGTAAGTACAGATATTGCAAATTTCCATTTTAGCAGTCGAGGGGCAGAGCGACATCAGGCCACGCGGCTTTATCATTAATATAGTCACCAAAAGTGTAATACGCTTTCTTAATTAGATTCATCTTTATGTAGGATTTAAATCTTCGAATAGGAAGTTTAAATGCACCTTCTGGAAGTTTATTGTAGAACCGTACAGAATTCCCCATAAAAGATCCACTTACTTTCTCTAATCGAAATTTTGGTATATTTAGTTTGTGTTTATTTCTCGTGTTAATACCATGCACGTCACTTTTTATCATAAAACTATCCAAGTGTTTATGTGTATGTAATAATATTTCATAGATATATTGCGATATTACTGTAAGAATATTGATTTCTTTGAAACGCTCCCTCAAGGAGTCACGCGACTTCATTTTATAAATGGCACGTATTGCCCGTTTTTGTAAGACAAAAATAGCTTGGATATCTGCTGCTTTACCCCACAGTATGATACCATATGACATAACACTATGGAAGTAGCTAAAATAAACAAGCCTAGCTGTAGCTTCATCAGTAAGCTGCCTTATTATACGAACTGCATATGCAGCGGAACTAAGTCTACCAGCAAGAGCCACAATTTGTGGTGCCCTCTGCAACCCTGCATCAATATTAAGGCCTAAGAAAATGGTAGACTTGACAAGATCAAGTGTCTCCCCATTTATTTTAATATTAGTTGGATAATGTTTTACATTAGACAATGTGAATTTGATGCATTTCGTTTTTTTAGCATTAAGCAAAAGATTATTAACTGTGAACCACACAAGAACACGCGATAGTGAATCATTTATATCATCGTAATTAGATTTAGATCTATCAACTTTGAAAATCAAAGAAGTATCGTCAGCAAATAGAACTATGTCACATATGTCTTTCACAAAAAAAGGGAGATCGTTAATGTAAACTAGGAATAAAAAAGGGCCTAGTATTGAACCCTGTGGCACCCCCATGACAATAGTCGATCCTGAAGACCTTTCACCACCAACATCAACTTTTTGGACCCTATTGGATAAGTAAGAATTTACAAGATTAATTGCCTGATTTTGTATGCCATAATGTTTTAACTTGGAAATTAAAGTATCATGCCTCACGCAGTCAAAAGCTTTGGACAGGTCGCAGAAAACCCCGATCGCGTCCTGCGAGTTCTCCCATGCTTCAAATATGTGTTCTAAGAGCATGGTACCAGCATCGGCTGTCGAACGACCCTTAGTAAATCCAAATTGATGACTATGAAGAAGTCCGTGGAGGTTAAAGTGTGACAATAACTGAGTAAGAATAAGTTTCTCGAAGATTTTACTTAACGCAGGCAATATAGAAATTGGCCTATAATTACCTGGATCTTTTTCGTTACCAGACTTGAACAAAGGAATTAATTTACTATGTTTCATAAGATCAGGAAAGACTCCCTCGTCAACACATCCATTGAAAATGTAGGCCATACACGGCGCAATATCAATAATTATAACACCTAACACCTTTGTAGATATTCCCCAAAGGTCTTCAGTATTTTTAATATTAAGTGACTTAAATGTCTTAACAATATCATTGGCATTGACGTATCTGAAACTAAACGCGACCTCACACTTATCAACACTTAATTCCAATAAAGTTTATTTTACATACTAAATACAAATTGCGGTAATCAGGGTAAGCATAACTAAAAGAGCGAAGCGAGTTCTCTAAATTAATTTGAACGAATCGGCGTTTGTATGTATGATTGTTTGAGGATAACTTCCGAACCGTTAACTCGCAGGGCTATGCTCTATCTCGCGACAGGTTTGCAATAGGCGTAAATTGTGCAATAAGCTGTCAAATGTCACTTTTCTCATACAAAATTTACCGTTTGACAGCACAATTTACGCCTGTTGCAAGCCTGTCGCGAGATAGATAATAGCCCTGCGGATCTCCGAGAAATTTGGTAGGCGAATCGGGCTATTCCCAGTAGTTTTACTGTGTAGTCTTACCAGTTGAACTACTGGGAATTTTCTTCCCAACAGACTTACTGACAGTAAGACTTCGCTAGTGTTATTTTATTCCCATTAGTTGTACATCATAAAACATAGACCTCGTAATTGATAGACAGTAGCTTTATTATGTCTAAGAAAAAAAAACAAAAATTAAACTAACTACATATTTCTTCCTACGTCATCTATTTCTACCAACGTAATTTTTTCATTTTATAGTACTTAGTAGTAATTTTTTTTTTTTTTTTTCAAATTTATATTACTTGTACCCATTCAACAAGAGTACCTCACCTCGTCCCCTTTTTATCACATTTATATCACACATTTCACAGAATTAAAAAAAAAATACAAGCATTATTCCGTACTTATTAATTTGTGATTTGATAATTACTTATGTGACAAGATGCCAGTCAAGCAAATGTTTTATCTTAGGTCATGGATGCAAGTTAAAAGTAGGTTGTCTATCAATTACCTAAGTCTACATAAGAGTAGGACTATTAAGGCCCATTTAGACGGGGAGAGTTTCTCGTACGTTTCCTTACGAGAAACCATACGCTACTATCACAAGCAATAATCGCCATAACACAATCGTATCAAAATGTTTACATACAGGCAAGAACTAAAATCTCGCCTACGATTATGTCATACGAGATTCGCATATGACTTATCGCTAGGCGATAATTGCCTATGTTTGTTTACACAACAAAAGTATAGTAAGCAGATTCTTGCTTATGAGAGTCTCGACTTGTATAAACAAGTCGAGTTAGTTGTTGTGTCTCTTGTGACATATTTTCAAGTTGATACGAGTATCGTACAAATCAGTTTGAATCGTTTTTAGTGCGAGATTTGTTAGTCGAGTTAAGTGATTACTAGTATATTGTTCGTAAAAATGACACAAAAATCTTTTAAATTCGGTTCTGAAGACAATATTAAGTTCATTGACAATATTAACCCGAAACATATTTTTGAATGTCTCTTCATCTTCCAATTGTAATTCAAGGCACAACGTGTTAGATGCTCCCAAATCATTTCTTCTCGTTATCCATTTTTTAACCCAACACCTTTTCTTCTTTTTCCGTTTAATTAATTCTTGCCTTAGAAGAGCAGATATAATTAAAACACCCTCGCGCACTGCACTCATGGTAGCAACTAGCATAAAATCTCGAAATACGATTATTGCTTTGAAATTCTGTTTACACGGACATAATAATATTCCATTGCAAGGCAATTGTCGCCCAAGGCAACGAGCGAGGAGAGCGATTGTTTAGACGAAAAAAATGTTTTATATTCCTTCGATAATCGTATCTTCGAGACGAGAAACTCTCCCCGTCTAAACGGGCCTTGGTTTTGTTTTACTGGTAAGTCTACTGGGTATAATGTTCCCAGTGGTCTTACTAGTAAGTCTGTTGAAAAGAAAATTACCAGTAGTTCAACTGGTAAGACTACTCGGTAAAACTACTGGGAACAGCCAACGAATGAGCCTTTGGATCAAGAATAAAAATTACAGGACAATACTTATGTTAGTATTAAAATACAAGTCAAAACAATTTAAAACAATGTCATAATCACATAAGAGTAGAAATAGGTAGGTTTATCAAATTTAATCTCTCGAATACAATACAATAACATGTCAAAACTAAAAGATGATAATTATGATGATTGACTACAATATTTGATCTAAATAATTATTTTTCAGAACAAGTCATCAAGTGCCCAAAATAAAAGTGGGACCCGACCTTCGAAGTGCACGAAGACCCAAACAACACGCTCACAAGTAAGTTCTAACTTATACAGGACATGGCAAGATTATGGGACTTCACGGGAAAAGTAATTTTTTACCCGACTACGAGTGTGTAAATTTATGTAGGTATAAATATTTCTAAATAAAAATCGTGGATTTGGCCTCCGACTACAACATTTTGATACTTTTTTTCAGCTTTTGCGGAGTCGGGTTTGAGTTTTTAAACTTGTACTTTTTAATAGCGCGATTCAATAACGTATTCACGTATAAATCGCGCGTATTTATTGCGATACAAAAACGTTGAAATAAGAGAAATATACCAAAGCGAGTCTATTTCGTGTCTTTATCGCTGTTATATAGGCTTTACGTATTGCGGTGTACCTAATTCATTTTTATCTCATTTCAGATCAAAACCAACGATCTCAACAATAAACCCGCAAATGCACTCGCAAACGTCAATGGAGCTGTCAAAATACCCCATCATCCCCTTCCCTATCCCCCCCAAACCCACACACACTGACGACGCAACACACACATGCTCAGAAATACTATTACAAGCGGAAATACTGACAAAGAAACACACAGATGCTCAAATAAAAAACTTTCTGCTAAACACCGCACTACAAAACGCTCTGACAGGCTCTCTAAACCAACTGACACAACGGAAGCCATTCACGAAGACAGCTGCCGATACGCAACGGAAGTTTACGAAGACAGCTGCCGATACGCAACGGAAGTATACGAAGACAGATACCGATACGCAACGGAAATACACAAAGACAGATACCGATACGCAACGGAAGTATACGAAGACAGATACCGATACGCAACGGAAGTTTACGAAGTCAGATACAGATGCAGAAATTGTTAATAATAATAATGATGAGTCGAGAAAAAGACTGCACAAGTGCGATGTGATCGGGTGCCATAAGGTTTATACGAAAAGCTCACATCTTAAAGCACACAAGAGAACTCATACAGGTGCGTTTAAACTTATTTTACAATGTTACCGATTCTCTGCATCGTTCTTTAAATTTAAACTGCACTAAAATTATCGCGGTCCCTTTTCTTTTAGCCTATTAGAAATGGCGCGCTATAGTTTTAGGGCACTTTCAATTTAGATAATACTGCACAGAATCGCTATCAACATAAATTATTGTTTTACAAGCTTTTGTAAGCTACTTGACCTGTTACTATGTTAGTTAGTGTGGGACAAATCTTGAAACTGAATTTTGAACCAGTTCCACCCAACCGAATTGAGCTGCAATTTGTCATACCTGTCAAGTTCAGATGACAATTCTATATTATGGTGACTGCGAGCTGATCTGATGATGGAGACGGTACTCCTCGATGATTTTTAATAGCCCTGGCAGTGTTTGGGCTCATTTTAATCAGCTCACGGTTCCGATCACTAATTTAAGTGTAAGTAGGTGCCTACATTATATATGTCGACATCGGTAAAACGGCTTGAGATAAGCCGGCTAAGATGCGAGAGGTTGCGGGTTCGATTCCCGCTGCGGGGCAAATGTTTGTATGATTTGCAAATATTTGTTCCGGGTATGGGTGTTATGGTACCATGGTACTCGTAGTTCCTGATACCCACGACACAGGTAATCCTAGTGTGGGATCAAGACTACGTATGTGACTGTTGGGTGTTATGTTTTATATATGTTATGTAATTAAGGGTTAAATTTTGGAAATTCGTTTCTATGTGCACTCTTGGTCTTACAGCTTTAGCTGTGCGTTGTGTGCAATAACACAACATTTGTATAAACTTAATTGACAAAAAGAAAAAACCTGTGACACCCATGAAACTATAAGTCCTATTAGACTCTGAGCGGAGCAGCGCAGTGCGTAACAGCACTGTGTGACTGGGGTGACCCTTGCACAGTTAACCGCTTCAAACCATTAGATGGCTAAGCTAATAATGTTATATACGTTGCTTTTTTATCTTCAGCTCCCCCCACACTCTCCACTCCTCTTTAACTCACAAAATTTATGACCACCCCCATCCATGGACTAAGTCATTATAAACGTAGCAGGAAGTCAATGGATGGAGGCGGCTCAAGACCGTTCGTCGTGGCATTCTAAAGGGGGAGGCCTAGGTCATAATACACCAAGGTTATCAAATCAAATCAAATCAAAAGATTTTTATTCATTGAAATCACAAGGATCATTTTGTATGTTCTTATAAACTAAAATTACTCCTGTTCCAACGCGACCAAGCCTAGAAGAATCAGGCAACAGGTTATCTGGAAGAGAATGCTTTTTAGCATATTAAGTTCGCCTTTGTACGTCTTTTATGTGCAATAAAGAATTTTCTATCTCTGATGATGAAAATGCTGATGAAATCTGATACTCATGATTATAAAGTTCATTTTTATATTTCAGGTGAAAAACCCTACTCTTGCAGCTGGGTGGGCTGTGAATGGCGTTTCGCTCGTTCGGACGAGTTGACCCGACACACCAGAAAACACACAGGTCACAGGCCTTTTACATGTCCTCTTTGTAGAAGGTCCTTTGCGAGGTCTGACCATCTAGGCTTGCATATGAAAAGACATTGACAACCCTATTGTTATCGGAGTAAGGTATGATAAAGAGCACGGGTGCTTATTTGTTACACTATAAAACACACAGGACACAAACCTTTTACATGTCCTCTTTGTAGAAGGTCCTTTGCGAGGTCTGACCATCTAGGCTTGCATATTAAAAGACATTAACAACCCTATTGTTATCGGAGTAAGGTATGATAAAGACCACGGTTGCTAATTTGTTAATCTATAAAACACACACAACACAGGTCTTTTACTTGTCCTCTTTGTAGAAGGTCCTTTGCGAGGTCTGACCATCTAGGCTTGCATATGAAAAGACATTGACAACCCTATTGTTATCGGAGTAAGGTATGATAAAGAGCACGGGTGCTTATTTGTTACACTATAAAATACACAGGACACAAACCTTTTACATGTCCTCTTTGTAGAAGGTCCTTTGCGAGGTCTGACCATCTAGGCTTGCATATGAAAAGACATTAACAACCCTATTGTTATCGGAGTAAGGTATGATAAAGACCACGGTTGCTAATTTGTTAATCTATAAAACACACACAACACAGGTCTTTTACTTGTCCTCTTTGTAGAAGGTCCTTTGCGAGGTCTGACCGTCTAGGCTTGCATATGAAAAGACATTGACAACCCTATTGTTATCGCAGTAAGGTATGATAAATAGCACGGGTGTTAATTTGTTACACTATAAAACACACAGGACATAAGTAAACCTTTTACATGGCCTCTTTGTACAAGGTCCTTTGCGAGGTCTGACCATCTAGGCTTGCATATAAAAATACATTAACAACCCTAATTTTATTGGAATAAGGTCTGACATAGTAGGAGCAACGGTTCATTTGATGCACTAGAAAACACACAACACAGGCCTTTTATATGTACACGTGAAGACGGTATTTTTATGGGTCAGACCATCTCGGCTTATAAGCGTCAGAGAGCACATTAGCTCTCTGAGGCAAAGACTCAAAATTATCAAACCTAACCGTCTAAACAGTGCTATGACTGTAAGTCCAAGAGCCGGCATCACAAATGTTTCCTATAGCTATCTCCGGTATGTTAAACTTAAATCTTAAAAAAAAAATTAAAGTTATTTATTAAAACCCCGTATACCTTAAAACTATACCTACCAGAACACGCTACCGTCACTTGACGGCAGCGTGCCCAGAATGCTGCATTGCAAAGTTGAATGGCAATACTTATTCGTTTGCCGAAATAAATGAGTGTACTTAAAATTAATAAATTAATTAAAAATTAAGACAATAAGGGCATTATAATATTGTGATCGTCTGTTAACACATTGCTCAATAATGATGACAATATATGATATTTTTATAAGTAAAATAATAATGCGTTTAGATATAGTTATTTGTATAAAAACGAAAGCAGATTTCTGTATACGCCTATTTGTTGAGATCTTCCACGATAGCTTATTGTCAGCCTTATATCAAACATGTTAAAGATACGTTTATATTGTTAACATAATTATTTGATCCATGTTATCGTACTAGATCTCTTATTTAGCTCCTAGACTAACAGCCGCACAAATAAATCTTACTTAACTTAAGCGTAATGTATACTTAACTCGTTAATTCGTACTCGCTTGTTCGTTAAATAATAGCCAATCACAGCTCGTGAAGTCGTTTCGTAGTGAATATGCCTCTCATAGTCGCTTAACGCGTCCTTCTAATTGGCCAAAGACCTTTAATTAGCGCTAATTAAGGAATTGGATGTTTCGTCATCATAGGTCAAAGCGAAAAGAAAAATATCTTCAACAGCGACGATATATTGCTTCTCACTCTTAAGCAATCCAGATCCTATACCTCCTTCAACCTGATAGCAAGACTTTTTGAAATGATTTACAAGTGTAAGATTTTTTTGGGCATTAGTTAAGTATGCATTACGCTTAATTTAAGTAAGATTTATTTGTGCGGCCATAACACAAAGGTTTTAGACCTCTTTTTCCTACGTTATATAATAAGTAGAATTAATAACTCCTTAAGGCATTAAAATGAAACTATGGGCCAGTAATATTGCATAGATTGCAATAGAAACATAATTTTAGTATAATATTAATATAGCCATAAGTTTCACTCTACATTACACAAAGGTTAGCTGGAAGAAAATTCTGATTAGCATTAAGATGTGCCTTTGTATTTATTTTTTGTCTTGTGAAATAAAGCATTTTCTATCTACCTAAGATGCCCCTAAACATGTACGCATGCCGAAAGAGGGAGCCTCTATGTGCGAAATCTTTTTCTGAAATAAATCTAGAACTCCCCCTTAATCATCTGTTATGTCTATTATGTCAGGGTGTAAGAAGTTGGACTTCAAAACAGTTTTTCTCAAGAACCATTTACTGCTGACATTCAATTCCTTCGTGACAAAAATCTGTTCTAAATTCTCTTACGAACTTGAGTGACACTTACTAACGGTTATTTAAGTTTTAAACTTTGCATAGTTTAATTCAAATAGTTTTTCTCAAGAACCATTTATTGCTATTTAATGATAGATAGTTTGTTTTATATCCCGACAAAAAAAGGTTATATGTAAGTTGTTACTCATAAATGAGTGGTCATATTTTGATGTTGTTTAAGTTATTTGATACAAACAATAGATGTTTGAGGTGTGGTAGACTTGTTGGGGTTTTAGGGTTGATAAATAGATCTTTAATTCAAATAGTTTTTCTCAAGAACCATTTATTGCTATTTAATGATAGATAGTTTGTTTTATATCCCGACAAAAAAAGGTTATATGTAAGTTGTTACTCATAAATGAGTGGTCATATTTTGATGTTGTTTAAGCTATTTGATACAAACAATAGATGTTTGAGGTGTGATAGACTTGTTGGGGTTTTAGGGTTGATAAATAGATCTTAACTATATTTGTGATATATGATAAATTAGGTGCTACCGTATGATATTTTTAAAGTAAAATGCTTAAAAAAACATTTACTTAAAATGTGTACACAGGGGGCAGTTGTGGCAATATTAGAGTTATTTAAAAAAATCTTAAAAATTAAACTAGAATTGGTTCTAACATTTTGTATTTACAGGTAGTTAACTTCATATACAGAATGAATGTACATAAAATTTCATTAAAAGTAAAAAAATACAAATAAATAATTTGAGCTATCTAAAGACCGTTGCAAACGATCTGAAGATGATATTATATCATTTGATACATTATTCTTATGGGAAAAACCATCATAATTACATTTGTGTATATTTCATATACTTGCCTTTTTAAAAATAATTATTTATGATAAGTCGTTATTAAGTTTAATATACAACTTTGTTTTGTTTTTAAAGTCTATTGCAATTTTTTAAGAATTAAATAAGTATTAGGTTAAGTTGGGGCCAGTATTTCTGTAACTATTTGGTATTATTTTAAAAATATAGTTAAGTAGATACCTACATCTTCGTCTGGGTATATATTGAATATTTTTTAATAAAAAATACGGTCTGCGGTCTTTAATATTGCAGTAATCTGATGGTCTCGTTCAACGTGCTGCATAAACAGGCGCGTACTATATAATGAAAACTAAAAGTTAAAAACTTATTGATCTCAAAATGATAATTTATTGATCAAATTGGGTATTCTCTCTCAATTGTAAAATTTGATCTCAAAAATACTTTGAATTTGTACTAACATTTTATCCTAACAAATAACAACGTATTTGAAAATAGATGCTATTTGAAAATTTGATAAATATTTTTATAAAATTAACTGATAATGAAGCCTGGGGTATTTTCTTAATAACTAAATGACACTCAGAGTCGTCTCTTATATTTTAATGAACCATCAACACTAAAAAATATTCTTGAGTTGAAATTTTGTTAGAAATTTTTGTTTTAGAATTTTTTCTTTATTTAGTGATTGTTAATGCGGCCGGACGACTTCTCTGTAAGTAATATAATTAATATTATTTAATATTTTATTATTTCACTGTTGTGGCCGAGGAGCCAGTGATAGCATTTTTACGTCACAGTACTTGATACCTTTTGAATGTAAATTTTCATAATTATAGTGTTCAAATATGTTGTTACACTTCGAGCCAGTAATATTAAAATTAATTACATTTAAATAGATTTATCATTTAGCATTTTTCGGCCAGTAAATGAAAATGCAACTTTTTGTACTTACATTAATATTTTACTTATATAAAATAAGTTAGTTAGTAAACTAGTTTGAACTTTAATAAGTATTATAAGGTTTAATCGTTAATAGGTATCTTAGAATGGGTGTTAGAGGAAATGATCGGAGTGTTAGTCCTAAAAACGCAAAGGTGCTGATCAAATCGTATATATGATTAAAATAGTATATTTAAAATCCAATATTTAAATTTTTATTTTTATTAAATTTTTGTATTTAAAATACCCACTTGTATAGGTAGTATCAAAATCTCCACTGCATGCCAGAGATTGCGTGGTGGGGTTTTTGGAAGAGCTTTTCGAGTTTTCCCAAAAAACTCCACTGGTGGTGTTTCTGTGGCTGAACCTTAAATACATTGTAATGCAAAATTGTATTTTATTTTTATTTAATAATTCGATATCAAGTTTGACGACCTCTCTGTGGCGCGGCGGGCGAGTAGCCGGCTGAGATGCGAGAGGTTGCGGGTTCGATTCCCGCTAGGAACAAATGTTTGTATGATGTGGGTGTTATGGTACCATGGTACTCGTAGTTCCTGATACCCACGACACAGGGAATCCTAGTGTGGGATCATGACTACGTATGTGACTGGTGGGTGTTATGTTATGTTTCATAACATAATAATGTTTAAATAACAATGAAAGAAACTATTATAATTCCCACCCCCATACCATTTTTGACTCATTTTTGGATCTATCAAAATTTACATGTTATTATTTTTTTTTTGTAAGATTCACTATGTCTAATGCTAGTGTTTCTAAATAAAAATGTATTTTATCAATATAAAGTAGGTTTTTAGTTGATAGCTCCTAGTCTATCTTGACTATATTTGTTCCACAATCAGTACCAGAAACTAGAATTTAGGGAATTGTATTTGGAAAATACATTAAAAGATCTTAACTTTGAAGATCTTTTTTTTCTTGGTTTGTAAAATGATAATTTTGTGTATAGTGTAAGTATCACAGATGTACCTATTTTCGTGTATATGAATAAAAAGTTTACATAAGATCGAAATTTTTATTTTGTTTTATTAGACGAATAACAGTTGGCCTTGTATGTGGTGGTACTTAGGCTGGCCAGCTATATTTACCTGTGTGAATATAGTCACAGTAACGAGCTGTTCCCAATAGTCTTAAGGTGATTGCTCTCGCATGTGGCGCGAAATTCAAATTTTATTGTGTTTTTTGTAAATCACAGCTAATCAACATTTCTTGAGATAGAGAAAACAGATTTTGCGAAAACTAGGAGACCTAACACACATGTTTTAATTGATAGTATCTCATAAATGTCATTAGTTAAGCTACGCATACCTTTAAACCAAAAAAACACTGTAAAAATCATTGAAGAGTATTCGTAGCTGAAGTAATGATCTATATGTGAAACTATTAACTAAAACATGTGTGTTAGGTCTCCTAGTTTTCGCAAAATCAGTTTTTACTATCTCAATAAGTGTTGATGAGCAGTAATGAGCAAAAACGCAATAACATTTGAATTTCGCGCCACATGCGAGAGCAATCACCTTAAGTCGCGCAACGAATCACATTACTGTGTATTTTTTTAAGTTAGGAGAATACCATTTCTGACATTAAGGCAGTACCCCGACCAAACACGGCGTCAAGCTGTTTTTTTCAAGCCTCTCTCCTCGTTAAATAAAGCAAGTAGAAAAAAAATTAAAAGTCACCACATATATTTGACATTTTGTCATCAAGTTCCACGATTGGTTTAATGATTTAACGTCGTAAGTACTCGACAATAAACCCATGAAAAAATTTAAATAAATCATGATTTTGTACATCTTCTCTTAAAGTTCACGTTACTGAATTTTTTGGTTTACACAATTGAATAGTTAATTTAATAGTAGAATTATTACACGATTAATTATTTAAAAAATGGGTTCTCTTTATTTTTTATGAATTATATTTAATGAATCCGTGCGAATCTGACTGTGCGCAAGGAGCGGACCAGTCAGCCGCCGGTTCTCGGACGGACGGCTAGATGGCAGTACTATTAGAATGGACTACACAGGTGTCACTAAAATAAATAATTTGCGATGTATTGTAGAGGCGAACACCTCAAGGTTATTCGGTCAGGGTAGTGCCTACACTTGATCGGAACGTGATCCGAACTTTATTTTGACTAATTTTAATTACGGGAATTGGGCCTCTGCTATCCCGGACAGATGAAATGGCGCAACGCACCATCTCCTCCCACACCAAAGGCCTACCCTTCTCTCATGGAACAATGGCTGCTTAACATCGTCACGTAGCAGATCTTTCAGCTCAAGAACGGCTGGAACATTGACGCTGGTCTCCGGAGAATAAATACTACAACTTTACATACCTACACATCTTCTTTGAGATAACTGATTATAACCTTTTATTGTAATCTTTAAAAAAACATCTCTTGACTTTTTGACAGCTGTCAAAATTCTGTCAAATCATAAAAAAATATAAATTGAAGAGTGATGTTGTGTTAAATAAAAAAAAACTCAAAAAAACTTTAACAAAAATGGCGTAAGTATAACTATCTGTATCCAACTTCAGTAGGATCGTGTATTTTGTACCGAATAGTTTTTGAACTGAATCGTTGTAAGAGCACATGGTAATGCCTCTAATCCCACACTAGGGTTCCATGTGTAGTCCACATCAGGACCTACGTGTACCATGGCACCAGAACACAGACACGGAACTAATATTTGCAGATCATGCAAATATTTGTCACGCAGCGGGAATTAAACCCGTCAGGACTATGTATGTAACTGTTGGGTGTATGTTATGATTATGATATGTAATCTGTTTTTAGTTGTGGGGTGTGCGAGCATTGTAATGTTCCTGTGGACCTTGGCGAATCTTTTGCAGTACGGGCAGGTTACAGTTACCATGATAAATGTCACAAATGCTGTAAGTTGGCATTTTGATCACATCTTGTTTTATGTAATGTAAATATAAGTACCTACCTATAAAAGTTCTCGAGTAGCGACCACAAACCAGAGGCCCAATTCACTAACTAAAAAAATAGTTAAAATAGAGTTCGGATCATGTTTCGATCTTGTGTCGATGTCGTAAATATCAGAAATGGTATTCTCCTGACATAAAATACAACACTGTAATGTGATTATATCGAAATGTGACCGAAACTTCAACGATTCAAAGTTTTTTCGTTAGCATAAGTAGATGGAGTCTCTCTTTAATCTTTCCAATTATATATATAACTATCCTACTCTAATAGTGGTCACCATGAATTGAAAGTAGACTAAATTGTTATTTATGAGGGACTAGAAATTCAACTTTCAGTCAATTTACAATTCAGTCTCGATTCGGTCAACTTTCAGGTGTAGTTTTAAAATAACTTAGAGAAATGGGCCTCAGACGACGCGGTAGAGGAATGCCCTCCACTAGATGGACTAAAGATATTACCTATAAACGTTGCGGGAAGTCGGTAGATGGAGGCGGCTCAAGACCGTTCGTCGTGGCATTATAAGGGGGAGGCCTATGTCCAGCAGTGGATTTCTACAGGCTGATAATGATGATGATGATAAAATATAGTATATTGTTATAGCTACAAGCGGCGTAAGCGATCAATTACAACAGATATATTTAATCCGAGCGAGGACAATAAACATTTTGGGGATGTAATTGATTGCTTACACCGAGAATATATGCGAGGAAATTAATAAAGATGTCTTATTAATATTATAAATGTAAATGTTTGTAAGGATGGATGTATGTTTGTTACCCCGCAAAAGTATAGTATATTGTTATACGAGGGCCGTAAGCGATCAATTACAACAGATATATTTAATCCAAGCGAGGACGCTAAAGAGTTTGAGAGTGTAATTGATCGCTTACACCGATAATATCACAACTTTTCATCACGAATGCGAGGTTACGTAATAGAAATGAAGTTATCGTGGCTTATGGTATCATTTAAGAAAAATTACGACTATACACCAATTTCTTTTTACGTACGTTATTTTTCTAAAATATACGTAATAATATATAAAAGTATATAATAAAAATGTCTTACTAATATTATGTTACTCATTCACGCAAATCTGTTGTAAAGTTTCATCAAAATCCGTTCAGTAGTTTTTGCGTGAACGAGTAACAAACACCCATCTATCCATCCATCTTCACAAATAATTACATTTGTAATATTAGTAGGCTGAATATGATATTCTGATGTATAATCTATGATACTTGAAAGTTTCATCAAAATCCGTTCAGGGGGCTTAGTACGGGTTTTGATAGTTTTCGAAACTATATAAAGTTTCGTTTCCATCCAATACATTTACTGACAGCGTCCTTGGTTTCTTGTCGTTTTCGCTAGGGGCGCTGCAAGTAAATGTTTGGAAGGAAACGAAACTTCATATACTTTCGTAAACTATGTATCATAACTTTTCATTTAAAAAACCGACTTCCGCCATTGTACTCGACTAAATAATTTTGGATGAAAAAAAAATTATGAAAGTACCATAGTGGTGAAAGGATTATGATACTTTCTGAATGCAAATGCTTGGTTTGTTACTGAAAATATCAAAATCGCCATATGTATGCCTGCAATATTTGAGGAGTTCCCTCAATTCCTCATGGATTCCATTATCAGAACTGGATTTTGAAAAATGGAACCAATCTGGAAGTATATCTATACAAATAAAAAAAGAATTTTCCAAATCGGTTCATAAACGCCGGAGATATGCGGTAACAAAGATAAAAAAAAAAAAAAAAAAAATACAACCGAATTGAGAACCTCCTTCTTCTTTGGGAAGTCGGTTAAAAACCCGTATTTACTAAGCCCCCAGTGTTTTGTGCGTAAAAGAGTAACAAACATTCATCCTCGCATCACCTCAATGGGATTGATGTTAATGCCTGCAATGACGAACATCGTGGACGGCGCCGTGGGTAATTAACCAGCTGAGACGCAAGAGGTGCGGGTTCAATTCCCGCCAGCATGATCTGCAAATATTTGTTTCGGGTCTAGAATTTGTGATACCATAATACACGTAGTACACCCACGACACAGGGATTCCAAGTGTGGGATAAGGACTATGTATGGGACTGTTGGGTTGTTATTAACCGACTTCACAAAAAAAGGAGGAGATTCTCAATTCAGTTGTATTTTTTTTTATGTTTGTTACCTCATATCTTTGTCGTTTATAGATCGATTTGGAAAATTCTATTTTTATTTGAATAGATATACTTTCAGATTGGTCCCATTTTTTTCAGAATCCAGTTCTGATGATGGAATCCATGAGGAATTGAGGAAACTCCTCAAATATTGTACCTAGGCATGCATATAGCGATATTAATATTTTCAGCAACAAACCAAGCATTTGTATTCAAAAAGTATCATAATTCTTTCACTATGGTTCTTTCATCATTTTTTTTTCATCCAAATATTTAGTCGAATACAATGGCGGGAGTCAGTTTTTTTAATGAAAAGTTATTATTTTTATTAAATGAAAAGTTTTTTTTTGTTATGCTGTTATTTAAGTACATCAATCTTCGAATAAGACCTCAATAAATTGAAGTTACTCATTTGAGGGTTCAATATTCTATTTTCAGATGTGTGCAGCGAAACGAACCTAAATGACGCAGAGGTCTTCAAAGGCGTCATATTCTGCAGCAGCTGTTCGCAGAGGATATTCCAGGGCTGCTCCACAGCCAGAAGAACCAAGAACGATGTCAGAAGGAATAGGTAAGGTTTTATTTCCAAGCCTGTGGAGCCAATAAAAGTTCCACAATGAGGGCTTTTCAACTTCGATTAAATAAAATGTAGTTCAAATAGGTTCGATAGATGGCGCTGACTCACCTGTAGCTGACAAGATTGTGAAATGTATTATGTGTGGTGTACGCGAACTAAGCAATTATCTAACTAATCTGTGGCTATTAGTTATAATATTCTGTTTGTGTCTGCTTCTTGAGTGTGCGCTAGTGATTTCGTGGTGTTTTTAGAAGCAGGCAAAAGTACCACGCAACAAAAATAAAAAAAAAAAAAAAGTTAAATGTTAATGTCGAAAATATATCAACAACGTAGATATACGGGGTGTAAAAAGACAGCTCCCGAATACTGAAGGTACCGGTAAAGCTACCTATATCATAGCTGTATAAAATAGCTTTCGCCTGAGAAGTGATTCCGGAGAAAACCGTTTTTTTCGTTCCGTATCATATTTGTCAGCCAGCAATGTACGCATTTATTCCGGCCGCGCGAGTTCAACGCTCCCGGTCAGCTGATCGACCCGTGGGGCCAATATTTCTTATATGGTTTTCATTGCTTTTTTTGACGTTTTTATTTATTAACGTGTTTTAAATGATGGAAAATAGGTTTTTGTGTTCCTTAAACGATATTTTATGGATATTTATAAAGAAAACACGAAAAAAGCGGACCAAAAGTGAGCATTTTTTTTTTCGTGTTTTTTCAGCTTAAATTTTTTCAGAATCATGGTCTGAATGCACTGTTTTAGTTTTCGGGAGTAGTCTTTTTACGCCCGGTATTTTCGACATTAACATTTAACTTTATTTCGACACTTGACAGCTACGTCACAGAGCAGCGCCATCTATTTTCAACGCTGAAAGCATGATTTGGACCGGCCGTGAAAACCCTTCATTGCAAATGCTCGAGCAAATTATAGTCATACATCATCAACATCAGCCTGTAAAAGTCCACTGCTGGCCTCCCCCTTAGAATGCCACGACGAACGGTCTTAGGTCGCCTCTATCCACCGACTTCCTGCAACGTTTATAATGTCTTTAGTCCATCGAGTGGAGGGCCTTCCTCTACCGCGTCGTCCGGTTTGTGGTTGCCACTCGAGAACCATTATTCCCCCCAACGGTTTTCTGTAGTAGTCTTACAATCATTCTAAATTCCATTTGTATTCTATAAAACTTTGAATTCACAGATCACACAAAAAGCGCTCGCAGCGCACACAAGACCGAAGAGTTGATATGAGACACGACACAGGCGCCGCCGACGGTATCTTGCAACTGACAACTCTGGTTACCTCTAGTGATAGCAGCCATGCTAGCTCAGATCTTATGTCTAAAACGAGGTAGTAAAAGCCCCATATAGTTCGTTTATTTATTTAATAACAAAAGCTTAAAGAGTTTTCTTACAGCCAATAACCGATTTACATTTTTCGCTACTACTTCTTACTACTTCTTACTATTATTACTATTATTACTATTTGTTACTATTATTACTATTTGTTACTACTATTAATACTTCTTTCTACTGTTACTACTGCTTACTATTATTACTATTTGTTACTATTATTACTCTTTGTTACTACTATTACTATTTTTTACTATTATTACTATTTGTTACTACTATTGCTATTTGTTACTACTAGTACTACTTCTTTCTACTGTTACACTTCTTAAGTTCTTACTATTTAATAACGTATTTGGTTTCAGTAAGAGGTCGTCAGCTCCATCAACAGGTCATACGATGACGCATCATGCTAAGAAAGAAGTTGATAACGAAGTAAGTACGCACTTTCATCTTGAAAGACTATAGTAGACTGGACTTTTGAAGACCTCCGCCATAGATGCTGTGGCGAACGACCTTGAGCCACTCCCATCTACCTACCATTATTTTAAGGGGGTGGGGCTTCTGAGACACAGGTTTATTCCCACTTCAGAAGTCAGATGTTTCTCACTCAGAGTCCTTTGTTGGAAACTTTTTGCATGTTCCTTTACTTGTATCCGTTATATCCGTGACAGTCCTTCAGTTAACGTCTTTAAGAGTAGAGTAAAAGAGCACTATCTTTCTCTGTAAATTGTTTCTTTGGTAGAATTTATATTTTTATTTATGTATGATACCTACCTAATTTAATATATTAGTATATTTATGATATGTATTTGCTATTTAATATATATATATATTTATTGATTAACCGACTTCACAAGAAGGAGGAGGTTCTCAATACGGTTGTATTTTTTTTTTTTGTATGTTTGTTACCTCATATCTCCGGCGTTTATGAACCGATTTGGAAAATTCTTATTTTATTTGAATAGATATACTTTCAGATGATGAAATCCATGAGGAATTGAGGGAACTCCTCAAATATAGTAGGCATACATATGGCGATTTTGATATTTTCAGCAACAAACCAAGCATTTTCATTCAAAAAGTATCATAATCCTTTCACCACTATGTTTCTTTCATCATTTTTTTTTCATCCGGATATTTAGTCGAATACTATGGCGGAAGTCGGTTTTTTAAAGGAAAAGTTATGTTTAAGTATGTTTATTTTAATTAATGTATAACTTTTAATTTGTTTTTTTCTCATTTATTTTTGTGTGTACACGAACCTACCTCTATAATCACCACTTCTTAGGGCCATCTTATCACCACCACTTCTCTTTTTAGGGTTAAGCTCGCCTTTGTGCATGTCCTTTAATTCTGCCTTGTTTTCATATTATGTATGTGTGTACAATAAATAATAAAGAATCAATCTCTATGCATCTTTAGCTCCAAGGACGCATTGTCCTCGCATTGCGTTGTGTGTTAACGACCTCTGTAGCGCGGCGGGCGAAGGTTCGCCTGCGACGCAGGAGGTTGCGGGTTCGATTCCCGCCTCGGAACAAATATTTGTACGATCTGCAGGCAATTGTTCAGGGTGTTCTGGATATTTTCTATGTATAATAAAAAATATATATCTATGCAATGTATTGTATTAAGTATATCAGTTATCTAGTACCCATAACACAAGCTCTGCTTAGCTTGGGGCTAGATAATGTTGTGTGAAATTATTATTATTAACATCAAGGACGCGTTGTGCTAATCGAAAATAAATAATTATCGCTCCACCAGTAGCGCAGTAGGGAGCTTCAGTAGCGCAGTAGGGGGCTTCAGTAGCGCAGTAGGGGGCTTCAGTAGCGCAGTAGGGGGCTTCAGTAGCGCAGTAGAGGGCTTCGTACAATATAAGTCATTCAATGGAAGATAAGCTACATAAATAAGTCTGAAATAACTTTTCATTTAAAAAACCGACTTCCGCCAGCCATTGTATTCGACTAAATATTTGGATGAAAAAAAAAATGATGAAAGAACCATAGTGGTGAAAGGATTATGATACTTTTTGAATGCAAATGCTTGGTCTGTTGCTGAAAATATCAAAATCGCCATATGTATGCCTACAATATTTGAGGAGTTCCCTCAATTCCTCATGGATCCCATCATCAGAACTGCATTCTGAAAAAAAGGGACCAATTTGGAAGTATATCTATTCAAATAAAAAAAGAATTTTTCAAATCGGTTCATAAACGCCGGAGATATGCGGTAACAAAAATACAAAAAAAAAAAAAAAAACACTGAATTGAGAACCTCCTCCTTTTTTGGGAAGTCGGTTAATAAATAATTCTAATTCTAACACAATAGCTACATCAATACATTGTCTTAATTCTGTTGTTAACCTACCAAAAGAGTAGTAATGTAGAATATAAACTCTATGGTCTAAATGTTCTACCTTATCTATGAATGTAAGCTTGTTGGCAACTAGCTTTGTTATACGTGTGCAATGAGGGCACGTCAGTTTACTAAGATTAAAAAATTACTTTTCATTATTATTTTGTTAGTAGTAGAACTTTTTGTGAAAGAGTTCGTCCGGGGAAGTACTACCACCGTACATATTTCTGCCGCCAAGCAGTAGTGCTCGCATCGCTGTGTTTCGGTTTAAAGGGTGCCGGTGAAATTACAGGCACATGAGACTTTTTATCTTTATGTCTCAGGGTCGACAGCGCGTGTGTGATGCCTCTGGTGTTGCAGGCGTCCATAGGCTACGGTAACTACTTTCCGTCAGCTGTGCCGTTTGTTTGTTTGTTTGCTTGCCAAGTAGTATAAAAAAAAACATAACAGTAATTACCATCAGTCTGCAGTTTTATTCACTCTGTCCACCTACAAAAGAACTAGCCATAACACCTAGACAGCTACATATGGTCCTTCGAGCCGGATGTTGCAGCGATGTTCACCACTACCCTGGGTGGCCAGCCCGCAGTCACCGGTATAGCAATTTTCAAAAAAAGCTTTTCTAATTTCAGAAAACGAATAGTTTGATGAAGTGCAGTTTTGGTAAGTTCATTATATTTCCTGTTGAGTCTTAATGATGGCAATACTATTAGGGTTTCGTATCTCAAAATGAAACAAATTGGACCCTCAGAAGATATTTTTTTTAATCTAGCTATCTGTCTATCTGTCTGTGGAGACCCTTTTTGCCAAGAACAACAAAAGATAGCAACTAGAGTTTGCAATATTTATATTAATAGAATTGAAAATATCGTGGCTTGGTATCATTTTAGAAAAATAACGACTATACACCACGTACTTTACAATAATATTCTTCTGCTGACGTTTCGTTGACCATTTAGAGGTCTTCGTCATGAGCTCTGACCGCGACCACGCTCGCTCTCCTTAGTCTGTGCACGCTCGAAGGTCTTGAAGGGTAAGTACGTGGTGTATAGTCGTAATTTTTCTAAAATAAAATATTCATACCATTTAACAGCGTCATTCATGTGTTCTTATAGTGCTATACAAAAATCTATAGCTTCTAAATCAATGCATAAAAATCATTAAGAATGTCTATTTTTTATATGGAAATCACAAAAATGAAAAATCTCTTAGGAAATAAAGAAAGAAAGAAAAAGCATTTATTTGTGTCAATGATGCATCATAAATAACTTTTCATTTAAAAAACCGACTTCCGCCATTGTAATCGACTAAATATTTGGATGAAAAAAAAATTATGAAAGAACCATAGTGGTGAAAGGATTATGATACTTTTTAAATGCAAATGCTTGGTTTGTTGCTGAAAATATCAAAATCGCCATAGGTATGCCTACAATATTTGAGAAGTTCCCTCAATTCCTCATGGATTCCACCATCAGAACTGGATTCTGAAAAAATGCGACCAATCTGGAAGTATGTCTATTCAAATAAAAAAAGAATTTTCCAAATCGGTTCATAAACGCCGGAGATATGCGGTAACAAACATTAAAAAAAAAAAAAAAAAACAACCGAATTGAGAGACACAGGAAAATACAAAAGACAGACACATAAACAACAAAGATTAACAAAGAAAATTAAAACTAAACAGAAGACAAGAATGGCTTGTGTTATAATAATGTGCCTCTCGTACCAGTCATGCAACACTGTCACAAATTGGCGTCCAGCTCAGCATTTGTTGTGTTGTGGCAACACAACGCTGATCTTCCGCTGAAACCGTACAAGTTAAAACACGGATGTCTGCTTCACAACTATCATAAATATATTTTACCATATATATATATCGAGGGCATCAAACCATATGGGCGTATCGACTTTGGGCTACTGTTCAGGAGGAACAAAAAACTGTCTAACTTTTTTCAGAGATGTCAGATCTAACTGAAGTTTTCAGGAAAACTATCTAATTTTAAGTCTCAAATAATCATAGCACTTAAAATTGTGTAGCCCAACTCCTTCTAGTACTTTTCGTTCATACGCCCATATGGTTTGAAAATTTTCAGTGAATTTTGTGTTCCCCTTCACCATATAATTTGAGGCGTATGATAAAACATATTTTTTTAATGTGTTTTTTTACAAATAATCTGAATGGAGATGCCCATAGTATAATAAAAAACATAATAGTTTTAACAGGGAACCCTTCATCTCAGAAAAATCAAATTATACGCCCATATGGTTTGACAAAATAGTTGACTTTGTGTAAAAATTCCGTAGAGGCGTATAATATCCAGACCTATCTAATGAAACAGTATCTACTGATACCAGCTTCTTCCTCCAGTACAATACTAAGTACTTATTCTGTATTACTAATTTTTGATAAAAATCTGGAAATTATACCTAAAATCCTTAAAAAAATCTTACAAACACATTTAGGTACAATTAAAAACAACTAACACATTTACAATTTGTCTGTCTTAAAATGTAATAAAAATTCAAAAATATTAATCACTATCATCAGCCTGTCCACTGTCCATTGCTAGGCATAGGTCCAGCACCTAGTGGACTTCTACAAGCTGATGATGGATGGATGGGGTTCTAGGGGGAGTGCATAGGCATCACGACGAATGGTCTTGAGCCACCTCCACCTATCGACTTCCTGCGAGGTTGCAACGTTTATTATGTCTTTAGTCGATCGAGTGGAAGGCCATCCTCTACCGTCTCGTCCGGTTTGTGGTCGCCACTCGAGAACCTTTATTCCTCAACTGTTGTAATTTCTGTGAGCTATATGACCTGCCATTGCCACCTATTCTTGCTAATTCTGGAAACTATGTCGGTGATCTTAGTTCTTCTACGAATTTCCTCATTTCGGATTCTATCACCTAGTGGAAGCCCTAGTAATAGCCCTCTCCATGAGCCAGTGCTTGAATTTGAGCTAATACGGCCAATAGTTAGCGACCACGTCTTCGTGCCGTAAGCCATCATTCGTCTTGAGGCTCTGCGGTATTTGTGACGAGAAAATATGGCGTAGTTTTCCGAACACTGCTTTGGCCGACTTCAATTCATCGGGTGACCTCTTTGTCGAAGTTCGACCTTCCTAGTCGAATCGTCTGACCCAAATAGACACAGTGGTCAACAACTTCGACAGTATCGTTCCCAACGTGTACTAGTAAAGGTGCGATATGGGCATTGGACATGATGTTCGTCTTGCCTTCATCTGTTGGGAGACGGTCACGGTATTGAGGTCACTGAGCATTGCGCCGACTATGACATCGGCATATCGAAGTTAGGTGATGTATTCGGCATTCTAAAGTTTTAGGGTTTATGATTATAATGTCGTCGGAATTTGAGCAGATAATAATGACTATAAAGATACTGTATTACACTTATATTAGGAGTCATCTTGAATATGTGTCTCAGGTTTGGAACCCAGTCTATGACATATACATAAATCAAATTGAAAGTATACAGAAGCGTTTTCTTAGATATTTACAGTTCAGATTAAAGAAGTTTACGTCTAACTATTCCGCGCGTTGCAGAAAATTCCATATCCTCCCACATAAAGAGAGTAGGCGTGCCGCTGACTTATCCTATCTTCTCGATATTGCAAGCAGCTCGATCGACTGTCCTGAACTTCTCGGCCAATTGAGGCTTCGAACTCCTACACTATCAGTAAGAAGTCCTAACTTTCTTCACATTCCAAGAGTTTGTTCTATATACAGGCAGAATTCATATTTAATTCGATCATGCAGATGTTATAATGAAATGGCGCGAGAGGTCGATATTGACTTGTTCAATACCTCCTCCACAACTTAAAAGCGCGGTCTCGACTGAATCAAAGGCTTTCTCGTAGTCCTCTAACGCTAGATTATACTCGTTAAGTCATCAGTCTTCTGTATGATCTGCCGGAGCGTGTGGATGTGGTCTACAGTAAAACCGTCTTATTTCGGAGGCTGGAAGTCGTCTAACCTACGTGTGAGGAGACGATTCGTAACTACTCTTAAAAACAACTAATAGACGTTGCTCAGGCAGCTCAAAGGGTAAATAAATTTTAAATAGGATGTCAACTTTTTTGAAAAACAGTACCACTACTACTGTTCCACGCCTTCGACGTTATGCTCTCGAGGATAGCAGTAGATATATACATAACAGTAGATAGATGAAAATAATATAAACATAACACCCAACAGTCACATACATTGCCCTAATTCCACACTAGGATTCTCTGTGTCGTGGGTATCATGAACTAAGAGTACCATAACGGGATTAAATAGCGTTTGAAAGACTTTTAGTATCAGTTCTCTACCCGCTTTCAGTAGCACTGTTGTGAGCACACGCTCTGATACCTTGGTTTTGTGTATAAAATAATGATATAAAAATTCCCTTCAAAGTTTAGTTAGGTTTTGTTGATGAATTCACTAACCCAATTTATAACTTATAGTAACCAAAAGTTCCAAAAATAAAAATGTGTTAGAAGACTTAGAAGTTAGATTTCAATTTTACAAAGGTTAAAGGATTTCACTATATAAAAAGCTTAATACGTTTTTTTTCGTAAACTATAAGAACTCATATCAAAAACTTAACTATTCTAGAGCTCATTAAATGCATTATGTGAACCTATAGCGTCTTAAGCTGTTTGAGAGCTGTTCGGATCTCGTATAGGCTGACATCCAGGATATCATCGTTGTAGTGGCGGTTCAAACGGGCTCTTGCATCGCTCGTCGTGCTGGAAGCCGGATTTTGCGATGAGTTGTACAATTGAGAACTTCTCGTGCTCACGTATACAATCTCCAGCTTTCGAAAGCTGACTTAGCTCAATTGACAGATCTCTAGCAAATACTTTGAAGCCTTAATTGCGCTCTATAGGCACTTTTAATACAATTAGTTTTGAAAAGACGCAAATCGTGCCACATGTACTTGAAGATCTGTTTATTGATCGCTCTGCCATGTATTTAAGAGTGCACTCAGAGAGTTTCTGTGTTCTATTTTTGTGAAGGGGTCCTAAATAACTCCGACTTGTCCACCAAGTTGTTGTTGTTGTGTTCACTTGGACAATTTGCACCAGCCCGTTGTTCAGCTCGTCCACTATATCGCATTTAGCCAGGTATTGGAAGCAATTCTGGAGTTCCAACTCACAGTTCTCAGGGTTTGAATTTGAACAGGACTAATGAACTGGGCGGAGAGTAGATTTCATCAGACGGGACTTTTCTAACTTAACATTGAGATTCAATGAGCCTCTTACCATGCGGTGGTCACTGGCGGTTTTTACCCTGTTGATCACAGAGACATCATTGCCATAATCACCAGGCGTGGCAGTTGGATTGATGATTGCAGTATTGGTATTGAGTACTCAGGTGGATGTCCATGCCCTGGTGTACTACATACACGGGAAGAGAGGGAGGGGTCTTTTCTAGGCTAGTCTATTCCAGGTATACCTAGTTACATCATCAATGTTAAAGTTTGTGAGGATGGGTGGATGGATGTTTGTCACACAAAAACTACTGAACGGATTTTGATGAAACTTTACAGTATTATAGATTATACATCAGAATAGTATATTTAGCTATAATGCATATTTCCATACGGGCGGAGCCGCAAGCAAATGCTAGTAAAGAATATGTCCGACCATAAAGGCGTAAAATCATGCAAGCGGTTACGTTACTGTACGCCTGTATGGCCCGATAATTTAACTCATATGTTGACAAACGCCGACGATACGCCTGTATGGCACGACGTATTTATTTATTTGTAGTTATACGCCTATAATGTTTTGGTCAATATAAAAAAAACTAAAACACCTAAAAATATTAGTGTTTTGCCAGATTATGGATCAGAAGTTCTCAAATCCATAGGTAAAATAAAAAAAAAATGCCATTTTGTGGATACGCCCCTATGGTTTGATGCCCTCGATATGACTATGAGATATATACAAAAACACATATAGAAATATAAAAGACGTTGAAGTTATTAAAAGTTGTACGTCTTAGTGTTCTTTCCCTCTTTTTCTCTTTTCCTCTCATCTCTTAGTAACCTCACAATTCTGAAATGTGGAATGCTAGGAGACTTTGTGACACAAAAAAGGAAAAAGTTTGAAATTGAGAAATTTTGACTTTTTTACCCCTTTAAGATGGTGAAGTTCACCAACAAACTCGAAAACAGCTCTGACGATTTCGAAATAATAGATAGATAGATTAACAATTATTAATCACCACACAGAACCAATAAATAAGTAATTTTACAATAGAAAGGCAATACAGACCTTATCTCTGAAAGCGATCTCTTCCAGACAACCTTTGGATGGAACGAAATGAGCTACGCTATAATTAGACTGCTATATACCTACAAAGCAAAACTAAAAAGCATTCTAAATTAATGAAAATATATAAGTAGTAATAATTTACGGAATCTGACCCCAAGGGCGCCATCTCGCTCCCATTTGTCCGGTTTTTGATGTTTTATGTTTGTTTTAGAAATAGGCATGACCACAGATGTGACGCAAGAGTTATTGAAACAGATGAATTGTCCTATCGTAACAGATTACAGGTAATTTTGCCTATTTTGAGCTGTCCTATCGTAACAGATTACAGGCAATTTTGCCTAAAATGAGCTGTCCTATCGTAACAGATTACAGGAAATTTTGCCTAAAATGAGCTGTCCTATAGTAAAAGATTACAGGAAATTTTGCCTAAAATGAGCTGTCCTATCGTAACAGATTACAGGTAATGTTGCCTAAAATTAACTGTCCTACCGTAACAGATTAAAGGTAATGTTGCCTAAAATTAACTGTCCTATCGTAACAAATTACAGGTAATGTTGCCTAAAATACCTATCTTCAAGTCGAAGGTAAATAATCTACCGTTTGGATTCAGTAATTTTATATAAAAACTTTCTTGTTAAATGTTTTAGAAAGCCCACACAATCCGACAAGCCTCACACAAAAACAGGGGAACGCAAAAAGGTATATCTTGCAACTTTTTTTTTAATACTATACTTGGCAAGCAAACAAGCATACGGCCCACCTGATGGAAAGTAGTTACCGTAGCCTATAAACGCCTGCAACACCAGAGGCATCACACGCGCGCTGCCGACCCTGTGACATAAAGATGAAAAGTCTCATGTGTCTGACTCGCGTGCAGAGGATTTCGTACAAGTAGGCTAACATAGCGCGGGTGTGATGCCTCTGGTGTTGCAGGCATTTATAGGCTACGGCAACTACTTTCCATCAGGTGATCCGTATGCTTGTTTGGTTGTCTAGTAGTATAAAAAAAAGCGCGAGTCTGACTCGCTTTTGACCGGTTTTCTTTAAATCGGGTTTCTTATTATTTTTTTGGTTTTTCAGCAGTCATTCGAGTGCGTTGACCTTAGAATAGCAGAACTTGGCGCTTCTACAGAGATTGCAAATATGACGCTCAAGCACAAGTATGAACTGCCCGTCATAATTCGATCAGAGTAAGAAGACCAACCTATCACCATAATTATTATCAGTGTGTTGTTAGTTAACATAACATGTGACCCAACAGTCACATACGTAGTCATGATCACACACGTACGACGTTGTCAGGATTCCCTGTGTCGTGGGTATCAGGAACTACAAGTACCATGGTACTATAACACCTAGACCCGGAACAAATATTTGCAGATCGTACCAACATTTGTCCCGCAGCGGGAATCGAACCCGCAACCTTTCGCATCTCAGCCGGCTACTACGTGGTAATTGTAGTTCTCACCCCTTGTTGATCACAGTGACTGTTGTTCTTTCTGTGGTTCGATTGATTGGACCAAGACTCGTTTTCTGAGAGCCTCCTTGGTTCGATTGATTAGACCACAAAGTTGTGTGATTCAATTGATTAGACCAAGAAGACTCATTTTCTGAGAGCCTCCGTGGTTCGATTGATTAAACCAAAAAAAGGTCTAAGAGTAGTAGAGTATATATGCCGTTTCTAGCTCAGCTTAAATCTAGTTTAAGTAGACCCCCGCTCGCGGTGTGTTTAGTCGGTGTATGTGGGGTCTTGTTATGTTGGTTGTGTGATGATAAATGTTGGTAGAGCTCTGATTTTGTGCTGTGATGTGTGTGTGGCGAGAGGTCTATGAGCGGTGGTTCCTGGTCGTGCCACAGTAAATTTTATAGTTGCTAAAGCTCTGTTTTGATAGTGCAATGTATGTGGTCGGGGCTCTCGCGGTTTTGGTTCCTGGTCGCATGCCCTTGATTGTGGCGCACAGTTAATTGAATAGTACGAGATTTATATTATTTAATATTGTGTGCAAGTGTTGTTTTCCCTATGTTATCGGGTGGTGGTTACATCCTGTGATGCTCATGTTCTAGATAACATATCGGCCGCTCATAGTTAATTTATTAGTTAATATGGTTTACTAAAACTACCCCGTGGGAAGTCCCTCACCGATGTGAATATTTTAAAATGTGTTAAAAACAAAAGATACCATATTTTAAAGGGTTATATATATATAGTCAAGAACACAGCGGGACACATTGGGTTGCCTACGTCAGAAGACAGTTTTGATTTGTATTTGATAACTATTTTATGTAATGGTTTTAAATAAAATAAACCAACAACATGAATAATGTTTTTTTTTGAACGTTTACTCCCGCACTATATAAGGTGAACTCTGGCGATAAGAATGCTCATTTGTTAAAGCGAGTGCGTACAGTAAGGATGTCGTATTTGTGTAATTTTTGTAATGTTGATATTCCTCCAAATAAATTAATATTACACTCGCGCACTAAACGTCACAAGTTACTATGCGGTCAGGACCTTGAGTCAGACTATGCCGCGTATGTGGTGGATAGTGCATTCAAATCCAGAATTATAACCTACCGTTTCAATGGGGCTAAGCCGCAAACAATTCAAGATCCAAGAGCATATCTACTCAAAGTGCAGTGTCGAGTAAAGAACTTGCTGAAGATGGAAATTGAAATCAACAAAAACATAAAGGTGAACCTTCAACTGTTTTGTTATTATGTAAAATTGATCGATAACCAAGTGCAAAGGGACTTAAAATCATTCAACACAAAGAATGTGAATATATTAAAAGATGATGATAATGATGTATTTGACTTTAATTCTTTTTATGAAAACATGGTTTCAAGCATAACCACAAAATGTGAAGAATTTCAAGAGCGTGACAGTGGATGGAGTCTGGAGAAAATTGAATTCTTGGAAGTTAACATCAACAAATGGTCTCCGCTGAAAGGGAAAAGCTATATACCACTACCCAAATGGATTCAAGATAAGCGAGCGTGTGTAAATGTGAAGAACTCTGATGACGCATGTTTTATGTGGAGTGTTGTGTCGGCAATGTATCCTGCTGATAAGAACTGTGACCGTGTAACTTCATACCCACCGTATAGTGATGTTCTAAAAATAGAGGGTATTAGCATACCAGTAAAATTAAAAGATATCATACGTTTTGAAAAACTGAACAATGTATCCATTAATGTATTTGGTATTGATGAGAAACACAAGTTGATTCAGCCCATGTATATTTCACCTCGAGCAAGCAACAAAGACAAAACTTTGCATATGAATTTTCTCTATTTTGAAAATCAAAAAGGAACCGCTCATTATGTGTGGATAAAAAACCTTTCAAGGCTATTGAGTTCTCAAATCAATAAAAATGAACACAAACAATTATTTTGTGATGGATGTTTGCAAAATTTCTCCACTAAATGGAGTCACAAACGACATATTGAGGTGGGGTGTACCAAAACACTTGTTAAACTTCCCACAAAAGAAAATAAAATAATAAAGTTTACAAACTTTCACCATCAACTGAAAGTGCCTTTTGTCATTTACGCAGATTTTGAGTCAATTCTATCACCTATAAATAGAAAAGAAGGTGAGAAAATATCAAACACTTATAACACACACAAACATGTACCGTATAGCTTTGCATACTACATTTGTTGCAATTACAATGATGACTTATCAAAGTTTGAAATGTATCGTGGTGTAGATTGTGTTGAAAAATTTGTTGAAAGCCTATACAAAGATGTAGAATGGATCGTTGACATTTTGAAAAGTGTAGTACCACCCCTTGGTGGTGATGAACCACCACCCACTAACACAATTTGCCACATCTGTGAAGAGAGTTTAAAAGAAGAAGATGATTCAGTCGTAATAGATCATTGTCATCTGACAGGTAAAGCAAGAGGAAGAGCTCACAACTCATGCAACTTACTCTACAGAACCCCTAAATTTGTACCAGTAGTTTTTCACAATCTAAGCGGATACGATAGCCATCTATTCATCAAACAATTGGCTAAAGCGGAAGGAACCATCAGTTGTATTCCACACAATAAAGAAAAATACATTTCATTTGATAAGCATATCAATGATGGCTACATTATAAGGTTCATTGACTCCTTCAAGTTTATGACCACCAGCTTGCAGAAACTTGTTCAAAATCTAGAACAAAATCAATTTCAAATATTACCAAAATTCATACATACGTATGATGCAATGAAACTCTTAACACGTAAAGGTGTATTTCCCTACGAGTACATGGATTGTTGGGATAAACTTGAAGAAACCTCACTACCATCCAAAGAGAGCTTTTACAGCACGTTAAATGATTGCCACATCTCTAATGAAGATTATGAACACGCTCAAAGGGTATGGAATACTTTCAACATCAAAACCTTGGGGGAGTACAGTGAGCTCTATCTTAAAACTGATGTTTTACTGCTGACGGAAGTGTTTGAAAACTTTCGCAAAATTTGCTTGAATACCTACAAGTTGGATCCGTGTCAGTATCTAACAACACCTTCACTTTCATGGAATGCCATGATGAAACACACTCAGGTTGAACTTGAACTCCTCATTGACTATGAGATGGTGCAATTTGTTAAATCAGGTATACGAGGTGGAATTAGCCAGGTGTCAAAACGATATTGTGAGTCTAATAACAAATACATGAAAGACTATAAACCATCCGAAGAAAGTAAATTCATTGTTTATCTAGATGTTAACAATCTATATGGTGATAGTATGTCTAGGTACCTACCAATCAACAACTTCCGCTGGTTGAGCGATTGTGAAATACTCGAGTTTGATATCCACTCACTACATCCCAATTCAGATATTGGATATTTCCTAGAAGTGGACTTGGAGTATCCCCCTCATCTACATGATACACACAACGACTATCCGTTCTGTGTGGAATCAAAAAAACCACCCCATGGTAAAACGAATAAATTATTACTCACACTCTGCGACAAAACTAGTTATGTTATACATTACATGAATCTCAAACAGTGTGTGGAAAATGGATTAGTTTGTAAAAAAATTCATAGAGTCCTATCTTTCAATCAATCACCCTGGTTAAAGTCATACATTGATCTTAATTCGCTCAAAAGGAGCGAAGCAAAAAACTCCTTTGAGAAGGACTTTTACAAACTCATGAATAATGCAATTTTCGGTAAAACTATCGAAAATGTCGATAAGAGAGTTGATATAAAACTATGCACACACTGGGAAGATCAACCCACAAAAACGAAATGTAAATATGGCGCCAGCCGATACATTTCAAGACCTAATTTTCACAGCTCCACAATATTCTCAGAGGATTTGGTGGCGGTGCAGATGAATAAGGAAAATGTTCTTTACAATAAACCTATAAGTGTAGGATTTAGCGTATTAGAATTATCAAAAACTTTAATGTATGATTTTCACTATAAGTACATGCTATGTAAATATGATAAGAATAAGCTTAATTTATTGTATACCGATACAGATTCTTTCATTTATGAAATTAAAACTGATGACTTTTATTGTGATATTAAGATGGATTTAGAGAGATTTGATACATCAGATTTTCTGTCAGATAATGTATACAATCTACCGCAAGTCAATAAGAAAGTGGTAGGTCTAATGAAAGATGAAAACAGCGGGAAAATCGTTACAAAGTTTGTTGGTTTACGATCTAAAATGTATGCCTACGTATTGGAGGGTGATCATGTTGTGAAAAAAAACAAGGGTGTTACGGCGCCTGCAGTGCGAAAATTGCTATTCGATAACTATGTAAACTGTCTTGATCTATCTCAAAATTACTATGGTAACACACATACTCTAGCTAGTAATAAACACGATGTGTACACACAAAATAAGCGTAAAAAGGTACTCTGCGGCGATGATGATAAGAGATATATCTTAGAAAATAAAACAGACACCCTTGCATGGGGACACTATAAAATACCTAAATAGCTTTAATTATGTAAGTAAATAAACATTATTTTAATCATATACACGTGTTTGTTTTCCGCTCCATGGCTGTGTGATAAGTGATAACGTGGTCAGCCACCCGCCCAGATATTATTAAATTAATTATCATCCTACACCTCCGTTATCTTGCGTAGGAACTCCACAGATATTAACTATTAAATTAACTGTGTGTAATCAAGGGCACGCGATAAGGAACCAAAACCTCTAGAGCCCCGACCACATACATTGCACTATCAAAACAGAGTTTTAGCAACTATAAAATTTACTGTGGCACGACCAGGAACCACCGCTCATAGACCTGTCGCCACACACATCACAGCACAAAATCAGAGCTCTACCAACATTTATCATCACACAACAAACATAACAAGACCCCACATACACCCACTAAACACACCGCGAGCGGGGGTCTACTTAAACTAGATTTAAGCTGAGCTAGAAACGGCATATATACTCTACTGAGAGTCTTTGTGATTCAATTGATTGGACCAAGAAGACTTAATTTCTGAGAGCATTTTCTGTGAGCCTCCGTGGTTCGATTGATTAGACCACAAAGTTGTCTGAGATTCTCTGTGATTCGATTGATTGGACCACGAAGACTCCATTTTCTGAGAGCCTCGATGGTTTGATTGATTGGACCACAAAGTTATCTGAGATTCTCTGTGATCCGATTGATTGGACCACGAAGACCTCCTTTTCTGAGAGCTCTGTGTATCGACGAAGACTTATGTTCTGAGAGCCCCTGTGATTTGACGATTAGGTACTGTAATTTCCTCATCAAGCAGTGGAGGTCTACCGGCTCATGAAGATGTTGGCGTGCTGTGCCCAAAATTTAGTACACTTTAATACATTATCAACTTTATGTCTCAGCCGCGTAGGTCCTTTGTCCGCCCGACATTTTTGTTTAGTCGTGATCACAAACTCATGAAAGTTATTTCTTTTACAGATCAAAAATTGAAAAAATGGGATCGTTGGGTCTGTCTATATTGAATCAGGCATTTGGTTAGTTCCTATAGACTACTTATTTACTCTGTTAAAGCTTATAAGTAGTAGTAGTTGTAGAACCTCTTTTCCTTTAGGTACCAATCAATTGCATGCTATGTTGTCTACGAAATAGGCTTCGAACTTGAGATTGTATTTTAAGTTGTCCACAAAACAAGCTGAAAGCTATCAATTGTATCTTATGCTGTGTACAGAACATATCTCAATTATTGCAGATGAGTCTAGTACTCGTCAAGATTGGGTGGATTCTGCATACAGTTCAATGAGAGAATCTACCAAGACGTAAGTGAGGTAGTACTTACTTAGAGCATCCAATAGTGTTCCGTAAAACCGTGTTACCTACTTTTCTTTTTTTATTAAAGCTTTTACAAGGCGCATTAAATCCATTCAGGTTCTTTTAGTCACAAGGTGTATCTCAGAGCCACTTTACCAGGTCACTGACCTAACGCAGGGATAAGGAAGAACCAGCCAGTGATCATCATCATCATCATCATCATCACCAGCCTGTTTACGTTTGGTATGCGGATTGGTGATCGCAGTATTGGTGTTGAGTGTTCAAGTGGATGCTGTTGCTCATCTCCTTAAATGTGTTTGTGTTGGCTATTACGAAATTCACGGGAGGAGACTGAGGGGTCTGTTTTAAGGCTGGACACGCTACGGCACATCTCAATAGGTGTCTTTTTTCTGATTTGTTGAGTAACAAATTCAATTTATTTTTTAATTATCTTTTTGAATTCAATAGACACTGGATGGATCGCCGAATAAGAAGCATTTTAATGCTACCGTATAGAACTTGTAAGTAAATTTTAGCATATTCATTGCATTGTACCTATGTAAGAGTTTAAAAAAAATTACGACTATACACCACGTACTTGAAACGTCAGCAGGAGAATAGTAAAGTACGTGGTGTATAGTCGTAATTTTTCTAAAATGATACCAAGCCACGATAACTTCAATTCTATTATGTAAGAGTTATTCTTAAATACTATAGTTAACAATAGAATTGAAATTATTGTGGCTTGGTATCATTTTAGAAAAATTACGACTATACACCTGCTACGGCCTTCGAGCGTGGTCGCGGTTGGTTCTCATGAGGAAGGACCTCTAAATGGTCAACGAAACTTCAGCAGGAGAATAGTAAAGTGCGTGGTGTATAGTCGTCATTTTTCTAAAATGATATCAAGCCACAATTTTTTTAACCATCATAAGCTGGTTATCGTCTACTGGGCATTGGCCTCCATTGAATTCCACCACGAACGGTCTTAAGCCACTTCTATTATTCATTGTTTTGTACCTATAAAAGAGTTATTCTTAAGGCGAGGACTGATTTCAAAAGGAGTATTTTGAACGCCAAGTGCGATGTGTAAAGAAAGAAAGAAAGAAAGAAAGAAAGAAAACGTTTATTTGGCACACTAAAAAACAAAAAACGACATACAAAGCCGATACCAAAAATCCAACAACTACTTAATAACATAGGTACCTACTAGAGAACCGTCGCGGGCGGTGCCCAAGATTAAGAGGATTAAGAACTCAGCCTCGAAACGACAGCAAAAGTGAAGAAAAACATGTGTCGATATTAAATAATTAGATGCAAAAAAATAATGTAGGTAGAAGAATATACTTACTAATAATAGTTATAAACGAACAGAATTTTGAAAAAAAGTCTGGTTTTGCAAATTAAAATCGCAAAAATTACCACCCTAAAAAAGCTTTGGCATTCAATTGCTCTTAATTTTGAATTATGATTCATCATGATTCATTATGATTGATCATGTGTACAAAGTTTCATGGAGTTTGTTGAAATAATAGCCAAAATAGACACAAACTTCGTGTACAAAAGGGCGTAAGCGCCTTACCGCTAACCTCCTCTTAACGTTTTAGTAATTTAATTTTGATTTCGTCTTTTCACAGTCAAAAGAAATATCTTAACCAAAAGCTCCCTCCTAACCGCTTTGATGAGCAGTAAAAGTGAAGTGTTAGTATCAATTACATTATCATCAGCTTTTAAACATTTTAGTATTGTAGGCCGTTGTCATTAGCTTCCAAAACATTTTAGTAGACTGTTTTTATCATCTTTCAAAACATTTTAGTATTGAAAGCCGTTGTCATTAGCTTCCAAAACATTTTAGTTGACTGTTTTTATCATCTTTCAAAACATTTTAGTATTGATGCCGTTGTCATTAGCTTCCAAAACATTTTAGTAGACTGTTTTTATCATCTTTCAAAACATTTTAGTATTGATGCCGTTGTCATTAGCTTCCAAAACATTTTAGTTGACTGTTTTTATCATCTTTCAAAACATTTTAGTATTGATGCCGTTGTCATTAGCTTCCAAAACATTTTAGTAGACTGTTTTTATCATCTTTCAAAACATTTTAGTATTGAAAGCCGTTGTCATTGGCTTCCAAAACATTTTAGTTGACTGTTTTTATCATCTTTCAAAACATTTTAGTATTGATGCCGTTGTCATTAGCTTCCAAAACATTTTAGTTGACTGTTTTTATCATCTTTCAAAACATTTTAGTATTGAAAGCCGTTGTCATTAGCTTCCAAAACATTTTAGTTGACGGTTTTTATCATCTTTCAAAACATTTTAGTATTGATGCCGTTGTCATTAGCTTCCAAAACATTTTAGTTGACTGTTTTTATCATCTTTCAAAACTTTTTAGTATTGATGCCGTTGTCATTAGCTTCCAAAACATTTTAGTATTAAAGACTGTTTTCATCATCTTTCTAAATATTTTAATGTTGAAGACTGTTGTTATCAGCTTTCAAAACATTTAAATTAGTTTAGTTAAATTGACCACAGATATCAAGACCCCAATTCTCGTAATTATAAAACATTCAATTCACAGTATAATCTCATTTCAGTCCATTGTCACGTCTGTCACTGCGTGCGTAGACGCTGTAACTATTACTTAATCTTGCATACGTTATCTTTCTCGCTCTAACGAACGTCTTTCTGAGCGACAGAAAGGTTGATGATTAATCGAAAGTTGACTGAAATGAGATTATATTGCGAACTAGCTGCGCCACGCAGTTTCACCTAGTTTCAATGATGAAAAGAAGCCTATGGGTATAAGGTATCACCATTCCAAATTTCACTCAAATCCGTTCAGCCGTTTGTGCGTGAAGAAGCATACTAACAAACTTTCGCAGTTGTATTACTAGTGTGATATGATTGAATGTCAAATAATTAGGAGAATTATTGGGCCCCAGTATTCAGATCTAGCCTACCTAGCTTTAAGGTTCACTATAAGTTTGTTCCTAAGCCTAAATCTAGGAATATGAAAATAAAAACAAAATGTTTAATTTCAGTACGCTAAAGAAACGGTTAACGTTGCTATATCACGAAGAAATTACGAATCACCAAAAGCGCGGTCTCAAAAAACTGTATTCTACGATAAATCGTAACAAAACACCGAATAGGTTGGGATGGTAAGCTTTCTATTTATTTTATTTCTATATAAACTAACCTGCTATAGGGCATTGCCCCTTTTATTATACTACTAGGGCAAGCGAACAAGCGTGCAGCCCCTGACCTGATGGAAAGTAGTTACCGTACCCTATGGACGCCTGCAACACCAGATGCATCACACACACGCTGCCGACTCTGAGACATAAGAATAAAAAGTCTCATGTGCCTGTAATTTCACCCGTACCGTACCCTTCAAACCGAAACACAGCAATGCGAGCACTACTGCTTGGCGGCAGAAATAGGTACGGTGGTAGTACTTCCCTGGACGAATTCTTACAGACTTTCTACTAACTAACAACCCCCTTATTTACTATTGCTATTTTCTTTGACTGCACCGGAGATTATGCAGTTATCAGAAGAGATATATTTATTAATACTGTCACGGGTATTTATCGCGTTTTACGGTCACAATTTTACAGTCAGCCCGCGACCATGATTGCTGTAACGCATTCGAAACGTTGGGAATAATACGTAAGGTTGACACGCGATAAGTGCCTGTGACGATATTAAATAATATGAAATTTAAATTATCGTGGCTATAATTTCAATTTCATACATAATTTTAGAAAAAAAACGACTCTAAACCACGTACTTTATTATAATTTTTAGAAACATTACGACTCTACATTACGTAGGTACTTTACTAGTATTTACTCCTGCTGACATTTCGTTGACCATTTTGAGGTCCTTCCTCATGAGCACCGATCGTAAAAAAGGTCTCAAAGGTCGTGAGACGGGAACGTCAGCAGGAGAATAATAAAGTACGTAAGTAAGCCGTAATTTTTCTAAAACGAATAAATATGAGTTCTACTACTAACTAGTATTTATGAATTGAAATCACAAGGATCATTTAGGACAGTGTTTCAAATTCATAAATTGACTCCGTGGACTTATCTAATTCTAAGTTAAGACCGGTTTCCCGCTGGGGGGTGTATTGTGCATTATTTGGGGTGTATTGTGCATTGTGGGGGTATTGTGCATTCTGTGGGATGTATTGTGCATTCTGTGGGGTGTATTGTGCATTCTGTGGCATGTATTGTGCATTCTGTGAGGTGTATTGTGCATTCTGTGGGATGTGTTGTGCATTCTGTGGGATGTATTGTGCATTCTGTGAGGTGTATTGTGCATTCTGTGGGGTGTATTGTGCATTCTGTGGGATGTATTGTGCATTCTGTGGGATGTATTGTGCATTCTGTTAGGTGTATTGTGCATTCTGTGAGGTGTATTGTGCATTCTTTGAGATGTATTGTGCATTCTGTGAGGTGTATTGTGCATTCTGTGGGGTGTATTATGCTTTGTCGTGGACCCACCCTCAATGGCACACATTGAGACCAATCAATGTGGCATTAATCTTGACTTATCCATTTCATTCCAGGCTCGATTTAGTGGCGAATACTTGTACAGGATGCCAAACACTAAGGTATCTACCTCAACATCCTGATCAGCCTTACCATTGCTGGAGTAGGTCTCCACATCAAATACAATGGGGGGGATATGACATAATCACCACGCTTGATAGGTGGATAGTGATCGCAGTTTGGTGTTAAGTACTCACGTGGATGTTGCTGCTTGTCTCATGGTAATCCCACAGTAATGGCTTTTACTACATCCACGGAAGGATGAGGGGACACACCACGGCAAATAACAATTTAAACTTCAAAATTTACGTATAGATAGAAAACACAACAAACAATTTATTACATACCACATTAAAATAATCATATTATACACGGTCACATTATCTCGAGACCTCGCTGGAATGCGAACCTCCCGCCCCGTTCTCTACCATTACCTATATATATTACCTACATTCAATTAATTGACACAATATTTGTTTTGTTGGAAATCTTATTGTTTATAATAATATCCTACTAGAGGATGCTTGTTTTGCGCACCATATCAGAGCGCCGACGCGACGTGACGTCATCGACGCCAGAGGGCCTAGTGTGAGCATCGCGTTTACGTGACAACCGCGTAAACGCGCGTTTTTTGAGCAACCGGCAAAATTAAAGTATACGTAAAAACTGCTCGCGCGAGCAGTTTTTAATTTTGCCGGTTGCTCAAAAAACGCGATGCTTACACTAGGCCTACTGGTCTCGAGATAATGTGACCGGGTAGTACGTATAAAAGTACAATGGGTGGTATTATCACTGAGAGCGATCTCTTCCAGACAACCTTGGGATGGACTGGAATTGATGAGAACGAGAACGTATCTAATTTTAACAGGTGGTGGATGCTGCCCATCCCCTGGTGTAATACCTTAGTCAGCTTTTACGTCATCTATGGGAGGAGACGGAGGTTATATTCATAGGCCAAAACACACCACGGCACCTATGGATATGGCGCGGCTAGTTTCTATCTAACCTATACACTTAAGAGGGCACTATTCTACAATGTAGGCTCCCTCTTTAACGCACGCGATAACCCGCGCGCCATCTCGCTCGCGCTAGCAAGTGTCGTTCACAAAAATGAAGTTTTTTGTTGATTATGGCGAAAATAAAGTGTTTATCAAAAAACTGATTTTAGCATTAGAATAAATATTTATTACCTACTTTTTGTAGTGAAATTTATGTTAAAACACCGTAGGTTTCCTGAGATTTCATTCAAAACGTGTGCGAAACAAGGATTTTTTAACCGAACTTCCTAAAAAAGGAGGAGGTTCTCGATTCGGTAGTATTTTTTTTTTTTTATTGTTTGTTACCGCATATCTCCGTCGTTTATGAGTTTTTCCGATTTGGAAAATTCTTTTTGACGTGTTAACGTCTTATAAATCGATGGAGCCGGCTGCACGCTCGAAAAAACATGACTAATGCGTCGTTACCTCGTCATACGTCGTTACCTCGTCATGCGTCACCTCGCAAAACGCATGCGCTAACGCCGCATGCGCATGCGATATATATATATATATATATATATATGCGCATGCGGTAACGCCGCATGCGCGCGAGCGCGGAACGAGCGACAAAGAAGCACAATAACGACGTTGACACGTTGAACTATCGTCAGTAAACCGACTTTACAGACAACCGTTTTTTTGTTTGAATAGATATACTTCCAGATTGGTCCCATTTTTTTCAGAATCCAGTTCTGATGATGGAATCCATGAGGAATTGAGGGAACTCCTCAAATATTGTAGGCATACATATGGAGATTTTGACATTTTCAGCAACAAACCAAGCATTTGCATTCAAAAAGTATAATAATCCTTTCACCACTATGGTTCTTTCGTCATTTTTTTCCATCCAAATATTTTGTCGAATACAATGGCGGAAGTCGGTTTTTTAAATGAAAAGTTATGTTGGGCATAATCACATATTACGCCTTCTTAAGATACGATTTTATGATATACGATACCAACTAAGATTAAATGTATGTGTATTAAATAAAATTTATTTTTGTCCAGGTCCAGCCGTCACCAGCGTGTAAGGTAAAATTTCAAAGCCCACATCATCATTATCATTACCATCATCAGCCTGTTGTACGTCCACTGTTTGGACGAAATCTCTCCTATTTAATACAATAGGGGGATTTAATCACCACGCTTGGCAGGCGGATTGGTGATCGCAGTTGGTGATAAGTACTCAGATGGATGCTCTCCCAGTAGTATAATCCCTTTAGCAAGGCTTTTACTACGTCCACGAGTGAAGGAGGGGTCTATCCTTAGGCCGGACACACCACGGCACACATAAATCAAATTATTACGTAATAAAAAAAATCCTAGGCACGCTAGGAGAATTTTTTAATTCATTATAATGATTTTGATTATTAACTTTTATAGGGCCACCCCGAGGTCATTACCCTAACCAGCTATCTAACCTTACAAATAAACAAAGCCGGCAAATTGTTAATCTCCTTCTTTTTAGAAGTTGGTTAAATAGCTATTCTACTTTTAGATGCAAACACTTCAGAGAATCTCACAGCTACAGGTGTATGAGAGCTCAAGTGATGAAGCTAGCCGGTCCCACTGCAAGCGAGTGAGTAATTGTAATTTTACAGTATGGACCTACTACAAGCGAGTGAGTTATTGTAATCTTACAGTATGGACCAACCACAAGCGAGTGAATAATTGTAATCTTACAGTATAGACCCACTACAAGCGAGTGAGTAATTGTAATCTTACAGTATGGACCTAATACAAGCGAGTGAGTTATTGTAATCTTACAGTATGGACCAACCACAAGCGAGTGAATAATTGTAATCTTACAGTATAGACCCACTACAAGCAAGTGAGTAATTGTAATCTTACAGTATGGACCCACTACAAGCGAGTGAGTAATTGTAATCTTACAGTATGGACCTACTACAAGCGAGTGAGTTATTGTAATCTTACAGTATGGACCAACCACAAGCGAGTGAATAATTGTAATCTTACAGTATAGACCCACTACAAGCGAGTGAGTTATTGTAATCTTACAGTATGGACCTACTACAAGCGAGTGGGTTATTGTAATCTTATAGTATGGACCCACCACAAGCGAGTGAATAATTGTAATCTTACAGTATGGACCCACTACAAGCGAGTGAGTAATTGTAATCTTACAGTATAGACCCACTACAAGCAAGTGAGTAATTGTAATATAAAAATACGGAATAAAAGCTTTTAAAAATAATGATCTGATCCAAATTCAGATGAGTGTAGTCACACACGCCTTTTTCCCCGAAGGGGTAGGCAGATCCTCAAAAGGCCTCTTTTCACCGTCGGTTGCACAATCGCAGGAATATAGATGCGACAAGTGGTGAGCTCATTGCCGCCAACTCAGCTAACGCTTTCTTCCCACTCCTAAATAAGCCAGCAGCCAGGATAAATCTTAGTGTATTGATAGCTGATATATTGTTTGATTATAGATTGGCTGGATTTAGAAGGAAAGTGAGAAAAACAGTATTTCCTGGATTCATAAGGAGAATTAGAGCTACCAGTAAGTTTTGAATTCATTGTAAAAATTATTAATTATCATAACATACATAACACCCAACAGTCACATATCGTAGTCTTGACCCCACACTAGGATTCCATGTGTCGTGGGTATCAGGAACTACGAGTACCATGGTACCATAACACCCAGACCCGGAACAAGAATTTGCAGATGATACAATTATTTGTCCTGCAGCGGGTATCGAACCCGCAACCTCTTGCATCTCAGCCGGCTACTCGCTCACCGCGCCACAGAGGTCGTCAAACGAACTCACCAGTTATTTAGACTGTGCCACATGAACGACCATGCCTCAGTGCCGTAACTAGAGCTGGAACGATTTGGAAAAATTCCGAATCATTCTGGAATATTTCGAAAAAAATCCAAATTATTGCGGAATTTTGCGCTGAATATTTCGATTACTTACTAAGTTAGAATCAAGTTTCTAACTCAATCCGTTTGTCTAAGGTCACTAGATGTGTTCTGAAACGTGCCCGTACCTGGAAACAGCAAGAGGGAGGCCATTTTGAAAATTAATTGCGATAGTTTTATCAGCGTAGGTACCAGATTGCTTACAAATTGTATGAGAAAACATTTTATTAAATTTGACTAACTTCTACTGCTCAGATTTTTTTCTTCCTATACAATGAAACAATCCTTACATGAAACTGAGTCGATACGCATTAAACAAATTTTTGATCAAAACAACTCATTTTTATGGAGAACTCACGCTTGACCAAAAAAATAACTATGCTAAAATCGTTTTCATACAAAATGAGCAAATGGTTCAAAATACAGTTTTCCCGTATCTCTAATAGATTCGGATATCCCCATACTGTCCCATTTAAAAAAAAACATATTGTTCGTTTTAAACATATTTGTTCGTCTATGGATTTCCGCAAAGTCACGCTTGAATCAATTAACTATTTTATGTAGAGATGTTTAACCATAGCGATGATGGGATCGTGAAGAACACGATCCCCACACTAGGCAAAGTCTGTATCGTGAGATAATAAGGTCGTGACGAAATCGATTGCCAGAACCACTGTAGACGAAAAGGGCTGTGACAATTTCGATATAATTTTATTTTTAAATTTACGGACCCTCAGGGCACGTGTCTTACTCGCACTTGTCCTAGACTTGCTCTAGGTTTGATATTCTATTACATAACAGAGGCCTCAGACAAAGTAAAATTCTAATAGCTACGACGCTAATAGAAAAGTTTAAAATGTATGAGATTGACGTTGTCACGTGGTCTTTGTATTGTATTACGTCTGTAGAAATAGAATCGCTTTGAAGCAAATAACGTTTGTTTTGGCCGCCAATTTCTTTACGATGTTTCTTCACTGCTTTGAGCAAACTCACAAAACTTTGATTTGACCACATTTTATATATATCCGTATTGTACATAGAAAAGACATAAACGCGCTTCCATGCCTTTCAAAATTCAGTTTTTGTGTTCTTTTTTATTCAACCTAGCACGGCTTGTGCGTTTTCCCAGTTTCAAGTACAATAATATAAAATTTATTAATAGGTTAGGCTTAACAGGTTAATTTGCATTTTGCACACACTCTTTCCAAGTCGTCAAAGTCTCAGTTAGTACTACTACCGTACCTATTTCTGCCGTCAAGCAGTAGTGCTCGCATTGCTGTGTTTCGGTTTGAAGGGTACGGGTGCCGGTGAAATTATAGGCACATGAGACTTTTCATCTTTGTCTCAGGGTTGGCAGCGCGCGTATGATGCCTCTGGAGTTGCAGGCGTCCATAGGCTTTTGAAAAAAGCTATTTTAGATCTTGTGTCTTTAGAAGAGTGGGTATTGTTAACTAAAAAACTAAAATACAGTATTTTCTTAATTTTTAGACAAGAAGAATGATGGTTTCATGATGTCCCAAGCGTGCGGCAACTCCTTGCAAGAAACCTCAAAAGAATCAATATTTTAATTTGTGCGTAATGTTAAAAAATGAAAGTAACAAATAAAAAAACAAGTTTTATTGTAAAGTTTTCAATTTATTTTATTTCAGAGGGCCTAGTGTGAGTATCGCGTTTACGTGACAACCGCCGTAAACGCGCGTTTGTTGAGTAACCAGCAAAATTAAATTATATGTAAAAACTGCGGAGTGCGAGCAGTTTTTACGTATACTTTAATTTTGCCGGTTACTCAACAAACACGCGTTTACGCGGTTGTCACGTAAACGCGATGCTCACACTAGGCCTACAGCGTCGAATGCTACCTACTGTTGATGGAATTTGAGTTTTTTTTAATCCTTATTTTATGTTACACAAGTCTTAATAGTTGCAAAAGCTCAATCATTATTTTTTTCTTTTTATTTAAACAAAATACTTTTTAATAAAATGTTAGGTGCTTTCTCCTATGTTACACTAATCGTTAATAGCAAAAGCTCGTTTATTATTTCCAGTCCTACTAGAAGTTCGATGATCTAACTGTTAGGACATAAATATTCTAAATTGTTAGACTGACTAGTCGGACATTTTGGACATGTCAGTTTTTTTCCAGATAGAACTACCGTAAGCTTTTTAATTTTAATTTAAACATAATGCCTAGTGTTTGTTTCTTTCTCGTGGACCTACTTTTTTGTCATATCAGTAGGTCCAGGAGGGTATTTTACGTCTCGTCGTCCTACCGCCTTTATTAAGAGAAGGTTACTGGTAGGGTGCTTCCGCCGTTTTGTACGTGAACTTCTATTTTGGCTATTACTTCTTCAAATTCCATTAAATTTTGTACACTTATTTAGTAAACTAATAACTAGACCCGTGGTGCGTCAGTTTAAAAAAATGATTTTTTTTATTATATTGTCACGGGTATTTATCTCGTGTTATTATTATTGAGATCAAAAAGTAACCAAATTTCAACCGTGAAGACGGTTTTAGACTCTCTTCGTCGTGGAATCCTATCATTGGTAGGTGTGCGCGTCGCGATGTGTCATCTCAGTGCGTGGATACGGTTAGTGTGGTGTGTCGAACTATGAATACGACCATTTCTAATTCTGAAGACCAAGTGAGGGTAGTTTCTGCAGCTGTCACTACTTCTCGACGGTAGCTCCTTGTACTCCAGTCAGCCCGTGACCATGATTGCTGTAACGCATTCGAAACGTCGGGAATAATAAATAATAAGGTAACACGCGATAAATACCCGTGACAATATAATAAATATGTGTTCTAATCGCGAGTGTTTAAAAAATACTATGTTTTTTTTTTATTTATGATTTGGTAATCATATAATTTTATAGGAAACTAACGTACCACGAGTCTAGATATTAGTGTACAGATCATGTGTACATAGTTTCATGGAGTTTGAAGAAATAATAGCCAAATTAGCAGCAAACATCGTTCGCGTGCAAAAGGACGACCTACTTGTGACCTCCTCTTAATGAAACATTTTTTATTTACGCTCTACCTTGTCACACGTTTATTGCCAAAGCAGTGTGATGTTATTGAACGAGCGAAGCGAAGTTCTCTACGTTAAGGTGATTCGTTTCGCATGTGGCGCGAAATTCAAATATCATTGCGTTTTTGCTCATTACAGCTCATCAACACTTCTTGAGATAGTAAAAACTGATTTTGCGAAAAATAGGAGACCTAACACACATGTTTTAGTTTATAGTTTCACATATAGACAATTACTTCATCTACGAATATTCTTCAATGATTTTTACAGTGTTTTTAAGGTTTAAAGATATTCGTAGCTTAACTAATGACATTTATGAGATACTATCAATTAAAACATGTGTGCTAGGTCTCCTAGTTTTCGCAAAACCTGTTTTCTCTATCTCAAGAAGTGTAGATGAGCTGTGATTTACAAAAAACACAATAAAATTTGAATTTCGCGCCACATGCGAGAGGAATCACCTTAAGGCTGCGTACCAGAGATGAGCGAGGATGCGTAGCGAGACTAGTTTAAACGCGTTTAAATATAAACTGAAGCACTGGCTCATAAGCAACACCTTCTATAGCTATGAGGAATTCATTGACATAGAATAAGTGACACATTTTATTGTATTGTAATTGCTTATTCTGACGAATTATTTCAGTGTATATGAATTTAATTTAATTTTACTTTTTAAATTATAATATGACTTTAATTGTAATTTCATTGATTTTTAACCGACTTCCCAAAAAAGGAGGAGGTTCTCAATTCGGTTTTTTTTTTTTTTTTTTTTTTTTTAATGTTTGTTACCGCATATCTCCGGCGTTTATGACCCGATTTGGAAAATTCTTTTTCTATTTGTATAGATATACTTCCAAATTGGTCTTATTTTTTTCAAAATCCAGTTCTGATGATGGGATCCATGAGGAATTGAGGGAACTCCTCAAATATTGTAGGCATACATATAGCGATTTTGATATTTTCAGCAACAAACCAAGCATTTGCATTCAAAAAGTATAATAATCCTTTCACCACTATGGTTCTTTCATCATTTTTTTTTCATCCAAATATTTTGTCAAATACTATGGCGGAAGTCGGTTTTTTAAATGAAAAGTTATTATTATATTATTTCTTTATTGTTGTTAACGATATGTACATATACCCACTATACTGTAGTATAGTAGATATACCTAGTTATGTTCTATTTATTTGACGTGTAATACTCTTACCAAATAAATGATTATTGATTATTGAGGAATGTGTTTATTAAGAACCAATAGAATCACTTAATTTACCTCGCTCAGCGCAGCTCTGGTGGAAACGGCTTAGCGAGCGAGCTTTTTATACGTACAAAACAAGTGAGGAGCGTGCGAGGAATGTGTTGCGAGGAATATGTTGCGAGCGAGAAACTACTAGCAGTCAGTCTGAAAAGAGTCCGCTACACATCCTCGCACCGCTCATCTACGCACCGTTCCACAGCCTCGCTACGCATCCTCGCACCACTCATCTTCTGGTGGAAACACTCACACCGTTCCACAGCCTCGCTACACATCCTCGCACCGCTCATCTTTGGTGGAAACAGCCTAACAGAACGCGTTCTCATGTAAGTCATTGTTGGTGGATGGTGTTTTGTTGGGCCGAGACTACCACTACTTACATTAAAGCCCGTAAGCCCGCGGGGCGCGGGAGACGCGAGAGAGGGGGCTACTTCGCACTGGACTCGCCAAAAAATAGGATCGGGATCTATTCAACTCAACTTAATCAACAAATTACTACTTAACTCGCTTTTGCCGTTCAAACAACATTAACAACTTAACTCGCCGATGACGCAAGTTAACTCGCTACTGTACTTGTTGAAGTGTAAATCGGCCTTAACAAACAGTTTACTTAAAGTAGGTATTACTTAACATAACTAACATAACATATTTAATACCCAACAGAGTCACATACGCAGTCATGATCCCACACTATAGAATTCCCTGTACTATGGTACCATAACACCCAGACCCGGAACAAATGTTTGCAGATAATACAAACATTTGTCCCGCAGCGGGAATCGAACCCGCAACCTCTTGCATCTCAGCTCGCCGCGCCACAGAGGTCGTCATTATTAAGATATTATTATTAGGTGGTTATAATTAAAATGCGTCAGTTTCTTCGTCATCTTCCTCCGGATCCCTCTTTGAGCGGCATCTCGCGAAGTACCCTTTCCTCCACAGCAAAACCACGATCAGTACTATCGGGAATGTGACAAATATACCTGGAACAAAGATGCATTCTGAACTGATCTTTTGAAGGAAGGAAGCTCAATTTTTTACTGACTTCTAAATGGGATCTATTTTGCTATTATTAACCTGTAGGAGGTCCACTCATAAACCCCCAAAACCCAAGGGAAGGGGGGGCAAAATGTTCAAAATGTTAGGCTGGCAGTTTTTTCACATGGATGTTAATGTCATTTCGTGTACATTTTTGTTGTTTCATGTTCTTAAACCCCCCCGAAATTAAAACCTGGCTACGCCCGTGGTCCACTGCTGGGCATAGGCCTCCTCTATACAATGCTACGACCAACGGTCCAACGAAAAACGACCCCCCCCCCCCCAAAATTGGACTATTAATCAATACTAATACTACTAATCGTTTTTAGGGTTCCGTCCCTCAAAAGGTACCAACAGAACCATTATAGGATCACTCAAATATTCTGTCTGTATGTCTGTCACAGCCTATACGGTGTTTTCTCTTAATCTGAATCCGGCCGCGACCCGTCCACCCACCAGCTTTACCCACCAGTGGGATCACGGGGAATTTCTTTTTCCCCGTGCACCCACTGCATTATGGCGGGAAAATATCGATAACGATATCAAAGGAAAAATCATCAAGGAATGGTGCGTGTACAACAGAAGGCACAGAACTAATAACGTTTCCGAAGGCTGGAACGCCGGCATTAATAAAAAAGTGAATAAAAATTATGTAACGATAACTAAACTTCTGACTAAAATATATTTAACGCCAAAATCTAAATTAAACGATTCACGGGATACATATTATAAATTAAAAGACTATCAGATACTTCAAGCACAAATGCAACTTATTCACGAAGAAATAAGCGTTGGTCATTTCTTGGAGAAGTTGCGTTAGGAATTACTTTTTGTTTTTGGCTATTTTTTTTAGGTTATTTATGATTTATTAACTTCTTTTTAATAATTCGGTCGTCTGTTGTTTGGTTTTTCGTTAAAGAATTGTTAAAATAGTATTTATATCGATATATATTTTTCCTGCCTTATGCATAAGGTTGCAGTGGGTGCACGGGGAAAAAGAAATTCCCTGTGGTCCCGCTGGTGGGTGGACGGGTCGCAGCCGTCTGAATCGTGCCCACGCCACGACACAGCCAGTAGAATAGGCCACAAAAATTATTTAACGCAGTGAAACGACCAAAGGTTCAAAATTGATTCAAAAAACCTCAAATCATCGGGTGATTCCCAGTCCTCCGATCGGAACTCCGATTGGTAGGAGGAGCGGGATTTTTTTTTCCCATTCTTCCGATTGAGCATCTAATAATCATTGTACAGTCAAGTGCAAAATAGATTAAATAAAATTATTATTATTTGATGTATTCATCTGTTCACTATACTTAATCACTGTATTCACCCAGAACACCCTGAACAAAAATTTCTGCAGATCGTACAAATATTTGTTCCGAGGCGGGAATCGAACCCGCAACCTCCTGCGTCGCAGGCCAACCTTCGCCCGCCGCACCACAGGGGTCGTCAGGGTCGTCGTTTTTTGTATGGTATTACAGAGTTTCTCAACAACGAGTGCACTACTTAGACTAGACCTAACAAGAAACCGATCACGTCTAGCGAAACAGTCCCGTCTGATCAAGATAACAGACAGGACTAGCTAAACAAAAATTAGGTACTTTCTGATCACGCACGACACGATTTGCGAGTCTAATCAATTATCATCCCGAATGATGAACGAAAAATATTGAATGAAAAATCTCGAACGAATGATCTCGAATGAAAAATCTCGAATGAATGACGAATGAGTTGCCTGATGGAAATAATTTTCCCCATTTTTAGAGTAATTTCCAAAAAGTTGGAAAATCAAAATTCTGATGATGCAGAACCATTTCGAGTACCCCAAAATGTTGCCTGATGGAAATAATTTTTCCCATTTTTAGGGTAATTTCCAAAAAGTTGGAAAATCAAAATTCTGATGATGCAGAACCATTTCGAGTATCCCAAAATGTTGCCTGATGGAAATAATTTTCCCCATTTTTAGGGTAATATCCAAAAAGTTGGAAAATCAAAATTCTGATGATGCAGAACCATTTCGAGTACCCCAAAATGTTGCCTGATGGAAATAATTTTCCCCATTTTTAGAGTAATTTCCATCGGGCAACATTTTGGGGTACTCGAAATGGTTCTGTATAATCAGAATTTTGATTTGGCTACTTTTTTGAAATTACCCTAAATATGAGGAAAATTATTTTGACTACGCAGTATTTCGGGGTACTTGAAATGGTTCTGTATAATCAAAATTTTGATTTTACAACTTTTTGGAAATTACCCTAAAAATAGGGGAAGATTATTGGACCTGGCAACACCTCAGGATACTGGCTATGGTCCTGTGCGAACAGAATTTTGATTTTCCAACTTTTTGAAAATTACCCTAAAAATGGGGAAAATTAATTCCATCAGGCAACATTTTGGGGTACTCGAAATGGTTCTGCATCATCAGAATTTTGATTTTCCAACTTTTTGGAAATTACCCTAAAAATGGGGAAAACTTATTGGACCAGGCAACACCTCACGGTACTTGCTATGGTCCTGTATAAACAGAATGTTGATATGCCAACTTTTGTGAAATTACCTTAAAAATGAGGAAACTTACTCCTAGGGTTGCCAGCTAAACAATAAAAAAAGTCAAATTTCTTTGTACGGACGGAGACACTGCTCAATCGCGATTTTTCATTCGAGATTTTTCATTCGTGATCGTTTATCATTCATTTCATTGTTGTGTGTTAATATTATCCATTTTGCTTTTTATTTGATCCAATGGCCGCGACGGTGAAGAATCTTGACCGTCGCATTTTGACTCAACATGATATAATATGTAAGTAGGTATCAGTCAGGAAGTAACTACCTAATAAAAATTGATAATTTTATTTCACTGCACCTACTTCACTCACGGTAGTTGTTTAAGGAACAAAACTGGGCGAAAATCCAAATTCCAATCTGTCCGACTAGTCGGGCTAACAGTTTGGAATAATTTTGTTCAAACAGTTTGATCATCAAACTGCTGGTAGGTAAAAATTTTTGTTTTGAAATAAGTTTGGAATAAACTAAAAATACAGTATATGGCATTGACTGTACTTTTGGCGAAATAAACTTAGTGATAAAAACAAAAACCATTCAATCGGAGGAACGGGAAAAAAAATCCAATCACTCAACCACCAATCGGAGTTCCGATCGGAGGACTGGGAATGACCCAAATCATCACTCAACGTAACGAATTCTTTGAACCTTTAGCTATCGAGTGGTGTAACTAAATTTTGGTTGTAGATAACATAACATAACACCCAACAGTCTCATACGTAGTCCTGATCCCACACTAGGATTCCCTGTGTCGTGGGTATCAGGAACTACGAGTACCTGGTACCATAACACCTAGACTAGCCCAGATGATTACCAAACTGTATCCCCCGATTTTGTTATCATTAGTTTTCTGGATTGCCTCCCACTATGGAAGCAAATTTAATAACGTATTCACGTCAAAATTTCATGACATTATTTACGTTTTTCACCACACCTATTCTCTTGCCGCAATGGCTGCTTACCTATCATAATTCCGAGTAAAATAGCTAGATCCGGAATCGGTAGCTCAACGATACTTTCATTCTCCGGGCAGACCAGAGTCTTAGATGCGTTATACAGTTGCGCGAATGACAGCCCACGCATCTCTTGAGGTTTTTTACATCTGTGGACAAAACATACGGTTTCATATCAGAACTTTAGGGCCGGTTTCCACCGGGGCGGAGAAGAGAGCAGACTAGAGCAATGACAGGTTATTGGCAGGCAGGCTTGACAGGTAAAAACTAAAAGAAAATACCGAAATCGGATTAGTTTATTCAAACACATCTCCTCTCGTCTCCTCTCCTCTCCGCCCCGGTGGAAACCGGCCCTAACGTTAGTAACGATAGCAAGTCGTTAGCAAGTAATTTCTAAACTATATCGAGTCGAGAGAGACGATATTAAATGACAAAATATTAACCAATCAAATTACAAAGATTTTAATTTATCCAGATGTCATTGGCCACTAATAACATTCGCGACCGTCTCGCTAGCGTCTTGAAAACAGTCAGCCCGTCCGCCTGTCTTACCACGACTCACGCGTCGTCTGCTCAACCTTTCAAGACTAGATCTTCGTACCATCGTGGGGACACTCACAGGCAACTGTCCCCTGAACAAACACATCTACAACATCAAAGCCACAGACAGCCCACTCTGCAGGGCGTATCTAACCGAAGAAGAATCGGCTGCCCACATAGTCCTGGAATGCGTGGGAGTAGCAGCTCAACGTGAACAAATCCTCAACAACCCGAGGTCACTCCGCGAAGCCTGCGAAGACCCCAGGAAGCTTCTGCACTGAAAGAATGCTATGGTTGAATTTACTTAAGTCCTGACGGTCGATAGAATTTACAAGAGTAATAGTAAGATTTACTAAGACTTAGCTGTTCAATTTACAAAACAACTAAGGTTGACGGCAAAATATAGAATTAACCCTTTTATTTGATGAATTTAACAATTGCTATGGTTGAATTTACAAAAGCTCCAACGGTTGATAAAATTTACGAGAGTAATAGTAAAAGTTACTGAGTCCTATCTGTACAATTTACAAAACAACTAAGGTTGACGGCAAAATAAAGAGTTAACGCTTTTTTTTTGATGAATTTACCAACTTGCTATGGTTGAATTCACAAAAGCCCCGACGGTTAATACAATTTACGAGAGTAATAGTATAAGTTACTAAGTCTTAGCTATACAATTTGCAAAACAATATAGGTTGATGACAAAAACGGGGCTTAACAATTTTTTTCATGAATATTACAATTCCATTAGGTTATTATTACTAAAGATAGGTACAAATTATTGGTAGATGATGTCGTAACACATATTTAAAGTTTAAATTACAAAAGAATTAAGTAGATTATAACAATTGTAAGTTTATTAGAAATAACCATTTTGCTGTTGCAAATTTCAGTTTTGAATGTGAAATCGAACCGAGAATATTGTCATATTTACGAGTTCGGTGTGTATCTACAATAAATAATATTGATATTACAAATATTATCATTGATTTATCAAATTTTCAGCGATATTTTCATGAAGTAGATAATATTGTTTAACTTTTGCACGTTTCACAGTTATTAAGGTTTAAATCTACACGGGAATCATTGTTATATTTACGAGCTCACTATCATAGATAAGTTCCTATTTTTACCGCTGGAGACGCTGTGTGCGTTACCATTAACAAACGTAAAATTATAAAAAAATTAAGTAGATTAAGTATACTGAAGATATAGGTAGACATGCTAGTAGGTAGATAGAATGAAAGCATGTTAGGTAGCAATTGCTAAAGAATTTACACATATGTGTGTCAAATCGAAAGCATTGTTACTGTCGTGTGACTTTGATTTAAGTCAACAGTAGCCAGCGAACGAAGTTTGCTTCTAATTTGGCTATTATTACTTCAAATTCCAGGAAACTTTGTACACATTATCAGTACACTAATATTAAGACCCATGGTGCGTCAGTTTCTTATAAAATTGAATGGTTACCAAATTAAAAAAACTGGCATTCTACGGGTCTAGATATAAGTGTACCTAGGTACTGATCATGTATACAAAATTTCATGGAGTTTGTTGAAATAAGAGCCAAAATAGAAGCAAACTTCGTTCGCATACAAAAGGGTGTAAGTGCCCTACCGGTAACCTTCTCTTAAGTACCTATGCTCATGGGCATGATATCTATCCATACCATTATGTACAAGTGTAGCTAAGCTACCTTCCTGCAACAAAAGATACCTATTCCTACACGACGGAAAGCACTACATTAAATGACCAGTGGTAGGTGCAACGTAAATACCTGGTACCACTCTACCTACCTTTTTTATTTTGGAAATATTATATTATTAGCATAGAATATTAGTAGTAGGTACAGATACTGCAAATACTTACAGGCAAAGATTGATTAATCTTTAATATTAATCAGTTAGTAGGTGTAGCGGTACTTACTTACCTACCTACTTATTTACTTTAATAATAAGATTTTTGTTGAAAAATATCTCTTTCTAAACAGGGTTTTATGAAATACTCTTTGGGACTGTGAGCTAATTAAAATGAGCCTAAACACGACTGTACTATTAACCATCGAGGAGTTCCGTTTCCATCATCAGATCAGCTCGCTGTCACCATGGTATTGTATTGTCTGTAAGTACTTATACGTAAATACTTACCTACCACTAGGTACTTACACAGATCTAGGTAAATAGTTGATACGTAGTAGGTAATTACATAATACCTATCTATCTACCTGAGCAAGTAGGTACCTACCTATCCAATTTAGGTTCAACAGCAAACATACTAGGTACGCACATAGGTAGGTAGGTTAGGTACCTACCTACCTACAAGAATCAATTCCTTCCCAATAACATAGTAGAAGTAGGTACGTAAATTAATGGAACACCATGACATTATGAAATAAGACAGAAAACTTCCAACTTCAGTATTTAACGTAGGTCTACATGTCCTTCATGTAGCATTGCCGTGGGTTACGCTGTTTATTTTATGATGTTACTAATAAACCTAGCATATACCTACCTATGCTTGGACTAGTTCTATTTCGATCGAATCTGAAACTGCCTGTGAATGCACATGACAAAACTCAGTTTAACTAAGTACCTATTCCAAGGTTAATTAGTCATCATTATCATCATCATCTTCACAGCAACTAGAAGTCCTCCTCTGTTCCAACTAGTTACATACCTAGTGGTTACATGCTGGACACAGGTATGGTCTCCCTCCCCTAACCACGCTTTGCAGATGGATGGTGATTGCAGTAATAGGTAAGTAGTGATAAGTGCTCAGGTGGTGCAGCTGCCCATCCACTGGTGAGATCTCTTAGTTGCCTACGACATCCACGGGAAGATGGAAGGTCCCTATAAGGCGTAGAACAGGTCACTCTTTATTATAAGGAGGGGGCTATTCGAGGCTGGCAACCACTACGACAATGGTTTATTAATTGGTAGCTAGGTACCTACCTATTAAGGTAGGTTACTTAAATAATACTAATGTAAAAACGATACACGGTAGATCATACACCTGCCTACCTATACGTGGGTATTAACATTGGACGAATACTGTCTAATGGTAAGTAGTGTCACTGGTTCTTTCTTGGCATTTTACTGTTAAATTGTACCTAGTCTGTGGTCTTTGACTAGCTAGAGTTGAGTTAACCTATGCGAAGATGAATCAATAATCTCATCGCAATCGCAATCCTATCTTTAAGTAAATCAACTAAGTGTTACTTAGATAGATCTTAGTGCCGTAGACCTAGGTACCTACTTAGGCAGCGTAAATCCAACTAAATCGAGTTCTCGAAATTGGTATTTTAAATTAATCATCTCAGCAAACCAGTTTTAGATAGGTTTATTTCTTGTAATGTAAGTAGGTAGGTACATAACATAATTATTTCAGAAACTTACTGTACATCCAACGGATACACAACGTTAAATGTAGTGACCTAGGTAGGTGCCTTATAGCTATATTGAATCAGCCAAAAACCGCGGGAGTCGATAATACTTACCAATAAGTTTGGTAAAATGTATCATACCTACAGATACTTTTTGTAAGTAGTATATAGTTATATATAGGTAGGTAATTTTACACGCATCACGCCATTGGCATTAATTTCAATAATTTGTTATGATTGGTCAGTAGGAGTGGACGAAGGACGGACAGACAGAACTAAACAATTAGAGATGCCCAATTAATTCACAACACAATGGATCTAGTAAATAAAAAAAACTACACTATTATTGTAGGGAAAGTACACTGAAAAATATATTTTTGAACGAGCGAAGCGAGTTCTCTCTGTCAACTTAGAAGAATGTATGTATATGTTTGTCCGAGGATACCTAACTTCTGAACCGGTAATTCGATCTACATGAAATTTGGTAGAGGGGTAATAGATTGGTAAATAAAATTGGTACAATTTGTAGGTAAGGTGATGAGCTGTATCGCTTGGGGGATTGTTGAGATATTGGGGTCCAAGAAGGGTAAACAAAAAGTCAGACAGTCTGGTCAAGTAGGGTGTTATATGAAATCGCTTTGGTTGGACATTGCAAAACTATTTTTTATAATTTTTTAGACTATGTAGTTTCTGAGATATAAGGGATAATCAAATATGTAAAAAAAACACCTCTGGGGTACTTTCAGTAATCCCACAATGCTGAAGTTAGGTATTCTGATAGCTTTTGCGTGTGACACAAATACGGGAAAAGTCTATAATTAAAGAGTTTAAAAACTTGTTACTTGACATAAAACTATGATTAATATAACGAATATCGTTATAGATACTAATTTTTCAATAAACTAAAGTTTACAATGATGCCTATGGTTTTCTTGCAATACTGCCATCATGATACACTTACTAGATTATTTTGAGATGATAACAGACTTCAAAAAAGGAGGTTATCAATTAATTTGTCAGCTAAGTACCTAGGTATGTAGTTGGGCAGATGTGCTCAAGATGACATATTTTTTCTTAGGTGGTAAAATAAAAAAAATTAAGTCGTATGAATTAAAAGACAAGCGTATATTCATTAAGGTGCGATTCAAGATTCTCGCTAGCTAGTGTAGAAAGACTTCATACAATTTGTGTTTCGTTTTTCGATATTGTCCCAAACAGAATCGTATCGGTTTTAGGGCAGCCCTACCGTGCTTCTGCGGCCCCCTCGCACCCGCGCCGTGGCTCCCTGCCGCGGCGCGGGCGCGTTCCCTCTTTCTGTTCTGTTCGCGCCGCTATAAGGAGTGGTTGTGCTGTTTGCACCGTCCACTCCAATACTACAAAGTTTCAGTTATTCAGCCAGTGTGTGTCCCAGTCCCAGTGAGTAGAGAAATAAGTAAACTATCAAAGTGAATAAAGCCGTGCGTGATGATGACAGATAGTGAAACCGAACAATTCCTACCGGCTAATTTTTTAACGACACAGGAAGCATTTAGAGGTAAGTTCCTACCTATGTGTAAAAAAACGATGTAACCCTGCATATTAAATTTATTTAATATGCTATTTTTATATTTATTTAAATTTATTTAATAGGCCGTGGTGTGTCCAGCAACCCGATCACACCACGGCCAATCAAATTGTTCTTAGGCCCCCTTATCGACACTCAGACCGAATAGACTCCGTAGATGTCGTAATAGCCGATTTGACCAAGGGATGATCAGCAACATCCACCGGAGTACACAACACCAATGCTACGATCACCAATCCGTACGCAGTATGTTTCACACTAGCTACGTAAGTTTAATGTAAAATTAACCGCTTATTTATGAGGTGAGTAGGTAGGTACTTAGGTATGTGCTATGCTAAAACACTCAAACTTATACCTATTATTGTTTCAGTGCATGACATTGATTTAGCCTGTTCAGACAAAATGACATACAAACGTTGATACCCACTGAAAGCATAAAGGATCGAATAAAATTGAGGCATGGCTTGCAACAATATATGAAAAAAAATATTTTTTGCGTAAGTAACTTTTTACCTACATCTTATTATTAGGCTAGGTAGGTATGGTACCTTTCAGAGTACCTAAATGAAAATATGACTAAAGTAATCTGGTAACTTTTATAATAATAGAATGTGTATGTTTTTTAGAGTTAACTTTCAAACTTTTCTACTACTGACGCCGAGTCCATAATCTCTGTAGAACAAGTAGTCTGTAGTGTAAGTCTCTGTACCCAGAGATTTTTCAATTCAAATTTTAATTTTAATTTCAATTTGTAATAGCAGTACATTAGTTAGATAATGATAGTAGTTACTGATGAGGACTTAAGTTAGAATATTTATGTCGTAGTACTTTTAAGCATCACTGGCGATGATTTATTAACTTAACTAAGATTAATTTCTGGTTGTTGTTACATTACAGGAAACCTACTATATACCAAGTCAAAAATATGGTCATGGTAAATACATCCCTGCAAGATTGAAATTGGTTGACAAATACAACAACCATGGAAAAAACTGCAAAGTCTTGGCATTATAGAACATAAAAGGCAAAAACACATACCCAAAACAACAGAATTGGTTGATAAGACATACCATACCATGTACTGGTACCATAGCAGTAAGTAATTTACCTATTACAGTATAAATTGTCTCCTACTATATTGTACTATTATACCTACTTATTTTTCAGTATCGTATGAAGAATTTGAAGAGCACAAAGTATGGATGAAATTTAATAATGAGCCAGTTAACGATATACTCAAAAAATGGGACAAAACGTCCAAGCGACGAGTTGAAGATTTAAATTCAAACAAATACAATAACTATATTGTACAAGGTGAGTTTTATGTTATATTTATTTATTAAGCAGTCCGGTCACTGTTCAATGTTTTAAAAATACTTTGAACGTACAGTCAACTGTGCTACTGTTAAAAAATATAACCATGATTTAATCAACTGCACCATGCAACCGTACAGTTCCCTCAACAGATCTAGGCATATGTGAAGTAAGCAGTGGGAATTAAAAAAAAAGCTGGTCAAGTGCTAGTCAGATTCGCGTGGAGAGGGTTCCGTAGACCAATTAACTTATTAGTCAATCAACACAATTTTGTCAGCATTTTCTCACTACGAGTTTCATCTTTTTGGGTCCAGTAGATTTAGAGCAAAAAAGACTATTGCAAACAGACAGACAGACACCTAAGGGCCGGTTTATTGATCCGTAGTAACTAACAGTCTAACCATTTGTTAGATTAACTATAGTCAACTCTTCAACTAATGGTTAAAGGGCTTTTACGTTTTTCAATGTCTATTTCAACTACAGTCAAATCTAACCATTGGTTATTATATTGCCAGTGTAATGAGAAATCATTTACTAAAAATAGCTGCAGTTTTTTGTGGGTAATATTTTTATTTGTGACAACACTGGCCATAATGAGTGAACGATACCAAATTAAATGTCTTTTTTGACAGTCTAGTGTCAAATCTGTCAAACTGTTTAGAAAGAATACAGGGGCAATGAATTAGCTGACACTCTTGCTAAAGAAGCGGTTACATCTGGTGCCCAAATGTTTTATCAAAATTTTTCTCAAGAAACTCTCCAAAAAAGTTTATTATGTTCTGAATGGTTTCGTAAATGGTATTTAGTTTAAAGTTATTGGTTGGGGTGTAGCTAAGGGGGCGCTGAGGAAAAAAGACTGACAAAATATCGCAGAAAAAAAAACTTAGAAGAATCTCGCTCAAATTTTTCCTCAGCGCCCCCTTATCGACACTCCGACCGGGTGGGTTACGTGGTCTAAAAATGTTCGGCCTTCTCATCAAAACGTAGGTACCTACACCACAAAAATATCATCGTCTGATAAACTTTCCGACGTAACATCATAGTAGGTATCTTACTATGTTTAAATTCATGATAATTATTATTTGAGAAATAAAACGTTGTTGACAACAAGCAAACTTTCACAAAACAGCTATTAGGGGTTGGTTTTACCAGCCGCCATATTGTTAACTCTCCGACATTGGGTGGTTACTTTTTTCAACTAATGGTTAATTATTTGACCATTGGTGAAGCTAACCATTGATCAAAAAACGCATTTTGCCGAAATTTAACCATTGGTTGCCATATTTAACTATGGGTTGAGTTAACTACGGATCAATAAACCGGCCCTTAGTAATCTTATCATGGTTCCGTTGGTACCTTTTGAATTAAGGAATCCTAAAAATGGGTTTGTGTCACTGCATAAGGTGCATAAGGAAGACCTCTGTGGCGCAGCAGGCGAGTAGCCGGCTAAGAGGACTAGGTTGAGAGGTTGCGGGTTCGATTCCCGCTGAAGGACAAATGTTTAATGATCTGCAAATATTTGTTCCGGGTCTGGGTGCTATGGTACCATGGTACTCGTAGTTTCTGATACCCATGACACCGGGAATCCTAGTGTGGGATCAAGACTACGTATGTGACTGTTGGGTGTTATGTTATATCATTCAGTCTGTAGAAGTCCACAGCTGAACATAGGCCTAGAATATTACGATGGTCCAGAGCCACCTCCATCCACCGACTCCCCGCGACGTTTATGTTATGGATGTTATTTTAACTGTCTGTTTGGCCGCCAAATGGCTAACTTCACGTTTGGCTAGATCCGTTAAGCAAAAGGCAATAGGAAACGCAACAATGGGGATCATTTTGCAGCTTAAGATACTTTGTTAGTTAGTAAATGTCTTGTTAAATCTAACATTGTTCAAGGTGACAGATAATCCTTGAAAACAGCTTTCAAAAAGCATTGGTTGGACTAAACAGTTGTTTAACCACCTGTTTATTGTTGGTGAAACCACCCCTTAGCGCTGTCTAAATCTTTTGAAACTTGAAAGGAGGAATATTTAGGTCGAGAAGTTGCCCCTATCAAGTTTCCTAAGATTTAGGAGCCGCTAAGACTGCCAAAATGATCCCCATTGTTGCTTTCCCCATTGCCATTCGCTACAGTAATTGGGGGGCTAGACTTGTTGGGCAAGTTTCGTTGGTATAAAATTTGCCCTGGCCGCTGGACATATTTATATATTAAAAGGGTTCCGTATCATTATCTATAAAAACGGTAAAAAAACAAGTGAATTGTTTGGGAGCCCCCTTAAATATATATTTTATTCTGTTTTTAGTATTTGTTGTTGTAGCGGCAACAGATATAAGTACATCATCTGTAAAAATTTCAAATGTCTAACTATCACGGTTTATAAGATGTATCTCATGAACCGTGATAGTTAGACATTTGGGTCCTCCTGGTGACAGACGGACGGATAGTGGAGCCTTAGTAAGAGGATCCGTTTTACCCTTTTTGCGTACGGAACCCTAAAAACTCAGCTTTCGTATGTTTGTGTCACCAAAACTTAAAACGTAGTTGATAGATTGACTTATTTTTTTACAGAATTGCATTTCTATAACACCCAAGAGTGTTTTTTATACTTTGTATCCCGAAGTTCAGCAAAAAGTAGCAAGGTTTAGCTAGTTTATTTTTTTGAATATTTCAGAATGGCGGTGGAGTAGTTGGACAGTTGGAGAAAGGTCCTGTTAGAGAAGAAATCGAGATGTCAACCGCTCGTCATTGTGGTTTGTACTGAAGATAAACTGCAAGATTTTTACGTGCCATGTGACTATATTTTTTGCAAGATTGACAGTTTATTGAAGGCATTAGATGTAATGTTGCAAAATTTTTCATGAGTTCTTCATCATTTGATATAAATTCTGTGTTATTATGAAGTGATAGCAGATGGTGCCTAAAAGACCTCAGGCGTTGGAATTCACGATCGCAGTTATGCTGTGCGCAGCGGTCGGTAGCGTTTAATGTTGTAAAAATATTTCTGTAAAAATATCCAAATCTTAATAAATATAAATAGCTTTAGATGGAAAATTTAGTATCATCTAGCAAATTGGGTAGGATTCCTGAGTTCTCACTCAAACAAAGATATTTCATATCGTGTATTCACTCTTGCAGAACCAATTAAATAATATTAAATTTTCTTACATATTCCAAAATACTTAACTCGTAGAACCCATCCATACTGAGTTCTAGGACGATTTTGTTTGTAAAAATTAACTAGATGCCCTATTTAAGGTGGATCGTTTCGCATGTGGAAATTCGAATTTTAGTATGTATTTTGCGATAGCAACAACTGATTTTACGAAAACTGTAAGACCACATGTTTTAGTTTATAGTATCTCATAAAGATAATTAGTTTAGCTACGAATATTCTTCAATGATTTTTACAGTGTTTTTTTTGTAGCTTAACTATTTATATTTATGAGATACTATCAATTAAAATATGTCTGGTCTCTTAGTTTTTGCAATACCTGTTTTGTTATCTCAGGAAGTGTTGATAAGCTGGGACGAGCAAAAACACAATAGCTTTCATGTTCAAACGGCTTGGCCAATTTTGGTGAGATTTAGTACATAGATAGATTAAAACCTTAAATACTTTACATTCCTTATTTTTTTTACCACCCCGAGGCACCCCATTGTAAAAAAACATAATAAAATTTAAATTTTGCGCCACAAGCGAGACGATCCACCTTAAGTGTATATTTTCTACGTAAAAAATGTGAATTGCTCAGGCTTTAGTGACCATTTTCAAGCATAACTGTATTCTTTGCAAAAATGGAACAATTTTTTTTAAGAATTTTTTTTTTTGAAGATTTAAATATTTGTTCTATTATAGTGCTATCGGTGGATTTAGCCAAACGTGAAGTTAGCTATTTGATGACGGGGCAGACTATTTACGACCTTATGCAGTGATAAAACCATTTTTGCGGTCCCACTGTTAGCTTCACGCCTGCCTTGATCCGCCGACCTTATTATAAATAACTCTTATTAAACTGCCACAGACAAATCTTATTGTTAATTAATTAAAGTACTTTTAATTATGGATATATCTCATTATGGATGTATATATATGGGTGATAGTGCTGCCACTCAATTTTGTTTGTTTCAAACTGAAGTCAAAGTATTTGTATTCATTTAAATCTTATAGATAACTTTGAATGTTATTTTTGAGTATGGATGGTAAAGGGGATGGTGTCAAAATATCCCAAAACTTTATCTTATTATAATAAATTAATAAAACTTTCCTTATGTTTCATTTGTTTCTACAATTTTTGTTTAAAACAACTGCTTTTGTATATTGTTTCATCAATTGTGGTATTTTTATACTTATGCATAATATTATATTGTATTGTCAGATTTTTAGGTTCTGCTTTGAAACTTTGGTAGGTATTTTTTGTGAAACGCTTTTAGTCACATCATACCTATTTTTTGTGTAATCTATCATAATAAGTTATTCTTTTGTCGTAATTATTACCCAATTGCTTATGTAGGTTTCACCATTTTATTGTAAAATTTACAAAAGCATTGGGTGAGTAACAAAAGTATAACTATGATAGATCATACATCAAATTATGTAGATACCACTAAAGGCATTTCGTAGAAAATACAAATGTTCCAAAGTAGAATTTAAAAAAGCTTTTGGATAAATATTACCAATGTAATTTATTGGATTATACAAAAGTGGTTTACTTAAACTTACCAAAATTAATAGTAGGATCTACAAAAGAAATTTAAGTAGATAGGTAGATAATACAAAAGCTATCAAGTAAAAATTACCTCATTTCCTATTAGAATCTACGAAAGAAATTAGGTATTTATTACGAAACCTTACAGTAGATAACACAAAAGTTGTCTAGTAAAAATTATCACAATTCATAGTTAAATATACGAGAGCAATTAGGTATTTACTACAAAATCTTAAAGTAGATAGCACAATAGTTGTCTAGTCAAAATTATCACAATTCATAGTTAAATATACTAGAGCAATTAGGTATTTACTACAAAACCTTAAAGTAGATAACAAAATAGTTGTCTAGTAAAAATTATCTCAATTCATAGTTAAATATACGAGAGCAATTAGGTATTTACTACAAAACTTTATAGTAGATAAAACTAAAGTTGTCTAGTAAAAATTACCACAGTTAATAGTTAATATACGAGAGCAATTAGGTAGATATTACAAAACCTTAAAGTAGATAGCACCAAAGTTGTCTAGTAAAAATTACTATAGTTGATGGTAAAATTTCCAAATATACAATAAGAGTTAAGTAAATAATACAATTTAATTAAAAATTTACCAAAGTGGTTTATTGACTATCCTACCAGTACTTTGGTAAACAATTACAATAGTATGAAACTTGTTTAGTGAAAAATAACAAAGTTCATGGTAAAATCCACAATATGATATTTGATACATTATTACCGAAACTATCGTAGGTAGTAATCTACCAAAGCAGTTTGGTAACTATTCTACCAGCATCATTTGGTAACTTAAATATACCAAACTACTTTGGTGATCAGCCAACCGTCGCCGTTTGGTAAAATCAACTTAAGCCAGCGGTAGGTCCTCATTCAAACGTTTAATTTGGTACATATAATCTGGAATCTGGTAAATTCAACCATAGCATTCTTTCAGTGTGTGCTTCTAGACGGAGTTAGGCTGGCTAATTATCTAGCCAGTTAACTCTCACGCAAAATGGACCATCATAGAGTTCGAATGCGGAAAAGGGAGTTCTTTAACATTAACCTTAACAATCAGCCTGTGCTAGCGGCACCATTCTTTAACGGACCTTTTCGATACGGAATTTCTTCAATACGGACAATTCCGAATCGAAAGTCATGTTTCGAGGACTCACATCATGTTCCCAGTAAGCTCGTGATTCCCCAGGCCGGTGAGCATTGGCACCAGCACGTCAACCGCCCACTGATTCTTACAGTCGCACGTGTAGGGGTTGTTGGTGACATCCAACGCCGTGAGTTGATCCCAGCGATGCACGAACGACGAGTCGATCTCCGACAAATTGTTATTGTTCAGGTAGAACTGGAAATATGAATACACTTTAAGGCCACAGCACACCAGCTGCGTATGCGTAGACGTAGGTGTGCACGTCGACGTACCATTATGTTGTAATGTATGGAACTGTATGAGACATGACACACCGCTTGCGTGACGTCCACGCGCGTCTCTACGTTACGTCCTGTATACGCATCCGGTGTGATTTGGCCTTTATTGTACTACTTTATTGTAATAATAATAATAAAAGCCTTTAATTAGATACGTACATAAGTAATACAAAAAGAATATATTGATTAGACATCGACACAAGAATCTGTTTGCCCAAGTTTGGCAAAGGCCTCCTCCAACTTCTTCCACTCTTGCCTTACTCTGGCTGTTCTGTACTTTATTGTATCTATGTTTAATTTGTTGCCCGTGGTACTACCAGTAGAAGCACGGGTAAAAAAATCCGTAGAACTACCAAACGATCCAGTTGTACCCAGGGAATTTTATTTTTACCTGTGTTATAACCTTGGACGAATTATCAATAAGGAAATAGCCCTAAAAATTGTTTTATTAAAATAAATGAAAATTACTAATCGCTGTCACCATAATATTGTATTGTAGCATCTGAACTTGACAGGTATGAAAAGTTTCAGCTCAATCTGTTGGATGGAACTGGTTTAAAATTCAGTTTCAATTTTTGTTCCGCATTTAAAATAACATACATAACATAACACCCAACAGTCACATACGTAGTCTTGATCCAACACTAGGATTCCCTGTATCGTGGGTATCAGGAACTACGAGTAACATGGTACCATAATAATAATAATAATAAAATGTTTACTGTCGATAAAAAAACGTACAAAATAAAAAATCTAAGGTTGATACAAATTAACAGTAAACAAATAAAGAGATTGTACAGCACATAAAAAATCTATATGGACCCCTTGGCTTTTAAACTAAGAAAAACTTGTATTTTAGAAGCCAACCATAACACCCTGACCCGGAACAAATATTTGCAGATCATGAAAAAATTTGTCGCGCAGCAGGAATCGAACCCGCAACCTCTTGCATCTCAGCCGGCTACACGCCCGCCGCGCCACAGAGGTTGTCTACTAACTAACATATACCTATACAGGTCATGTTAAATAAAAGCTTGTAAAAACAATTCCATCCAGTCCTACTAGAAGTTCGACGATCTAACTGTTTTGACATAGATCCTTTATGGTACTCGTTTTCAAAGTCAAAGTCAAAAAGAATTTTATTCATTGAAATCACAAGGATCATTTTGAATCGTCTCATAAACTAAAATTAAAATTACTCCTATTTAACCGACTTCCCAAAAAAGGAGGAGGTCCTCAATTCGGTTGTATTTTTTTTTTTTTTTTAAATGTTTGTTACCTCATATCTCCGGCGTTTATGAACCGATTTGGAAAATTCTTTTTTTATTTGAATAGATATACTTCCAGATTGGTCCCATTTTTTTCAAAATCCATTTCTGATGGTGACATCCATGAGGAATTGAGGGAACCCCTCAAATATTGTAGGCATACATATAGCGATTTTGATATTTTCAGCAACAAACCAAGCATTTGCATTCAAAAAGTATCATAATCCTTTCACCACTATGGTTCTTTCATCATTTTTTTTCATCCAAATATTTAGTCGTATACAATGGCGGAAGTCGGTTTTTTAAATGAAAAGTTATTACAAAGCTAACCTCAGTAAGCGTGGGCCAAATCTCAACATCGTGGTCGTCCGTGAACGTGAGGAAGTCAGGGTGAATGACCGTCAAGCGAGGGTTGTAGCAAATATGCAGAGAGACCAGGTTCGGTAGACCCCCTAGCGCTCCATCGGTTATGTTTTGCAGCTTGCTGTTTCGGCAGAAGCGCAGGTCTTGCAGCTTGGTCAGGTTCTTAATGGCGCTGGAAGATAAAAAAACATGATACGAGCAGGTGGTCTACTCTTATTCTATACATCCGCAGTTGCGGCTCCGAACAAAGAACGACCGCAAAACGTAACTTACTTTCGAATCGGCCGCTGTCGTGCGGCAACCAGAGACGAGAGAGAGAGAGAGGAGAGAGAGAGAGAGAGAGAGCTTAGAATAAAGACTGAAGCAAAAGAAGTATTGTTAAAGTACCAACAAAATACAACAGTTTGTATTATTTTCCCTTATGGCACTGGAAACGTGTTAGAAAGGGATGCTTCAAGAAATGATCAAGGCAGATAAGTATTTTTAATTTTACTGCGTAACTAGCTCCAGGTGGCTACATTTGACGTTTTAACTTGTGACTCAGTTTGTATTTATTTTTATTCTAGCGCTACATCTAGTAGCTTCCGTCCTTATTCTAAGAGAGAGAGCGTCGCGCACCCTCGACGCTCGAGCTCTCAAACTACGAATTTCGTGCCAAAGTTTCGGTTTTCGCTTGATTAGAGTACCGATCGCACGAAACAAAACTAGTTTCGTAGTTAAGTGTACTACAGATAGACCTCTAGGTTCGGAAGACCTAGCGCTCAAGCTGGTATGTTCTATAGCTTGCTGTTTTGGCAGATGTGCAGGTCTTGAAGGTTGGTCGCAGGTTCTATAATGGCGTTGGAAGATAAATAACTTTTCATTTAAAAAACCGACTTCCGCCATTATCTTCGACTAAAATATTTGGATGAAAAAAAATTATGAAAGAACCATAGTGGTGAAAGGATTATGATACTTTTTGAATGCAAATGCTTGGTTTGTTGCTGAAAATGTCAAAATCGCCATATGTATGCCTACAATATTTGAGGAGTTCCCTCAATTCCTCATGGATTCCATCATCAGAACTGGATTCCGAAAAAAATGGGACCAATCTGGAAGTATATCTATTGAAATAAAAAAAGAATTTTCCAAATCGGTTCATAAACGTCGGAGATATGCGGTAACAAACATAAAAAAAATAAAAAAAAAACAAAAAAAAATACAACCAAATTGAGAACCTCCTCCTTTTTTGGGAAGTCGGTTAAAAAGACCCTGCCCCCCAATTATAGTAGGAAATGGGAAGCGTTACAATGGGGATCTGTTTGGCATTTGGCGCAGTCCAAATCTTTAGAAACTTGAAAGGAGAAATATTTAGGTCAAGAAGTTTCCCCTATTCAAGTTTCATTAACATTTAGATAGCGCTAAGGCTGCCAAAATTATCCTTATTTTTGCTTTTACCATTGATATTTGCTACTGTAATTAAAACAAAACATTATTAAAAACTAGTTGCGCCCCGCGGTTTCACCCGCGTGAATAATGATGAAAATTGATGATGATGATGATGAAAAGCAGCCTATGTGTTAATCCAGGGCTTAAAGTATCTCCATTCCAAATTTCACTCAAATCCATTCAGTAGTTTTTACGTGAAAGAGTAACAAACATCCATCCATACTCACAAACTTTCGCGTTTGATGATGATGATGATGATGAAAAGTAGCCTATGTGTTAATCCAGGGCGTAAAGTATCTCCATTCCAAATTTTACTCAAATCCATTCAGTAGTTTTTACGTGAAAGAGTAACAAACATCCATACTCACAAACTTTCGCGTTTGATGATGATGATGATGATGAAAAGTAGCCTATGTGTTAATCCAGGGCGTAAAGTATCTCCATTCCAAATTTTACTCAAATCCATTCAGTAGTTTTTACGTGAAAGAGTAACAAACATCCATACTCACAAACTTTCGCGTTTATAATATTAGTAGGATAAACATGATGATTGAAAAACGATGTAACTCAAAAATATCACAAAAAAAAAAAGAAAAAAAAAAGCTATTTTAAAAAGGCGAGAAGAATCCTTTTCACTAGGTATTGAATTACGGGTCACTTAACACCATCCTAACACTAACAAGACACAACTGCCGAATAGAATAGAACTAGCGGATACTGCCAAAATCTTTTAATTATTTATCTTTTTATGCGTCAGTATCAGTATAAGAGCCGTAGTCTAAAGACCATGGCGTCCGCACTCTTCTTCAAACCTGCAAAAATAGCATTTATCACGTCCACGGGGCGCTGTGAATTAAAAAAAAAAGCATTTAAGGCCAATTCACACCGAATGCGTATGCAGCACGTAACGTAGACATGCGCGTTACTTTGTATGTACACGCTTGCGTGCACGTCACGCAACCGGTGTGCCATGTCTCATACAGTTCCATACATTACAACGTGATGGTACGATGACGCCACGCGTACGCAGCCGCCTTAAAGGTTGTAGCACACCGAACCACAGAATAAATATTAGTACAAGTACAGAAGACTCACTTCGCGATTTTTTTTATTTAAATAGCGACTCTTGCTATGACGCAACAAAGTGCAATTCAGCTCGCACAAGCGCTTTGTGCCTCACGCAATATTCACCTAAACATTGCGGCTCTCTCCTAACGCGTAACTCTGTCGCTGTCTGGCGCGGAGTGTTGCAACTCGTAAGGGTTGTCGACTTGTACCTACTAATTACTTAAGTACTTACCGTTTGTTATTATCAATATTGTTATTATGGAGAAATAAAGTAGGAGGTATTTAGATCCTTATATAAGTAATTTAGAGCGATTCCGAAGTCAAATCAAATTATGCACGTAAGTAGGTAGAAAATTCAAGTAATTATTTAGGTATCTCCAACCTAGATCATTGCAATCTATGCTAAATGTACATGAAATCACACCTTTAAAAGGCATTACTTCGATATGCACCTACAGACAATAACTAATGTACCTACATCAATCAAATAACTTGCATTTCATAGTCCTTTGGCAATTTAAAAAATAAAATGATATGTCTCTGTTTGTCTTTTGACTACTGCATCCATTTACAGCAAAATATGCACGCGAAGTCACATTTGCGCGGGAAACTTATTGTGCGAGCGCTCAGGCGCGTGCGCCCCTGTGCCCCGGGGAAACACTTTGGATGTAGGTAAATAACGCGCGACCTTGAGCGAGTGGCGGTGGCCTGCCCCAACGGTGGACGTCGACATTTTCGTTAAATCGTGGAAGTCAAAGTCCACGATAGCGCAGAATAAATAAAAGCGCACACTGACAACATACTTTTCATTCCCCAATGTCTGTATAGGATTCTTCCCAAAGTTCAAATACACCAAGCCGGCAGCTTCGCTCAGGACGGCTGGCACAGTCGTGAATCTGTTGTCGCTTAGGTCTAGTCTCCGCAGTTGCCGCTGACGACGGAAGAGGCCATCTGGTAATGTTTCCAGCTCACACCCGGATAGGTAGAGCTCCTGAAAATTACATAACAATATTTAAAACAATTTTTACAAGAAATTTGAAGCGGCTCACACAAGTTTGTGAGACGTCCGGTTCAGCCGGATATACACGGCTTTTGTCTACTTGTTCAAGCAAAAATGCTGGCTATTTTTGGACTTTTTAACCAATATTTGATAGCCAATATATCAATGTTATGATACTCGTGTCGCTCCAAAAACCCGGAAATGGAACCCGCAACTTCTTGCGTCTCAGCCGGCTACGCGCCCTCTGCGCCATGGCGGTCGTCACCTCCGTCAAAATGGCTGTTACTATATCCAAGAGAGGATTGTTGATTTTTGACGGTTGATTGATATAATAAGTTTAACCTTCTGACGCATAATGACCAACACGCTTTTTGACTAATTTTAAATACGCATCTTGACATTTACGCAATATGTGCAATACGCATTTTGACATACACGCAAAAAGTGCAATACGCATAATGCCAAATTAATTCACATTGACGCAAAATGAGCAATACGCATTTTGACATATACCTACGCAAAATGTGCATAATGCCATGCCTCAAAAACTAATCCGCGGATAGGAAAAATAACAAGAATTGTTTTATTCAATTTTATAATTACAATTAAACAAAAACTAAAACATTTACGCACTTCATACATTGAAATTAAAAAAATGCAACGGGTCAAGAACATGTCGATACTACCCTCAAAGCAGGAACAAACAAGTTATGTTAATTTTAGACGCGGAAAAAATATTTTTCTCAAAAATGTTACGCAATTTAACTGTTCTTTTTCCAATCAACGCAATAAAATACAGTTTTATGTCAAAATCAATATCACATTTTCTGCGATTCTTTTTGGTATTGAATGCGTTTAAAAAAAGGTTTGAAAACATTAAAACTGCTACAGATGTTTCGTTGTACGGATGCGTCATTGTGCGATCCAGAACGTGTTGGTCATTTTTCAAATCCGTCAAAATACTGATGTGTCAATTTGCGAATTGGTTAATATGCTGATGTATCATTTTACAAATGCGTCGTTATGCGAAAAAAAACAGATTATATTGGTCATTATGCGTCAGAACGAAGTTTAATTGGTCTAATAGTTACCTACTTATACCTAGTAGCATAGGCGTAGCCAGTGGGGGGAAGGCCCCCCCCCCCCCCGAAATATTCAAAATGTTGTCAAACTCTGATACTTTTTGAAGAAACACCAGTGAGTTCGTGTGCATTTTTTTTTATTTTTTTTCTTTAATCCCCTATACTTAAACCTGGCAGCGCTCGTGCCTGGTAGCCTACTTGTACGGAACCCTTTCCACGCGAGTTTGACACGGACTTGACTAGTTTTTTTTAGCAACTCTACATTATCATAAATGTAAAACAGCCTTATTAAGGCACAGTGTGTTTTGCATGGCGCCCATTATTTACAATAAGGTCCCTTTCTCAATACGCGCCGAAAATAGTTTTGATGCATTTAAAAATAAACTGAGGAAATTTTTAGAAAATAAGGTGTATTACTCCATTAATGAATTTTTAAATGACTTTGAATGTTAGGAAATATTTTATGTGCTATTTAATCTTGGAGCAAGGAACAAAATGGAGCGGCAGTAACATTTATTTTATATGAAAATTGCCCACCATTAGCTTGCCATTCAACCATTCATTTAATACTCTGTGACCTTTAATTGCCTTCATTCAAAGTTTTGTCTACTTTTTGTGTTTTCGTAAATTTTCACTATTTTATTAGCAAATACCTATATTTTTTACTACACAAGTTGGATTTCACAATGCCTGAGTGTAATATTGTGCATTGTGGTACGAGGCAAAGCCAGTATCGGCCTGGGCTGGCTTTACGCAAGTGCTTCAACAGTTTTCATTGAAATTGTAGTTTTGCTTCATTATTTTGGTAAATGTATGTTTCGTTAGTGAGCTTTAGAGTAAATATAAGGACATTAGTGCCATTGTTGTGTAAAATATCATTATTTCATAGTAATTCATTTATTGCTTACAAGATTGTTTACAACTAGGGCTTGGTCGGGCAAATAGCCGACCCAGTTCGACCCAAAAATCGAGCACGCCTTATTTATCAGAACAACCGCCCTGTGGTATTTAATTGTTTACCTTCTTATATTATTTGACATTTAATTAAATTTATTATGTGCATTGTTTTATATTTTGACTAATGTAATTTTAGAATTTGATTTTAGCTGTTATTTTTGTTATTTGTTAACAAAAATAACAAAAAATTTTGTTGTTGTTTTGTTGTTTGTATTTTATACGAATGTTGGAGGCCTAGCATGGCAGACTAGAGATGCAAAATATGATTTTAACACCAATGTTATGTTACCACCTAGATCTACCAATAATAAATTCATTCATTCATTCATTCATTCATTCATTCATTCACTAATCTAGTTACAAACCGAATTTATAACATACCCTCAAATTAACCAGATCTGTTATCGCCGCCATAGTGACTTGGTCTATAAACGCCAGTGGGTTCCCGCTCAGGTCCAGGGTATTCAGACCTGTCATGAACGTGAAGACATCTTGTGGGAGGGAGTGCAGGTCATTGTAGGCAAGGCTGAGGTAGCGGATTTTCTCGAACGGGAGTAGACCCTTGTCAAGGCTGAGCGGACCCTGGAAATGAGGAGCATTTTATGATATAAACTATAACATAACAACATTCACATGATCCTACACTAGGATTCCCTGTGTCGTGGGTGTACGAGTACCATGGTACCATAACACCCAGATCCGGAACAAATATTTTCAAATCATACAAAAATTTGTCTCGCAGTGGGAATCGAACCCGCAACCTCTTGCATCTCAGCCGGCTACTCACCCGGCGCGCCACAGAGGTCGTAGGTACTTCCCCGACTAACACTTTTGAATATATTGGTGGGTGGAGTGGGGGGAGAGGTTCTGCGAGCTATGATCTGAGATTTCCAATTGCAAATTCTGAGGTTAGTGACCAGTCGAATAGAAACCAAAAATTCAAAAATAGAATATTCCTTCTTTAGTAAAGCTGTAGTTACTTACAATAACCTTCCCTGAACTTGACTTGTTCAATTCAAAAGCTCTTTTTTTTCTCTTTTTTTTTATAATGGCATCTGAGAATTTTCTCAATTTTGCCAATGTCAAGTAGCATAGATAATTATCAAACAATGTCCAGTCGTCATGTCCTCTGTCAAGTCATGTTCTAGTAAATCGATGACACTAAAATAAAAAAAACCTTGACAGATCACTGGTTTGATATGTTTTCATAGCTGTTTTAATTTCTAATTTTTGTTTGTAGTTTTTTATGCCATATTTACTTCTTTTTCCTTTTTTATAAGTCTCGCAATAGGCAAGTAATCTTAGATGCAATATGCGGAGACATTTTAATGGTCTATAGCAAGCATGTCAAACATGCGGCCCTTTACAACTTTGACTGCGGCCCGATTCAATTTTAAGAACAAAGTATATTTTATTGTCATTTTACCATTAATAACTGATTAAATAAACGATTAGCGTCCTGCCCCCCCTATTCCCTAACTGAAAGTCACTCGGTGACTAACGTTTGACAAGTTAGTCACCGAGTGACTTTCAGTTAGGGAATAGGGGGGCAGTTACTACTAGGTATGTATATCTAGTTTGTTTTCTTTGTGGTTGGGTTTTGCGGCCCACTGATTTAACGGTCCTTAGGCATTTGGCCCACCAATGACTTTGAGTTTGACATGCATGGTCTATAGTTTAATTTTTAGTTTAGTTATTAGATTTTAAGTACTGTTTGTTATCCAAAGAAAATAAAAATAAATAAAATAGGTAGGCTCGGCCTAAGACTATGACACCTTTACTCCTCCAATCGTAAAAGGCGACTAAAGGTCTTCGCACATTAAAACAACTCAACGGCGACTCGACTCTATGCCAAATATTGAAATTTAAGCCCTGTATCATATGTTCAAGGTTTAATTTCAAAAAATGATATTAAAGTAGTGTACGACGAGTGGCCTACGCATCGTACACTAAAGGTCAACCCCGACACGAGAGACACTCATCGAGAGTGTGAGTAGAGTTGCTGCCGCGTTGGCGTGGAGTTGTTATAATGTGCGAAGACCTTAAAGGTAACAACAGTGGATGGACACTAGACAGCACCATCCAATACTGCGAACACCAACCTGCCTGCCAAGCGTGGTGATTAAGCCAAATCCCCCTATTCTATGGGGGAGGCTTCGTCCACAAGTGGTCGTCTACTAGCTGATGATGATGACCAAATAACACAGTATACACAGTATAGGTATTGCTGTGGTGTGTCCTGTCTAAGAATGGACCCTTCAGACTCCTCCCGTGGATGTCGTAACAGCCGACTGAGGGATTAGGGATTACACAAGGGTGTGGGCAGCAACATCCACCTGAGCACTCAACACCAATTCTGCGATCACCAATCCGCCTGCCATGTGTGGTGATTATGGCAAATCCCCCCCCCCCCCCCCAATTTCATGTGGGGGAGGCCTCGTACAATAGTGGACGTCTAAAAACGTCCGAGAGCTGATTCTAAGTTATTAGCACACAATTGACACGGACGTATGGTGTAGTGTAACACAGATTTTGTATGACGACACCGATGAGCGCCCCTAGCGTACACTCTGTGAACATTTTCCATACAAAAATCCGTGTAACACCACACCATACGTCCGTGTCAATTGCTTGTCAAAACGTAGAATCAGCTCTAACTCTGATTATGAGGTACTAGTTGTGCCCCGCAGTTTCACCCACGTGAATAATGATGAAAATTGATGATGATGATGATGAAAAGTAGCCTATATTTTAATCCAGGGTATCCCCACTCCAAGTTTCACTCAAATTCGTTCAGCTGTTTGAGCGTGAAGAAGTAACAAACATAATAGGTAACAAACTTTCGCGTTTTTAATATTATACACATTTTGGCATAAGATATAGATATATACTGTGGCGGGATTTTTTGTAGGACCATTTAAGATAAACATTTCTATCATACATTACATATGTGTAACTCTAGCGGTTTTGGCAGCGCACGCCAGAATAGCTCGCAGATGGTAGATTTTTCCTAATTACTTGACACTTATCGTCATATTATGGACAATTCACACAATATCTTTATAAATTGTAGCCTATATGTGTTATTCTGATGTATAAGCTATGTTATTGTAAAGTTTCATTAAAATCCATTCAGTAGTTTTTACGTGAAAGAGTAACCAACATCCATCCATCCATACTCACAAACTTTCGCGTTTATAATATTAGTAGGATGTGAAACTCACTACAAAAACTCTTCTACTAAGTTTATCCGTGGCTATCTTGTTCCTGCTAAGATCTAGGGTCACCAGACCAGCTAGGTATACCAAACTGGCGTCTTCCAGGGTCGTGATCTCGCAGTTAGACAGGTTCAGGGTCTGGATGGGAAGCGAGGAGATTCTGGTTACGGTGGTGAGAGGATTCTGGCTGAGGTCCACTGTGATGGGCTTGAAGTCTATAACGCCTGCAAAGAAATTAAAAACCAGTCAAGAGCGAGTTGGACTCGCGTAAAAAGGGTTCCGTGCAAGTAGGATAGCATAGGTACATTTAACTTATTAGTCAATCAATAACATTACATAGACATTTTACATCAGAGAGAAAAAGACAAAAGCTATTTTAACTAAAATAGGTTTAAAAAATTAGTATGAATAAGGCCCTTAGCATATTCATTTTTACATTTTCCTGTAATTATACATTACAGGAAAATCTTAATGAAAATCCTAATCAAATTAGTACTAGTAAAAATATGGAATATTGGGCACATTCCATACATTTTAAGCGACTTCCCAAAAAAGGAGGAGGTTCTCCATTCGGCTGTTTTTTTTTTTTTTTTTTATAATGTCTGTTACCTCATATTATGTCCGGCGTTTAAAAAAAAAGAATTTTCCAAATCGGTTCATAAGAACCGATTTGGAAAATTCTTTTTTTATTTGAATAGATATACTTCCAGATTGGTCCCATTTTTTTCAAAATCCAGTTCTGATGATGGGATCCATGAGGAATTGAGGGAACTCCTCAAATATTGTAGGCATACATATGGCGATTTTGATATTTTCAGCAACACACCAAGCATTTGCATTCAGAAAGTATCATAATCCTTTCACCACTATGGTTTCAACATTTTTTTTTCATCCAAAATTATTTATTCGAATACAATGGCGGAAGTCGGCTTTTTAAATGAAAAGTTATATCAAAAATTATAAATAATAATTTTAGGTGATAAATTTCACCACTCGTCACGTTTAGGCCAAGACCATAAGAAACCCTAGGAGAAAGGGACGCAAGCCCACCCACATGCTCAACGTATACGAAGTACGTGAATACGTCTTACCCTCCCAATCCTGCAGCTCAAAAGGCAACTTGATATCTCGACTAGTACAATCAATGACTCCCTCTGTGCAGTTGCAGGTTTGGCAGATCACATCTGAGGGTGCGTCAAGGGGTTCCGTGGTAGTCACTTCTGAAAAATATGAGATCATCTGAGAACTGATTCTATGTTTTTACAAGCAATTGACACGGACGTATGGTGTAGTGTAACACGGATTTTTAATGGAAAATAAGGTTCACAGAGTGTACGCTAGGGGCGTTCATCAGTGTCTCCATACAAGAATCCACACTAAACTACACCAGAGGTCCCATTCTCTAACTAAAAAATAGTTAAAATAGAGTTCCGATCATGTTTCGATCTTGTGTCGATTTCTTAAATGTCAGAAATGGTATTCTCCTAACCTAAAATACAACACTGTAATGTGATTATATCGAAATGTGACCGAAACTTGAACGACTTAAAGTTTTTTCGATAATTTTAGCATAAGTAGATGGAATCTCTCTTTACTCTTTCCAATTACATATGTAATTATCCTACTCTAATGGTAGTCACCGTGAATTGAAAGTAGACTAAATTGTTATTTATGAGGGAGCAGAATACCAACTTTCTATCAATTTACAATTCAGTCTCGATTCGGTTAACTTTCAGTGTAGTTTTAAAATAATTTAGAGAATTGGGCCTCTGACTTCCGTGTCAATTGCTTGACAAAACATAGAATCGGGGCTCAGCATCAGGGCCGTCTTTAGCCAATAGGACCGTCCTTATACAAGGGGACCGTTTTTTAGCTAAAAGGACCGTCTATAGCGAAAGGACCGTATTTAGTGAAGTAGTTTCTGGCTCATCTTTTTTTTATGATTTTTCACCGTACATAAAAAATATAAAATTGAAATGCCTCAAAGTTATACTTTTTCCTTTGTTTGTGTCTCAACGCCTTTTGGTATTCCAACTTCAGAATTTATTTTTTTAACCGACTTCCCAAAAAAGGATGAGGTTCTCAATTCAGTTGTTTCTTTTTTTTTTTTTAATGTTTGTTACCGCATGTCTCCGGCGTTTATGAACCGATTTGGAAAATTCTTTTTTTATTTGAATAGATATACTTCCAGATTGGTCCCATTTTTTTCAAAATCCAGTTCTGATGATGGTATCCATGAGGAATTGAGGGAACTCTTCAAATATTGTAGGCATACATATGGCGATTTTGATATTTTCATCAACAAACCAAGCATTTGCATTCAAAAAGTATCATAATCCTTTCACCACTATGGGAACTATGGGAAGTCGGTTAAAAAGTTATCAATATATAAGACAATCATTGTCGATATGACATTTTTAATGCATTAATAATAATAATAACAATGTTTATTTATTCATTTCAAGCACACAATAAGATTAACATGTAAGAATTACAAATTAAAATAACATAAAATGGCTTGTTCGATATGCAATTGAGTTAGAAGCTTGATTTTTTACGGCAAAAAAAAAACACCCAAATTCCTACTCTCGTAAACGTCAGAATATAACTAAAAATCTTCACTTACCTTGAGACACACTCAATCCAAGTAACAATAAAAACACAACATACATATTAAAACATTGAAAAATGTTTGAAAACATTGTAAAAACTATGATTTGTCACGACAAAGAGCACATAACGCACAGCGTATCCGAAATTGAAAATATCTAAACTGAAAGATAACAATTTTAAAATGTTTTTATAAAAAGTGATTCGTCAAAGATTAGATTAGTATTAAACATGGATATACAGATAACACATTCAGTCCGGTTCGATATCTTAGGCAGTCAAAGTATTCCATCATCATCATCATCAAATTTCATCATTGTTCACGCGGGTGAAGCCGCGAAACGCAGCTAGTAAATAGTATATAAACGTTGGAGAAGGAAAATAAACAGTATTTAAACGAAAAAAACAGCGTTTATAGGTTTGAATTTTAAAAAACTTACCATCGTTTTTAAAGCTTCGTATATATACGAAAATTTAAATGAAGGCACGGTATGATCCTAAAATCCAAACATCCAAAAATCCTTTTTTTTTTATCCGAACTGCTCTTTAAGTTGAAAACATGTCAAATTTGACGATGAAACTGGTTTTTAAAAAAATGCGTTGTTGCCGTTCAAAATTAAAAGCATTTGATTGCCAAAGCTTTTTTAAGATGGTAATTTGTGCGATTGTTATATGCAAAACCAGACTTTTTTGGCGCAGCGGGAGAAGGTTCGCCTACTACGCAAGAGGTTGTGGGTTCAATTCCCGCCTCGGGACAAACATTTATACAATCTGCAGATATTTGTTCAGGGTGTTCTGGGTATTTTCTATGTATAATAAAAAATATTTATCTTTGTAATAATAATATATTGTATATCAGTTATCTATTACCCATAACACAAGCTCTGCTTAGCATGGGGCTAGATAATGTTGTGTGAAATGTCCAGCATTTATTTATTTATTACTAGTTGCGCCCCGCGGTTTCACCCGCGAGAATAATGATGAAAATTGATGATGATGATGATGATGAAAAGTAGCCTATGTGTTAATCCAGGGCGTAAAGTATCTCCATTCCAAATTTCACTCAAATCCATTAAGTAGTTTTTACGTGAAAGAGTAACAAACATCCATCCATACTCACAAACTTTCGCGTTTGATGATGATGATGATGATGATGAAAAGTAGCCTATGTGTTAATCCAGGGCGTAAAGTATCTCCATTCCAAATTTCACTCAAATCCATACAGTAGTTTTTACGTGAAAGAGTAACAAACATCCATACTCACAAACTTTCGCGTTTGATGATGATGATGATGATGATGAAAAGTAGCCTATGTGTTAATCCAGGGCGTAAAGTATCTCCATTCCAAATTTCACTCAAATCCATTCAGTAGTTTTTACGTGAAAGAGTAACAAACATCCATACTCACAAACTTTCGCGTTTATAATATTAGTATATAGGATTAGTGTATTGTCCAACCTACACTATTTTTTACATCTCATTTAATATCGTCCTTTCACTCTGGGCGTTCAAAATACAACGTTTGAGATCAGTCCTCGCCTTAAAATCAATAAGAAGCTTCTCTTACCACTGTAATGAGAGGTTTGTAGGCAACTTTCGTGTCGACTCTTAACTTGCCTGATCAATGTAAATACCTATTATTATACCTATTTGCTATCTCTGTGTACTTAAAGGGTCAAGCAAAAATACCAGGCATTATTACAAAGACATAAAGTCCATAGTCAAACAGATTTTTACATGTGTGTCTAAACTGTATCTGATTATTTATCTACATTTTAAAAGATAAAATTGGATCAACGTACGTAGTATTTTATCTTGAGGAAATATTACTAAACCTAACAACCAAATTAAACTATACTGTTTTGTAAAGATAGATTTCTGGACGCAACTTTATCGTTCAAAAACCTATTCCCATCTACCCTCAACTATACCATACCATCATCCTGTCACCCACCTAAAAACCTGTGGGTAGGAAAAATAATATCTTCTCTTGACGTTTCGCCATCGATGGTTCGAGTCGAGCTCGTAACTGCTCCTCACAAAATATATCGGAAAATCATCATAACCCACGAAAATCATCTCAGTTCAACGCTAATATACCATTCGCGAGCGTCAACGTGAAAATCAGCGCCTTCCGCCAAACTCATCAAATCATCGGAGTGGAAAGGAAAACATTGCGTGCCGCCATCATCCACGCAACCATCAAGGAAATCAAACCCAGGTATTCCCTATCTTCTTTCCATTCCAAACATTGGTCCTTCCAGCCGTATGATATTAAAATCCTAATTTTACAATCATCTATTTTTCAGTTTTGCGTCATCAATTTCCCTTTGCCAAAGTTGCGTTCCATTTCTCGTCCGCCATTTACCAGCTTTCATCAATCATGTCCGTTTCCGTTAGCTTGTCAGTTGTCTAAAATTCACAAGTGTAAATTGTCCGTGGTAGTAGTAAAGGCTAATCCGCACTTCCATTCCGAGTGACTCGATTCTCGGTTAGCAATCACTAGCAATATTGTAGCAGGCAACTAACTACTCATTCATTACGGTACGTCCCTATCTCTGTGCTTGCTCCTTGGCTTGATCCAAGGTGCTTGCTTACAAAATAAAGTTCATTCAACAAGGTTTATCAATCATCAGTCACTTGTCAGGTTTGTTTTGTTTACATTTTGCAAACAATTTGTTGTTGGTTTTCGAGTTAAAATTATACAAAATAAAACTATTGCAATGGCAGATGCCAAGATATTGATTATCAAATATGATATGTGTCTGAAGAACATGCAGCGCACGTATGATATAGCTCAGGAAATTAGTCACAAGGAGGAAGTTAGCTCCACCGATAAGCGTCAATTTCTTGCAAGATACAATGACCTAGAGAGGTATCGACTTCAAATAGACGAGGTTTACTGGAGTATTCTCAGCGGTACACAAATACTTGAGGTTGAAATGCGTGCAGAGATACAAAAATCTTATGAAACCTTCACTGACATGTTTTATAGTGTAAAAGTCGTCCATAGCGACTTATTTGAGTCTCAACCCAGTGCTGTCCTGCCAACTGCTTCCACAACTGCTGTTCCTAGAGTGAGCGATATCGAGTTTCATCTGCCGAAAATCAATTTAACACGGTTTTCGGGTTCACACACCGACTGGCCAAACTTTATATCCATTTTCAACAGTGTTGTTCATGAAAATCAGCGACTAACTCCAGTCCAAAAGCTGCACTATTTATTAGTCGTGTTGGATAAAGAGCCATTGTCTTTAGTGAAACATTTGATAATTTCTAGGGAAAATTACTGTGTGGCCTATAATATTCTCATAGAGCGTTATGAAAATAAAAGACTTATAGCCGAAAAGTACGTAGAAAGTATTTTAAATCTTCCTAACCTACCACAGGCAAATTTTAGGGCATTGAACAAGTTTGTTGGCACGATTAAGGAAAATATTCAGGCACTTATGGCTTTAGAGTTTGACGTTAATTCTTGGAGTTTTTTGTTACTTCATATAATTCTCAAAAAACTGAATCTTGACCTTCGCACCAAGTTTGAGGCAACCATAGATCCTCATGGTATACCATCGTTCAAGCAGTTAACCGTGTTTCTAGAAAATCGCCTTCGCATTCTAGAAAATGTTGCCGGTTCCACAATCCAGACTGCTCCTAGATCTGTTAATGTGGTCAACTCGGATCCAAAACTTAATTCTTATTCTTGTGTTTGCTGCAGCGAGGATCACATGATTTATTATTGCCCTAAATTTGATGCGATGACTCCGGAACAAAGAAAGCAATTTGTAACTCAGCATAAACTTTGCTTTAATTGCTTACGCACTCATCATGTGTCAAAATGCATTTCACGGAGTGTATGCCAAGTATGTCGTGGGCGACACCATACTAAGCTACACCTACGCAGTTTTCCAAGCAAATCAGCAACCGATGACAAGGCAAGCGAAGTTGCTGTGTCGAACTTGAGTTCCACAGTCCAACCTCAGTTGTTGCATGGTACCGAAAATGGGTCGACCATGATTTTAGGGACTGCCTATGTCAGGGTTCAAGATGTCAGCGGACACTATCAAGTAGCGCGTGCGTTAATTGATAGTGGGTCCCAAGTTTCAATCATCACTGAAAATCTAGCTCAAAAACTTAAACTTCCACGGATCATGTCCGGAACTGTCATAGGAATAGGTGAGTCAGCTGCTCAGCCTACTCGAGGTATATCAACTTGTAACATCACCACAATCAGGGATTCTCCTTACAGCCTTTCTACAGACTGTGTCGTCATGAAGCGGATAACCGGAAACTTACCATCGGTGCCAGTCAATCATTTGGTAATTCAACTTTGTAAAAATTTAGTTCTGGCTGACAAAAACTTTACAGTTCCAGGACAGATCGACATGCTCTTGGGTGTAGACTTGTATGATCAGATTCTTGATGGTAGGAAACTCAGTCTAGGTGACAACATGCCTACTGCTTACTCTTCTCTGTTTGGTTGGGTCATAATGGGTAAGGCTCCTGCATCATCCCATCTTGTGAATAATGTAGTGTCGATGAATTGCACTATCGATCCGAACCGTGCTCTAACGCGGTTCTGGGAGACTGAAAAGCCTCCCAGGCATCCGATTCCTGACCCTGAGGAAGTTCAATACGAAAAACATTTCATCCTGAATCATGAGCTCGCTTACCTAAACTCATCTCAACATCCAGAAGCTTCTCGCGTTCTTCTACAAAATAAACTTCGTCGTTACATCGCAAGGCTTTACGACCCTTGCGGTTTTCTTACTCCAGGCACTTTCTATGCGAAGCAAATCATGCAGAGGTTCTGGTCCATCGATTGTGGTTGGGACGAGGTTCTACCATCCAACATCAAAATTCTGTGGCTTAACTTCATTTCAGAGTTTAATCAACTATATAGGATTTCTATTCTCCGATGGGTGCTTGCTGATCAACCAATGGACTGCCAGCTCCATGGTTTCAGTGACGCATCGGAGCGTGGGTACGCAGCATGCGTCTACCTACGCGTTGAAGGAGCCTGCGGTAGCACTACGGTCCGACTTTTGTCGGCCAAGTCACGTGTGGCTCCCATTAAACAAAAGTTAACGGTTCCCAAGCTGGAACTTAGCGGCCCACAATTGCTCGCCCGCTTTCTCGAGCATGTATTTGGGAAGCAGCAAGGAAAAATAAAAATCAGCAGCACAATGGCCTGGTCTGATTCCAGCATTGTACTCGCTTGGCTTAAAACTTCTCCTCATAAGCTTCAGACGTATGAAGGAAATCGAGTGTCCCAAATACAAGCCCTGATACCGAGTGCAACGCGGAAGCACGTACCGTCTGCACTCAATCCTGCTGATTCAGCAAGTCTAGGTCTTACTCCTTCTGAATTGGTTAAGCATTCGTTGCGGTGGTCCCCACCATGGCTTGGAGCTGATGCTTCAACATGGCCTGGGGATATTCCTTTTGTTAGTGAAGGCGATTTGCCCGGCATCAGAGTTCCTCCGGCATTGTCCCACGTTGCCGAGCTAGACAAAGAGCTACCAACTCTTACGAAGTTTAGCTTATTATCAAAATTGCAGTCCGTGGTCGCTTGGTGTAAGCGTTTCGCTTGGAATTCACGCAACCCAACTCAGCGCCGTATCGGTCCATTGTCCATTCCAGAGCTCAGCGAAAGCTTATTCCATATAGCAAAATTGGTCCACTCCACGGAGTTCGTATCAGCTATTGCATTGCTAGGTGGCGACAAACCCGTAGGGGGTAGCATCAGGCTCCTTAATCCTTTCCTCGATCTGCAAGGTCTGATACGAGTCGGAGATAGGCTTGTCAAATCGGCATCGGCACTAGACTATGGCACCAAGCATCCACTATTGCTGCCCAAATCTCACCACGTTACAAAATTCATCATTGGTCATTACCATCGGTTGTTTCTACATCCTGGTCTAATGGCCTCAATCAACTTATATCAGAGTAAACTTCGGCTTTTGTCTGCGGTAAGAGTCATATGCCGGCAGATCTTTCGTTGTCAGCGGTGCCACAGATTGCGCCTAATATCTATCGAACCCTTCATGGGTGACCCTCAATCTCATCGCGTTACGGCGTGTCGACCTTTTCAAAAGGTTGGTGTCGATTTCGCAGGACCGTTCATGTTGAAGATCTCTCGTATTCGCAAAGCCAGGTCTTTCAAATCGTATTCATACGTTTTCGTGTGTTTCACCACCAATTGCGTCCACTTGGAGATCGTCTCCGAGCTGTCGACTGAAGACTTCTTGGCTTGCTTGGATCGATTCGTCTCTAACAGAGGGCTACCCACCGACGTTTTTAGTGACTGCGGGACAAATTTTGTCGGTGCTCGTAATTACTTGAAGATTATTCGACAAATCACCCAGCATTTCTGGAAGCGCTGGCAGACAGAGTATATGCCTTTCTGATAATTAACTTAATCCACTTTAACTTAAATTCATCTTTATACCAAAAAACTCAGCTCCCTTTTTGTGGCTTACCATCTTGAAATTCACCATGGAAAATCAACATTGAAAATCAACATTCAAATTCATCATAAAAATCAACATTGAAAATCAACATTAAAGATCAACATTGAAAATCAACATTGAACATCAACATTAAAAATCAACATTGAAAATCAACATTGAAAATCAACATTGAAAATCAACATCAAAAATCAACATTGAAAATCAACATTGAACATCAATATTCAAATTCAAAATGGAAATTCATCTCCAACTTAAAATTCAACATGGAAATTCATCTCAAACTTAAAGATCAACATGGAGATTCATCTCCAACATGGAGATTCATCTCCATCTTGAAAATCAACATGGACATTCATCTCCAATTTGAAAATCAACCTTGAAACTGAACTTCGTTTTATAAGCTTATTACACCAACTGGAAAATCACCCCAAATTTTATACTTAGCTAAGTTTCCATTTTATTTCATCAACAACGTAGTTCTTTGCTTTAGTACTTTCTAAAGAGCTTAGCAGCTCTTTCGGGGCCTGTATGTTTTGTAAAGATAGATTTCTGGACGCAACTTTATCGTTCAAAAACCTATTCCCATCTACCCTCAACTATACCATACCATCATCCTGTCACCCACCTAAAAACCTGTGGGTAGGAAAAATAATATCTTCTCTTGACGTTTCGCCATCGATGGTTCGAGTCGAGCTCGTAACTGCTCCTCACAAAATATATCGGAAAATCATCATAACCCACGAAAATCATCTCAGTTCAACGCTAATATACCATTCGCGAGCGTCAACGTGAAAATCAGCGCCTTCCGCCAAACTCATCAAATCATCGGAGTGGAAAGGAAAACATTGCGTGCCGCCATCATCCACGCAACCATCAAGGAAATCAAACCCAGGTATTCCCTATCTTCTTTCCATTCCAAACATATACTATGCATGGTATATATATGTTTACAGTACATTTTTCATCAAAGCGTAGTGTGCGTCTACACTACACAGACTACACAGTCTATATTAAAGAATTATTTAAAAAAAAAAAAAACGGACGGACTTTTTCTGCTCTTTCGAAGGGAGACGTCGTCCTTTTTTATTTTATTTCAATTTCTAGTATTTTTTTGAGTTATATCGTAAAATTTTGGTGGCATTTTAACCGGTGTTGCTTATAAAGAGCACATAGTAGTGAATTTAAATAAAATAAGTGTATTGCGTGTCTTTTCGAAGGGGTGGAAATTGTCCAGGAACATTCTAGTAAACTGCCATCAATTTACTAGAACATGACTTGACAGTAGACTTTGACGACTGGACATTGTTTGATAATATCAATAACTTGACATTGGCAAAATTGAGTAAATCCTCAGATGCCATAAAAAAAATAGAAAAAAAAATAAACGCACTTCTTTCAGAAGGCGTTGCATCAATTTCGATAAAATTTATATGGAACAAACTCTGAAGTACGAAGTACGAAACAAAAAATGAATCATCAAAATCAATTCTTAATTAATTGGCGAAGTAATCACGTAACAAACATAAAAAAAACAGTCGAATTAAGAACCTCACCTTACCTTAGTCTAAAGATATTCCAAATCTACATTTAGCAGTCGAGGGGCAGAGTGACATCTGACCACGTGGCTTTACCATTGATATAGTCAAAGTAAAGTCATCTACCATCTTTCTATTGTCTGTACTCTGTTATCATCGCTTTCTCATCGTCATGATTTTAGTAGGTAAGTAAATCAAGCGTAGCATGTGCTCTTATAAACTTTTACTGGTTCTCTTACCTACCAAGATTTTTAAGTTTTAATTTTCTATGTATCAGCTTTTCCTTGTTCTCAAGGCACCACTAGGGCATGCAATTCGGATATCCGGATATTCATATTATTCGGATATTCCCCATATTTGCTATTCGAATAACATATTTATAATTATTAGGTTTTTTCGAACAATATTCATATTGTTCGAAAAAACCTAATGATTATAAATATGCTTATTCATGAATACTTTCCTGGTTATGGTTATGGGTATGGTTATCGTTATCACTTTCGTTATCGTTATGGTTATCGTTATCGTTACCGTTACCGTTATGATTAATTATTCATATTATTCCCCAACATTTGCTATTCGAATAGCATATTATTATCGATCAGGATCACAAAAGGTTTTTTAAAAAGTAAAATCAAAAACCTAAAGGGTTTACAGAAACTTTATGCGAGAACAGAATTAGTTACAATTTAAACCAGAACAAAGCAAATCTAAACTGATTAATAACAAGTCCTAAGCACGTCCACCACGTCCGACCGTTCGACAAGAAGTGAGGCTCCGGCCGCGCCGCGCCACCTCCTAGCCACCGCGCGTCACCGCTGACGTCACAGCATCAGGCGACGCTTGGCCCCGCCCCTATTTCAGGGTTTATCTCTAACACGGCCTCTCCTGACCTTGCGGCGACCTCGACCGCTTCACCAGCAGAAGCTTCTTCCAGGCTATCTGAGACACCATCATCAGACAGATCGTTATCTGAAAAGAGCATCACTTTAGCAAAGTCGAAAACCAGCTTTCGAGTTACGACGATTTCGCATAACGATAACAAGCGAGCTCTCAAGCCATCGTACACGAAACCGCTTTCACTCAGATTGTGAAGTGACCTGCCTACTGCTAAGCTCCTAATATTTTCGACAGCCCTATCAAATCGAAATCTAATTCTTATTTTATTTTTTATTTATTATAAGAGCACATGCTACGCTTGATTTACTTACCTACTAAAATCATGACGATGAGAAAGCGATGATAACAGAGTACAGACAATAGAAAGATGGTAGATGACTTTACTTTGACTATATCAATGGTAAAGCCACGTGGTCAGATGTCACTCTGCCCCTCGACTGCTAAATGTAGATTTGGAATATCTTTAGACTAAGGTAAGGTGAGGTTCTTAATTCGACTGTTTTTTTTATGTTTGTTACGTGATTACTTCGCCAATTAATTAAGAATTGATTTTGATGATTCATTTTTTGCTTCGTACTTCGTACTTCAGAGTTTGTTCCATATAAATTTTATCGAAATTGATGCAACGCCTTCTGAAAGAAGTGCGTTTATTTTTTTTTCTATTTTTTTTATGGCATCTGAGGATTTACTCAATTTTGCCAATGTCAAGTTATTGATATTATCAAACAATGTCCAGTCGTCAAAGTCTACTGTCAAGTCATGTTCTAGTAAATTGATGGCAGTTTACTAGAATGTTCCTGGACAATTTCCACCCCTTCGAAAAGACACGCAATACACTTATTTTATTTAAATTCACTACTATGTGCTCTTTATAAGCAACACCGGTTAAAATGCCACCAAAATTTTACGATATAACTCAAAAAAATACTAGAAATTGAAATAAAATAAAAAAGGACGACGTCTCCCTTCGAAAGAGCAGAAAAAGTCCGTCCGTTTTTTTTTTTTTTAAATAATTCTTTAATATAGACTGTGTAGTCTGTGTAGTGTAGACGCACACTACGCTTTGATGAAAAATGTACTGTAAACATATATATACCATGCATAGTATATGTTTGGAATGGAAAGAAGATAGGGAATACCTGGGTTTGATTTCCTTGATGGTTGCGTGGATGATGGCGGCACGCAATGTTTTCCTTTCCACTCCGATGATTTGATGAGTTTGGCGGAAGGCGCTGATTTTCACGTTGACGCTCGCGAATGGTATATTAGCGTTGAACTGAGATGATTTTCGTGGGTTATGATGATTTTCCGATATATTTTGTGAGGAGCAGTTACGAGCTCGACTCGAACCATCGATGGCGAAACGTCAAGAGAAGATATTATTTTTCCTACCCACAGGTTTTTAGGTGGGTGACAGGATGATGGTATGGTATAGTTGAGGGTAGATGGGAATAGGTTTTTGAACGATAAAGTTGCGTCCAGAAATCTATCTTTACAAAACATACAGGCCCCGAAAGAGCTGCTAAGCTCTTTAGAAAGTACTAAAGCAAAGAACTACGTTGTTGATGAAATAAAATGGAAACTTAGCTAAGTATAAAATTTGGGGTGATTTTCCAGTTGTGTGTTTCCAATCGTAATCGTAATCGTAATCGTAATCGTAATCGTAATCGTAATCGTAATCGTAATCGTAATCGTAATCGTAATCGTAATCGTAATCGTAATCGTAATCGTAATCGTAATCGTAATCGTAATCGTAATCGTAATCGTAATCGTGACTACGTGTACGTATGACTATGACTATGACTATGACTATGACCATGACCATGACCATGACCATGACCATGACCATGACCATGACCATGACCATGACCATGACCATGACCATGACCATGACCATGACCATGACCATGACCATGACCATGACCATGACCATGACCATGACCATGACCATGACCATGACCATGACCATGACCATGACCATGACCATGACCATGACCATGACCATGACCATGACCATGACCATGACCATGACCATGACCATGACCATGACCATGACCATGACCATGACCATGACCATGACCATGACCATGACCATGACCATGACCATGACCATGACTATGACTATGACTATGACTATGACTATGACGATGATGATGACGATGACGATGACTATGAATAACTATGACTATGACTATGACTAAGACTATGACTATTACTATGACTATGACTATGACTATGACTTTGACTATGATTATGATAATGATTTCGACTAGGATTATGACTATGATTATGACCATGATTATGACTATGATTATGACTATGACTATGACTATGGCTATGACTATGACTATGACCATGATTATGACTATGATTATGACTATGACTATGACTATGACTATGGCTATGACTATGACTATGACCATGACCATGACCATGACCATGACCATGACTATGACCATGACCATGACTATGACTATGAATATGACTATGACTATGACTATGACTATGACTATGAGTATGACTATGACTATGATTATGATTATGACTATGATTATGACTATGATTGTGACTATGATTATGACTAGCCTTTGATAGTTTTTTCTCTAGTATACCTAATATTGTGACTCAATCTTTAAAATCAACTGCCACTGGAGCATCTACTTTATTGGAATTAAGTGTTGATAAGTGTGAGGTCGCGTTTAGTTCAGATACGTTAATGCCAATGATATTGTTAAGACATTCAAGTCACTTAATATTAAAAATACTGAAGATCTTTGGGGAATATGTACAAAGGTGTTAGGTGTTATAATTATTGATATTGCGCCGTGTATGGCCTACATTTTCAATGGATGTGTTGACGAGGGCGTCTTTCCTGATCTTATGAAACATAGTAAATAATTCCTTTGTTCAAGTCTGGTAATGAAAAAGATCCAGGTAATTATAGGCTAATTTCTATATTATGCTTTAAGTAAAATCTTCGAGAAACTTATTCTTACTCAGTTATTGTCACACTTCAACCTCCACGGACTTCTTCATAGTCATCAATTTGGATTTACTAAGGGTCGTTCGACAGCCGATGCTGGTACCATGCTCTTAGAACACATATTTAAAGCATGGGAGAACTCGCAGGACGCGATCGGAGTTTTCTGCGACCTGTCCAAAGCTTTTGACTGCGTGAGACATGATACTTTAATTTCCAAGTTAAAACATTATGGCATACAAAATCAGGCAATTAATCTTGTAAATTCTTACTTACCCAATAGAGTCCAAAAAGTAGATGTTGGTGGTGAAAGGTCTTCAGGATCGACTATTGTCATGGGGGTGCCACAGGGTTCAATACTAGGCCCTTTTTTATTACTAGTTTACATTAACGATCTCCCTTTTTTTGTGAAAGACATATGTGACATAGTTCTATTTGCTGACGATTCTTCTTTGATTTTCAAAGTTGATAGATCTAAATCTAATTACGATGATGTAAATGATTCACTATCGCGTGTTATTGAGTGGTTCACAGTTAATAATCTTTTGCTTAATACTAAAAAAACGAAATGCATCAAATTCACATTGCCAAATGTAAAACATTATCCAACTAATATTAAAATAAATGGCGAGGCACTTGATCTTGTCAAGTCTACCATTTTCTTAGGGCATTAAGCCTTTGTGGTGCCCACTGCAACCCTGCATCAATATTAAATTGATGCAGGGTTGCAGTGGGCACCACAAATTGTGGCTCTTGCTGGTAGACTTAGTTCCGCTGCATATGCAATTCGTATAATAAGGCAGCTTACTGATGAAGCTACAGCTAGGCTTGTTTATTTAAGCTACTTCCATAGTGTTATGTCATATGGTATCATACTGTGGGGTAAAGCAGCAGATATCCAAGCTATTTTTGTCTTACAAAAACGGGCAATACGTGCCATTTATAAAATGAAGTCGCATGACTCCTTGAGGGAGCGTTTCAAAGAAATCAATATTCTTACAGTAATATCGCAATATATCTATGAAATATTATTACATACACATAAACACTTGGATAGAGAAGAGAAGAGAAGAGAAGAGAAGAGAAGAGAAGAGAAGAGAAGAGAAGAGAAGAGAAGATAAGAGAATCACAATCTTAATCTCATAATCTCACCATCTCACAATCTCACTGACTCACTATCTCACCTATCTCACGATCTTCCACTATCTCACACTCTCACACTCTCACGTTCTTACACTCTCAATACTATCACATTATAACACTATCACTAGTGTGAGAGTGTGAGAGTGTGAGAGTGTGAGAGTGTGAGAGTGTGAGATTGTGAGAGTGTGAGATTGTGAGATTGTGAGAGTGTGAGATAGCGAGATCGTGAGATAGTGAGATAGTGAGATAGTGAGTCAGTGAGATAGTGAGATAGTCGATCGATAGTCGATAGTCGATAGTCCGATAGTCGATAGTCGATAGTCGATAGTCGATAGTCGATAGTCGATAGTCGATAGTCGATAGTCGATAGTCGATAGGAAGAGCAGAAAGAGAAGAGAGGAGAGGAGAGGAGAGGAGAGGAGAGGAGAGGAGAGGAGAGGAGAGGAGAGGAGAGGAGAGAGGGAGGAGAGGAGAGGAGAGGAGAGGAGGAGGAGAGGAGAGGAGAGGAGAGGAGAGGAGAGGAGAGGAGAGGAGAGGAGAGGAGAGGAGAGAGGAGAGGAGAGGAGAGGAGAGGAGAGGAGAGGAGAGGAGGAGAGGAGAGAGGGAGAGGAGAGGAGAGGAGAGGAGAGAGGAGAGGAGAGGAGAGAGGAGGAGAGGAGAGGAGAGGAGGAGGAGAGGAGAGGAGAGGAGAGGAAGAGGAGAGGAAGAGAAGAGAAGAGAAGAGAAGAGAAGAGAAGAGAAGAGAAGAGAAGAGAAGAGAAGAGAAGAGAAGAGAAGAGAAGAGAAGAGAAGAGAAGAGAAGAGAAGAGAAGAGAAGAGAAGAGAAGAGAAGAGAAGAGAGAAGAGAAGAGAGAAGAGAAGAGAAGAGAAGAGAAGAGAAGAGAAGAGAAGAGAGAAGAGAAGAGAAGAGAAGAGAAGAGAAGAGAGAAGAGAAGAGAAGAGAAGAGAAGAGAAGAGAAGAGAAGAGAAGGAGAAGAGAAGAGAAGAGAAGAGGAAGAGAAGAGAAGAGAAGAGAATCACAATCTTAATCTCATAATCTCACCATCTCACTATCTCACTGACTCACTATCTCACGATCTCACTATCTCACACTCTCACAACTCTCCACATTCTCACACTCTCATACTATCACATTATAACACTATCACTAGAGTGAGAGTGTGAGAGTGTGAGAGTGTGAGGATTGTGAGAGTGTGAGATTGTGAGATTGTGAGAGTGTGAGATAGCGAGATCGTGAGATAGTGAGGAAAATGAGATAGTGAGTCAGTGAGATAGTGAGATAGTCGATAGTCGATAGTCGATAGTCGATAGTCGATAGTCGATAGTCGATAGTCGATAGTCGATAGTCGATAGTCGATAGTCGATAGTCCGATTGTCGACTGTCCGACTGTCGGTTGTCGGTTGTCGATTGTCGATTGTCGATTGTCGATTGTCGATAGTCGATAGTCGATAGTCGATAGTCGATAGTCGATAGTCGATAGTCGATAGTCGATAGTCGATAGTCGATAGTCGATAGTCGATAGTCGATAGTCGATATAGATAGTCGATAGTCGATAGTCGATAGTCGATAGTCGATAGTCGATAGTCGATAGTCGATAGTCGATAGTCGATAGTCGATAGTCGATAGTCGATAGTCGATTATCGACTATCACACTATCACACTAGCACACTAGCACATTAGAACACTAGCACACTAGCACACAATTACACAATCACATAATCACACAAACACACAATCGTTTAATCAAACAATCACAAAATCACATAATCACACAATCTCACTATCTCACTATCTCACTATCTCACTATCTCACACTCTCACACTCTCACACTATCACACTCCCACACGCTAATAATCTGACAATCTCACACTCTCGATAGTCGATAGTCGATAGACAATCGACAATCGACAATAAACCAGGCAGCCCCCTAGTTTAGCAATGGACTATGAATTGACAGATTATTGCTTGTTAGAGGTAAGAATTTGGGACACCCTCAATTGTGATGTGACACAATCCGTCAGTTTGATACTTAAGAAATTTGGCGAAGTAGCGCGAGAATTTATTTCAGGGAAAACAAACCATATGCATATGCCTTATTTTGATATTTAATTCCTAGACTAGTACAGCCTTTACTAAATTCTGATTTAGTCCATATTCTGTAATAAGGCCGAAAGCGCCTATGGAATCACCCTATAAGGAACATTTGAGATGGTTAAATCCTTTCAGAGAGAGAGGTGACAACCACTGTGGCGGCGGCGGGAGAAGATTCATATTCGTATTCGTATATTCGTATTCACCTGCTCTTCTCTTCTCTTACAATAGACAATAGACAATAGACAATAGACAATCGACAATCGACAATCGACAATCGACAATCGACAATCGACAATCGAAAATCGACAATCGACAATCGACTGTCGACTGTCGATTGTCGATTGTCGATAGTCGATAGTCGATAGTCGATTGTCGATTGTCGATTGTCGATTGTCGATTGTCGATTGTCGATTGTCGATTGTCGATTGTCGACTGTCGAAAGTCGATAGTCGATAGTCGATAGTCGATAGTCGATTGTCGATTGTCGATTGTCGATTGTCGATTGTCGATAGTCGATAGTCGATAGTCGATTGTCGATTGTCGATTGTCGATTGTCGATTGTCGATTGTCGATTGTCGATTGTCGATTGTCGATTGTCGATTGTCGATTGTCGATTGTCGATTGTCGATTGTCGATTGTCGATTGTCGATTGTCGATTGTCGATTGTCGATTGTCGATTGTCGATTGTCGATTGTCGATTGTCGATTGTCGATTGTCGATTGTCGATTGTCGATTGTCGATTGTCGATTGTCGATTGTCGATTGTCGATTGTCGATTGTCGATTGTCGATTGTCGATTGTCGATTGTCGATTGTCGATTGTCGATTGTCAATTGTCGATTGTCTATTGTCTATTGTCTATTGTAAGAGAAGAGAAGAGCAGGTGAATACGAATATACGAATACGAATATGAATCTTCTCCCGCCGCGCCACAGTGGTTGTCACCTCTCTCTCTGAAAGGATTTAACCATCTCAAATGTTCCTTATAGGTGATTCCATAGGCGCTTTCGGCCTTATTACAGAATATGGACTAAATCAGAATTTAGTAAAGGTGTACTAGTCTAGGATTAAATATCAAAATAAGGCATATGCATATGGTTTGTTTTCCGAAATAAATTCTCGCGCTACTTCGCAAATTTCTTAAGTATCAAACTGACGGATTGTGTCACATCACAATTGAGGTGTCCAAATTCTTACCTCTAACAAGCAATAATCTGTCAATTCATAGTCCATTGCTAAACTAGGGGGCTGCCTGGTTTAAAATAAACCAGAGATAGTCCAAGCTTATGTAATTTTTGGCATAAGCGCGGAATATCTTGTGAGATCATGATTGTGAGATTGTAATTGTGAGATAGTGATTGTGAGATTATGATTATGAGATTATAAGATTATGAGATTATGAGATTATGATATTTCGAGATTGTGAGATTATGAGATAATGATTGTGAGAATATGATTGTGAGATTATAAGATTATGAAATTATGATTATGATTGTGAAAATGATTGTGATTATGATTATGATTTTGAGATTATGATTGTGAGGTATCACTATCTCACTATCTCACTATCTCACTATCTCACAATCTCACAATCTCACACTCTCACACTGTCACACTCTCACACTAGTGATAGTGTTATAATGTGATAGTATGAGAGTGTGAGAATGTTAGAGTGTGAGAGTGTGAGTTAGTGAGATCGTGTGATAGTGAGATAGTGAGATAGTGAGTCAGTGAGATAGTGAGATGGTGAGATTATGAGATTGTGAGAGTGTGAGATTGTCAGATTATTAGCGTGTGGGAGTGTGATAGTGTGAGAGTGTGAGAGTGTGAGATAGTGAGATAGTGAGATAGTGAGATTGTGTGATAATGTGATTTTGTGATTGTGTGATTAAACGATTGTGTTTGTGTGATTATGTGATTGTGTAATTGTGTGCTAGTGTGCTAGTGTTCTAATGTGCTAGTGTGCTAGTGTGATAGTGTGATAGTCGATAGTCGATTGTCACTGAGATTGTGAGATTGTGAGAGTGTGAGATAGCGAGATCGTGAGATAGTGAGATAGTGAGATAGTGAGTCAGTGAGATAGTGAGATAGTGAGATTATGAGATTGTGAGAGTGTGAGATTGTCAGATTATTAGCGTGTGGGAGTGTGATAGTGTGAGAGTGTGAGAGTGTGAGATAGTGAGATAGTGAGATAGTGAGATAGTGAGATTGTGTGATTATGTGATTTTGTGATTGTTTGATTAAACGATTGTGTGTTTGTGTGATTATGTGATTGTGTAATTGTGTGCTAGTATGCTAGTGTTCTAATGTGCTAGTGTGCTAGTGTGATAGTGTGATAGTCGATAGTCGATAGTCGATAGTCGATAGACAATCGACAATCGACAATCGACAATCGACAATCGACAATCGACAATCGACAATCGACAATCGACTATCGACTATCGACTATCGACAATCGACAATCGACAATCGACAATCGACAATCGACAATCGACAATCGACAATCGACAATCGACAATCGACAATCGACAATCGACAATCGACAATCGACAATCGACAATCGACAATCGACAATCGACAATCGACAATCGACAATCGACAATCGACAATCGACAATCGACAACCGACAGTCGACAGTCGACAGTCGACAATCGACCATCGACCATCGACCATCGACCATCGACCATCGACCATCGACCATCGACCATCGACCATCGACCATCGACCATCGACCATCGACCATCGACCATCGACCATCGACCATCGACCATCGACCATCGACCATCGACCATCGACCATCGACCATCGACCATCGACCATCGACCATCGACTATCGACTATCGACTATCGACTATCGACTATCGACTATCGACTATCGACTATCGACTATCGACTATCGACTATCGACTATCGACTATCGACTATCGACTATCGACTATCGACTATCGACTATCGACTATCGACTATCGACTATCGACTATCGACTATCGACTATCGACTATCGACTATCGACTATCGACTATCGACTATCGACTATCGACTATCGACTATCGACTATCGACTATCGACTATCGACTATCGACTATCGACTTTCGACTTTCGACAATCGACAATCGACAATCGACAATCGACAATCGACAATCGACAATCGACAATCGACAATCGACAATCGACAATCGACAATCGACAATCGACAATCGACAATCGACAATCGACAATCGACAATCGACAATCGACAATCGACAATCGACAATCGACAATCGAAAATCGACAATCGACAATCGACAATCGACAATCGACAATCGACAATCGACAATCGACAATCGACAATCGACAATCGACAATCGACAATCGACAATCGACAATCGACAATCGACAATCGACAATCGACAATCGACAATCGACAATCGACAATCGACAATCGACAATCGACAATCGACAATCGACAATCGACAATCGACAATCGACAATCGACAATCGACAATCGACAATCGACAATCGACAATCGACAATCGACAATCGACAATCGACAATCGACAATCGACAATCGACAATCGACAATCGACAATCGACAATCGACAATCGACAATCGACAATCGACAATCGACAATCGACAATCGACAATCGACAATCGACAATCGACAATCGACAATCGACAATCGACAATCGACAATCGACAATCGACAATCGACAATCGACAATCGACAATCGACAATCGACAATCGACAATCGACAATCGACAATCGACAATCGACAATCGACAATCGACAATCGACAATCGACAATCGACAATCGACAATCGACAATCGACAATCGACAATCGACAACCGACAACCGACAGTCGACAGTCGACAGTCGACAATCGACCATCGACCATCGACCATCGACCATCGACCATCGACCATCGACCATCGACCATCGACCATCGACCATCGACCATCGACCATCGACCATCGACTATCACACTAGCGCACTAGCACACTAGCACACTAGCACACTAGCACACTAGCACACTATCACACTCCCACACGCTAATAATCTGACAATCTCACACTCTCACACTCTCACACTCTCACACTAGTGATAGTGTTATAATGTGATAGTATGAGAGTGTGAGAATGTGAGAGTGTGAGAGTGTGAGATAGTTAGATAGTGAGTCAGTGAGATAGTGAGATAGTGAGATGGTGAGATTATGAGATTGTGATAGTGATAATCTTCTCTTCTCTTCTCTTCTCTTCTCTTCTCTTCTCTTCTCTTCTCTTCTATTCTCTTCCCTTCTCTTCTCTTATCTTCTCTTCTCTTCTCTTCTCTTCTCTCCTCTCCTCTCCTCTTCTCTTCTCTTCTCTTCTCTTCTCTTCTCTTCTCTTCTCTGCTCTTCTCTTCTCTTCTCTTCTCTTCTCTTATTTTATCTTCTCTTTTCTTCTCTTCTCTTCTCTTCTCTTATTTTATCTTCTCTTTTCTTCTCTTCCCTCTTCTTCTCCTCTCTTCTCCTCTCTTCTCGTTTTCGTTTTCGTTTTCGTTTTCGTTTTCGTTTTTGTTTTCGTTTTTGTTTTTGTTTTCGTTTTCGTTTTCATTTTCGTTTTCGTATATTCGTATATTCTTATATTCGTATATTCGTATATTCTTATAGTCGTATATTCGTATATTCGTATATTCTTATATTCGTATTTGTATATTATCTACTATCGACAATCGACTATCGACTATCGACTATCGACTATCGACTATCGACTATCGACTATCGACTATCGACTATCGACTATCGACTATCACACTATCACACTAGCACACTAGCACATTAGAACACTAGCACACTAGCAC
>OX595861.1:8121696-8129196 GCA_951392215.1 Epirrita christyi
TTTTCGTTTTCGTTTTCCGTTTTCGTTTTCGTATATTCGTATATTCTTATATTCGTATATTCGTATATTCTTATAGTCGTATATTCGTATATTCGTATATTCTTTTATTCGTATTTGTATATTATCTACTATCGACAATCGACTATCGACTATCGACTATCGACTATCGACTATCGACTATCGACTATCACACTATCACACTAGCACACTAGCACATTAGAACACTAGCACACTAGCACACAATTACACAATCACATAATCACACAAACACACAATCGTTTAATCACACAATCACAAAATCACATAATCACACAACCTCACTATCTCACTATCTCACTATCTCACTATCTCACACTCTCACACTCTCACACTATCACACTCCCACATACTAATAATCTGCCAATCTCACACTCTCACAATCTTATAATCTCAATATCTCACTATCTCACTGACTCACTATCTCACTATCTCACTATCTCACGATCTCGCTATCTCACACTCTCACAATCTCACAATCTCACACTCTCCACACTCTCACACTCTCACACTAGTGATAGTGTTATAATGTGATAGTATGAGAGTGTGAGAATGTGAGAGTGTGAGAGTGTGAGATAGTGAGATAGTGAGTCAGTGAGATAGTGAGATGGTGAGATTATGAGATTGTGATAGTGATTATCTTCTCTTCTCTTCTCTTCTCTTCTCTTCTCTTCTCTTCTCTTCTCTTCTCTTCTCTTCTCTTCTCTTCTCTTCTCTTCTCTTCTCTTCTCTTCTCTTCTCTTCTCTTCTCTTCTCTTCTCTTCTCTTCTCTTCTCTTCTCTCCTCTCCTCTTCTCCTCTCTTCTCCTCTCTTCTCGTTTTCGTTTTCGTTTTCGTTTTCGTTTTCGTATATTCGTTTTTTCTTATATTCGTATATTCGTATATTCTTATAGTTCTTATATTCGTATTTGTATATTATCTACTATCGACACTCGACTATCGACTATCAACTATCGACTATCGACTATCGACTATCACATTAGAACACTAGCACACTAGCACACAATTACACAATCACATAATCACACAAACACACAATCGTTTAATCAAACAATCACAAAATCACATAATCACACAATCTCACTATCTCACGATCTCGCTATCTCACACTCTCACAATCTCACAATCTCACACTCTCACACTCTCACACTCTCACACTAGTGATAGTGTTATAATGTGATAGTATGAGAGTGTGAGAATGTGAGAGTGTGAAAGTGTGAGATAGTGAGATAGTGAGTCAGTGAGATAGTGAGATGGTGAGATTATGAGATTGTGATAGTGATTATCTTCTCTTCTCTTCTCTTCTCTTCTCTTCTCTTCTCTTCTCTTCTCTTCTCTTCTCTTCTCTTTTCTTCTCTTCTCTTCTCTTCTCTTCTCTTCTCTTCTCTTATCTTCTCTTCTCTTCTCTTTTCTTCTCTTCTCTTCTCTTCTCTTCTCTTCTCTTCTCTTCTCTACTCTTCTCTTCTCTTCTTTTCTCTTCTCTTCTCTTCTCTTCTCTTCTCTTCTCTTCTCTTCACTTATCTTCTCTTCTCTTCTCTTCTCTTCTCTTCTCTTCTCTTCTCTTCTCTTCTCTTCTCTTCTCTTCTCTTCTCTTCTCTTCTCTTCTCTTCTCTTATTTTATCTTCTCTTTTCTTCTCTTCCCTCTTCTTCTCCTCTCTTCTCCTCTCTTCTCGTTTTCGTTTTCGTTTTCGTTTTCGTTTTCGTTTTCGTATATTCGTTTTTTCTTATATTCGTATATTCGTATATTCTTATAGTTCTTATAGTCGTATATTCGTATATTCGTATATTCTTATATTCGTATTTGTATATTATCTACTATCGACAATCGACTATCGACTATCGACTATCGACTATCGACTATCGACTATCGACTATCGACTATCACACTATCACACTAGCACACTAGCACATTAGAACACTAGCACACTAGCACACAATTACACAATCACATAATCACACAAACACACAATCGTTTAATCACACAATCACAAAATCACATAATCACACAACCTCACTATCTCACTATCTCACTATCTCACTATCTCACACTCTCACACTCTCACACTATCACACTCCCACATACTAATAATCTGCCAATCTCACACTCTCACAATCTTATAATCTCACTATCTCACTATCTCACTGACTCACTATCTCACTATCTCACTATCTCACGATCTCGCTATCTCACACTCTCACAATCTCACAATCTCACACTCTCACACTCTCACACTCTCACACTAGTGATAGTGTTATAATGTGATAGTATGAGAGTGTGAGAATGTGAGAGTGTGAGAGTGTGAGATAGTGAGATAGTGAGTCAGTGAGATAGTGAGATGGTGAGATTATGAGATTGTGATAGTGATTATCTTCTCTTCTCTTCTCTTCTCTTCTCTTCTCTTCTCTTCTCTTCTCTTCTCTTCTCTTCTCTTCTCTTCTCTTCTCTTCTCTTCTCTTCTCTTCTCTTCTCTTCTCCTCTTCTCTTCTCTTCTTTTCTCTTCTCTTCTCTTCTCTTCTCTTCTCTTCTCTCCTCTCCTCTTCTCTCCTCTTCTCCTCTCTTCTCCTCTCTTCTCGTTTTCGTTTTCGTTTTCGTTTTCGTTTTCGTATATTCGTATATTCTTATATTCGTATATTCGTATATTCTTATAGTCGTATATTCGTATATTCGTATATTCTTTTATTCGTATTTGTATATTATCTACTATCGACAATCGACTATCGACTATCGACTATCGACTATCGACTATCGACTATCGACTATCACACTATCACACTAGCACACTAGCACATTAGAACACTAGCACACTAGCACACAATTACACAATCACATAATCACACAAACACACAATCGTTTAATCACACAATCACAAAATCACATAATCACACAACCTCACTATCTCACTATCTCACTATCTCACTATCTCACACTCTCACACTCTCACACTATCACACTCCCACATACTAATAATCTGCCAATCTCACACTCTCACAATCTTATAATCTCAATATCTCACTATCTCACTGACTCACTATCTCACTATCTCACTATCTCACGATCTCGCTATCTCACACTCTCACAATCTCACAATCTCACACTCTCACACTCTCACACTCTCACACTAGTGATAGTGTTATAATGTGATAGTATGAGAGTGTGAGAATGTGAGAGTGTGAGAGTGTGAGATAGTGAGATAGTGAGTCAGTGAGATAGTGAGATGGTGAGATTATGAGATTGTGATAGTGATTATCTTCTCTTCTCTTCTCTTCTCTTCTCTTCTCTTCTCTTCTCTTCTCTTCTCTTCTCTTCTCTTCTCTTCTCTTCTCTTCTCTTCTCTTCTCTTCTCTTCTCTTCTCTTCTCTTCTCTTCTCTTCTCTTCTCTTCTCTCCTCTCCTCTTCTTCTCTCTTCTCCTCTCTTCTCGTTTTCGTTTTCGTTTTCGTTTTCGTTTTCGTATATTCGTTTTTTCTTATATTCGTATATTCGTATATTCTTATAGTTCTTATATTCGTATTTGTATATTATCTACTATCGACACTCGACTATCGACTATCAACTATCGACTATCGACTATCGACTATCACATTAGAACACTAGCACACTAGCACACAATTACACAATCACATAATCACACAAACACACAATCGTTTAATCAAACAATCACAAAATCACATAATCACACAATCTCACTATCTCACTATCTCACTATCTCACACTCTCACACTCTCACACTATCACACTCCCACACGCTAATAATCTGACAATCTCTAATCACTATCTCACTATCTCACTGACTCACTATCTCACTATCTCACTATCTCACGATCTCGCTATCTCACACTCTCACAATCTCACAATCTCACACTCTCACACTCTCACACTCTCACACTAGTGATAGTGTTATAATGTGATAGTATGAGAGTGTGAGAATGTGAGAGTATGAAAGTGTGAGATAGTGAGATAGTGAGTCAGTGAGATAGTGAGATGGTGAGATTATGAGATTGTGATAGTGATTATCTTCTCTTCTCTTCTCTTCTCTTCTCTTCTCTTCTCTTCTCTTCTCTTTTCTTCTCTTCTCTTCTCTTCTCTTCTCTTCTCTTCTCTTATCTTCTCTTCTCTTCTCTTTTCTTCTCTTCTCGTCTCTTCTCTTCTCTTCTCTTCTCTTCTCTACTCTTCTCTTCTCTTCTTTTCTCTTCTCTTCTCTTCTCTTCTCTTCTCTTCTCTTCTCTTCTCTTCACTTATCTTCTCTTCTCTTCTCTTCTCTTCTCTTCTCTTCTCTTCTCTTCTCTTCTCTTCTCTTCTCTTCTCTTCTCTTCTCTTCTCTTCTCTTATTTTATCTTCTCTTTTCTTCTCTTCCCTCTTCTTCTCCTCTCTTCTCCTCTCTTCTCGTTTTCGTTTTCGTTTTCGTTTTCGTTTTCGTTTTCGTATATTCGTTTTTTCTTATATTCGTATATTCGTATATTCTTATAGTTCTTATAGTCGTATATTCGTATATTCGTATATTCTTATATTCGTATTTGTATATTATCTACTATCGACAATCGACTATCGACTATCGACTATCGACTATCGACTATCGACTATCGACTATCGACTATCGACTATCGACTATCGACTATCGACTATCGACTATCGACTATCGACTATCGACTATCGACTATCGACTATCGACTATCGACTATCGACTATCGACTATCGACTATCGACTATCGACTATTGACTATCGACTATCGACTATCGACTATCGACTATCGACTATCGACTATCGACTATCGACTATCGACTATCGACTATCGACTATCGACTATCGACTATCGACTATCGACTATCGACTATCGACTATCGTCTATCGACTATCGACTATCGACTATCGACTATCGACTATCGACTATCGACTATCGACTATCGACTATCGACTATCGACTATCGTTTATCGACTATCGACTATCGACTATCGACTATCGACTATCGACTATCGACTATCGACTATCGACTATCGACTATCGACTATCGACTATCGACTATCGACTATCGACTATCGACTATCGACTATCGACTATCGACTATCGACTATCGACTATCGACTATCGACTATCGACTATCGACTATCGACTATCGACTATCGACTATCGACTATCGACTATCGACTATCGACTATCGACTATCGACTATCGACTATCGACTATCGACTATCGACTATCGACTATCGACTATCGACTATCGACTATCGACTATCGACTATCTCACTATCTCACTGACTCACTATCTCACTATCTAACTATCTCACGATCTGGCTATCTCACACTCTCACAATCTCACAATCTCACACTCTCACAATCTCACACTCTCACACTCTCACACTCTCACACTCTCACATTAGTGATAGTGTTATAATGTGATAGTATGAGAGTGTGAGAATGTGAGAGTGTGAGAGTGTGAGATAGTGAGATCGTGAGATAGTGAGATAGTGAGATAGTGAGTCAGTGAGATAGTGAGATGGTGCGATTATGAGATTGTGATTCGATTCTCTTCTCTTCTCTTCTCTTCTCTTCTCTTCTCTTCTCTTCTCTTCTCTTCTCCTCTCCTCTCCTCTCCTCTCCTCTCCTCTCCTCTCCTCTCCTCTCCTCTCCTCTCTTCTCCTCTCCTCTCCTCTCCTCTCCTCTCTTCTCCTCTCTTCTCTTCTCTTCTCTTCTCTTCTCTTCTCTTCTCTTCTCTTATCTTTTCTTACCTTATTTGATCTTCTCTTTTCTTCTCTTCCCTCTTCTTCTCCTCTCTTCTCCTCTCTTCTCGTTTTCGTTTTCGTTTTCGTTTTCGTTTTCGTTTTCGTTTTCGTTTTCGTTTTCGTTTTCGTTTTCGTTTTCGTTTTCGTTTTCGTTTTCGTTTTCGTTTTCGTTTTCGTGTATTCGTATATTCTTATATTCGTATATTCGTATATTCTTATAGGCGTATATTCGTATATTCGTATATTCTTATATTCGTATTTGTATATTATCTACTATCGACAATCGACTATCGACTATTGACTTTTGACTATTGACTATCGAGTATCGACTATCGACTATCGACTATCGACTATCGACTATCGACTATCGACTATCGACTATCGACTATCGACTATCGACTATCGACTATCACACTATCACACTATCACACTAGCACACTAGCACATTAGAACACTAGCACACTAGCACACAATTACACAATCACATAATCACACAAACACACAATCGTTTAATCACACAATCACAAAATCACATAATCACACAATCTCACTATCTCACTATCTCACACTCTCACACTCTCACACTATCACACTCCCACACGCTAATAATCTGACAATCTCACACTCTCACAATCTCATAATCTCACTATCTCACTATCTCACTATCTCAATGACTCACTATCTCACTATCTCACTATGTCACGATCTCACTAACTCACACTCTCACACTCTCACATTCTCACACTCTCATACTATCACATTATTACACTATCACTAGTGTGTGAGTGTGAGAGTGTGAGATTGTGAGATTGTGAGATAGTGAGATAGTGAGATAGTGATACCTCATAATCATAATCTCAAAATCATAATCATAATCACAATCATTTTCACAATCATAATCATAATCTCATAATCTTATAATCTCACAATCATATTCTCACAGTCTCACAATCTCGAAATATCATTATCTCATAATCTCATAATCTCACAATCTCGAAATATCATAATCTCATCATCTCTCTTCTCTTCTCTTCTCTTCTCTTCTCTTCTCTTCTCTTCTCTTCTCTTCTCTTCTCTTCTCTTCTCTTCTCTTCTCTCCTCTTCTCCTTCTCTTCTCTTCTCTTCTCTTATTTTATCTTCTCTTTTCTTCTCTTCCCTCTTCTTCTCCTCTCTTCTCCTCTCTTCTCGTTTTCGATTTCGTTTTCGTTTTCGTTTTCGTTTTCGTATATTCGTTTTTTCTTATATTCGTATATTCGTATATTCTTATAGTTCTTATAGTCGTATATTCGTATATTCGTATATTCTTATATTCGTATTTGTATATTATCTACTATCGACAATCGACTATCGACTATCGACTATCGACTATCGACTATCGACTATCGACTATCGACTATCGACTATCGACTATCGACTATCGACTATCGACTATCGACTATCGACTATCGACTATCGACTATCGACTATCGACTATCGACTATCGACTATCGACTATCGACTATCGACTATCGACTATCGACTATCGACTATCGACTATCGACTATCGACTATCGACTATCGACTATCGACTATCGACTATCGACTATCGACTATCGACTATCGACTATCGACTATCGACTATCGACTATCGACTATCGACTATCGACTATCGACTATCACATTAGTGATAGTGTAATAATGTGATAGTATGAGAATGTGAGAGTGTGAGAGTGTGAGATAGTGAGATCGTGAGATAGTGAGATAGTGA
>OX595861.1:11111696-11116696 GCA_951392215.1 Epirrita christyi
ATGCATGTCGAATCTCTTGGTGCGAACTCTCAAAAGTTATTGGTGGGTGCGAACCAGTTAAACGTGGTCCAGGTACGAACTGTTTTAAAAAAAACTTTATGCATGTATGCATGCATGTTGTGTGTTCAAGTTAAATATTATAATGTTATTGTTGTTTCGTTGTAATGAATGGAATGAATTGTTATTTTTGTTTTTTTTTATTGTCAGGTGCGAACGAGTGAACCGTCGCCCCGACAAAGGCGCATCGCGCGTCTCGGCGATGGATGTCGAATCTCTTGGTGCAAACTGTCAAAAGTTATTGGTGGGTGCGAACAAGTTAAACGTGGTCCAGGTACGAACTGTTTTAAAAAAAACTTTATGCATGTATGCATGCATGTTGTGTGTTCAAGTTAAATATTATAATGTTATTGTTGTTTCGTTGTAATGAATGGAATGAATTGTTATTTTTGTTTTTTTTTATTGTCAGGTGCGAACGAGTGAACCGTCGCCCCGACAAAGGCTATCGCGTGTCGGCGATGCATGTCGAATCTCTTGGTGCGAACTCTCAAAAGTTATTGGTGGGTGCGAACAAGTTAAACGTGGTCCAGGTACGAACTGTTTTAAAAAAAACTTTATGTATGTATGCATGCATGTTGTGTGTTCAAGTTAAATATTATAATGTTATTGTTGTTTCGTTGTAATGAATGGAATGAATTGTTATTTTTGTTTTTTTTTATTGTCAGGTGCGAACGAGTGAACCGTCGCCCCGACAAAGGCGCATCGCGCGTCTCGGCGATGGATGTCGAATCTCTTGGTGCGAACAAGTCAAACGTGTGTATTTTTAAGTTAAATATTATATTATTGTTTCGTTGTAATTATGGGATGACACAGTCGAATCACGACACACGACTCCAACCGGCGTATGTAATTGTTTTATTTGGGTTTTTGTTGTCAGGTGCGAACAAGTTCATGTGAACAAGTTGATTTGTGTGTATGTTAAAGTTAAATATTGTATTATTGTTTCGTAGTAATAATGGAATGACACAATAAAACCACGACACACGACCCAACCACCGCATTTTGTTGTTAATCATGTAAATGTATCATTAATATAAGTTTTCGGTTATATTATTGTCATTTGCGAACAAGTTGATGTATATAATTATAACGTAACATAACGCCCAACAGTCACATACGTAGACAGGATCCCACACTGGGATTCCCTGTGTCGTGCGTGTCACACATTACCCAGACCCGGAACAAATAGCACTGACCTCTCGTTATTCTGTCAATTCTCTTATTATCATGGAATGACACAATCAAATCACGACAATTACGACCCAACGAGCGCATTGTAGCTCATGATGACGTATTTATTTAAGTGAAACGACGCAACGGTGATCACAGCGTAGGTATGCACGTCGAATAGCTGGTACGAACTCTTAAAATAATTATTGATGTCAGGTGCGAACAAGTCAATGTGCATGTTTTAAAGCTAATGATTGATTGATGTATTTATTTAAAATTCATTTTAATTTGTGCGTCCAACTAATTCACAGAACATGCAACCAAAGTTTACCAAATGAATTGGAGAGAAAAAAAATTTTTTTTTTTTTTATTTTTTTAAATAAATATTTTAATAAATATTTAAAATTATTATTTAATCTTTTTATTTACTCGAATTGAATAACATATCAATAATAAAAAGTTATAATTTTTTTTACAAAAATTTTTGTCAAAATTTCTGTAACTATAATAGTATACTCAATGTGTTGCCGGTATAATGCCAGTAGAAGGCGAACGTGATGTTATATGAACGGAGAGATATCGAAGGATTCATTATCATATATACGACGATGCCGTTTCGACACTGTTGTGCGAGCGTACAGCGGGGTTTGCTACGACGACCGAGTATAATTTTGTAATTTTTTTTTAATTTGAGAAAAGAAAAAGAAAAAAAAAAAAAAAAAAATTTTTTTTTCAGTCTTTCGTTTTATTGTAAGACTTGCAATAATAATTCTATACGAGCCGCTAAAGCGGAAAGACAATTTTTTTTTCTCAATCGCGATCAGAGCTTCTAGCGTCATTATCCGTACCGTTCACATGACATTACGACAATACATTATATCATTTGATACATTATATGTGTGTGTTTCTTTACCGGGATTATCACATTATAATGTATGAGTACTGTGTTCTATTACAAAAATCCATACGCGTGCCCGGCGCGAGCCCGCCCACCTAGTAATGTTAAATTATTGGTGTGTGTGCTTCGCATTGTGCCTCTGCGCGTTTGGATCTCACAATGGTTACGTGTCCGTGTTTCGGATGTAATCTTGCGATGTTAACGAATGCAATCAGTTTTATGTTTAGCTTGCAAAGCAGTGAGGCAGGGCCGCCTTGGCTCTAACGCCCTCGCGCATAAAAGCAGCCTGGAGCTCGGTTCTCTCCATCATCCGGGCGTGATCGTTCTATTGTAAATCGCACATGGAAATGTTTTATTATAATAAACGTGGAGATGACCCGAAGGAAACATCAATGTAAGGCTGTCATTAAAGCCTCTAAAACGAAGAGACGATACTTTAAAAGATCGCGCTCACACGAATGACTACACTCAATTCAGAAGACCAGCCCTCCGCGGCCGGCTTAAGCAAGCCGGTCAGCAGGGTAAAGTTCGACTGTTAGAGTTTAGCTCCCTGGTTGATCCTGCCAGTAGTTATATGCTTGTCTCAAAGATTAAGCCATGCATGTCTCAGTGCAAGCCGTATTAAGGCGATACCGCGAATGGCTCAATATATCAGTTTTGGTTCCTTAGATCTTACTCAGTTACTTGGATAACTGTGGTAATTCTAGAGCTAATACATGCAATCAGAACTCTGACCAGTGATGGGATGAGTGCTTTTATTAGATCAAAACCAATCGACGGAGGGCCTCGCGTCCAAAGTCGTTAATTTTGATGAATCTGGATAACTTTTGCCGATCGCATGGTCCAGTACCGGCGACGCATCTTTCAAATGTCTGCCTTATCAACTTTCGATGGTAGTTTCTGCGACTACCATGGTTGTCACGGGTAACGGGGAATCAGGGTTCGATTCCGGAGAGGGAGCCTGAGAAACGGCTACCACATCCAAGGAAGGCAGCAGGCGCGCAAATTACCCACTCCCGGCACGGGGAGGTAGTGACGAAAAATAACGATACGGGACTCTTACGAGGCCTCGTAATCGGAATGAGTACACTTTAAATATTTTAACGAGGAACAATTGGAGGGCAAGTCTGGTGCCAGCAGCCGCGGTAATTCCAGCTCCAATAGCGTATACTAAAATTGTTGCGGTTAAAAAGCTCGTAGTTGCATTTGTGCGCCGCGCTGTCGGTGCACCGCATCCGCGGTGATACTGACACGTTTGCGGAGCATATCGTCGGTGAGCCGGCGGTAACACGCCGGTTCAATATCAAAATCCTATCGCGGTGCTCTTTATTGAGTGTCGAGGTGGGCCGACAATTTTACTTTGAACAAATTAGAGTGCTCAAAGCGGGCTCAAAATGCTGCTTGAATATTTCGTGCATGGAATAATAGAATATGATCTCGGTTCTATTTTGTTGGTTTTCAGAACTCCGAGGTAATGATTAATAGGGATAACTGGGGGCATTCGTATTGCGACGTTAGAGGTGAAATTCTTGGATCGTCGCAAGACGAACATCAGCGAAAGCATTTGCCAAAGGTGTTTTCATCAATCAAGAACGAAAGTTAGAGGTTCGAAGGCGATTAGATACCGCCCTAGTTCTAACCGTAAATATGTCATCTAGCGATCCGCCGACGTTACTACAATGGCTCGGCGGGCAGCTTCCGGGAAACCAAAGATTTTGGACTCCGGGGGGAGTATGGTTGCAAAGCTGAAACTTAAAGGAATTGACGGAAGGGCACCACCAGGAGTGGAGCCTGCGGCTTAATTTGACTCAACACGGGAAATCTCACCAGGCCCGGACACCGGAAGGATTGACAGATTAACAGCTCTTTCTTGATTCGGTGGGTGGTGGTGCATGGCCGTTCTTAGTTGGTGGAGCGATTTGTCTGGTTAATTCCGGTAACGAACGAGACTCTAGCCTGCTAAATAGGCGTCGTCATTTCGGTGTGCATGGCTTCGGTCACGCAACTCACTGGCGACGTATTAAAATTCTTCTTAGAGGGACCGGCGGTTTCGAGCCGCACGAGATTGAGCAATAACAGGTCTGTGATGCCCTTAGATGTCCTGGGCCGCACGCGCGCTACACTGAAGGAATCAACATGTTCTCCCTGGCCTAAAGGCCCGGGCAACCCGTTGAAACTCCTTCGTGCTGGGGATTGGGGTTTGCAATTATCCCCCATAAACGAGGAATTCCTAGTAAGCGCGAGTCATAAGCTCGCGTTGATTACGTCCCTGCCCTTTGTACACACCGCCCGTCGCTACTACCGATTGAATGATTTAGTGAGGTCTTCGGACCGACACGCGGTGGCTTCACGGCCGTTGGCGTCGTTGGGAAGTTGACCAAACTTGATCATTTAGAGGAAGTAAAAGTCGTAACAAGGTTTCCGTAGGGGAACCTGCGGAAGGATCATTAACGTGTAACGGTGCATAATCAGCATTGTGACATTGAAAGTCCATATCCAAAGATATAACTGTCCAGAGGGACGTTGACGCGCAACGATATTAATGTGTTGTTGCGCGTCGCTCTCTCGCGTCACGCTCGCCTGAGGTTTTGACGGGTGTAAAATCCGCACCTCGAGCCTTAGCGTCTCACGTAAGCGTGCTCGTTAACTAAACAAAACACACGGTTTGGAGTGAGAGAGCGTGTGCCGTCTCGACGGCGCGCGTCTCCTCTCGTTCTGAGTGAAATATTTATTAATTATTTTTTATTTTTAACTTTACCAGAAACTATTACCCTGGACGGTGGATCACTTGGCTCGCGGGTCGATGAAGAACGCAGTTAACTGCGCGTCATAGTGTGAACTGCAGGACACATTTGAACATCGACATTTCGAACGC
>OX595861.1:11121696-11129196 GCA_951392215.1 Epirrita christyi
TAATTGTTATATTTGTTTTTTTTATTGTCAGGTGCGAACGAGTGAACCGTCGCCCCGACAAAGGCTATCGCGTGTCGGCGATGCATGTCGAATCTCTTGGTGCGAACTCTCAAAAGTTATTGGTGGGTGCGAACCAGTTAAACGTGGTCCAGGTACGAACTGTTTTAAAAAAAACTTTATGCATGTATGCATGCATGTTGTGTGTTCAAGTTAAATATTATAATGTTATTGTTGTTTCGTTGTAATGAATGGAATGAATTGTTATTTTTGTTTTTTTTTATTGTCAGGTGCGAACGAGTGAACCGTCGCCCCGACAAAGGCGCATCGCGCGTCTCGGCGATGGATGTCGAATCTCTTGGTGCAAACTGTCAAAAGTTATTGGTGGGTGCGAACAAGTTAAACGTGGTCCAGGTACGAACTGTTTTAAAAAAAACTTTATGCATGTATGCATGCATGTTGTGTGTTCAAGTTAAATATTATAATGTTATTGTTGTTTCGTTGTAATGAATGGAATGAATTGTTATTTTTGTTTTTTTTTATTGTCAGGTGCGAACGAGTGAACCGTCGCCCCGACAAAGGCTATCGCGTGTCGGCGATGCATGTCGAATCTCTTGGTGCGAACTCTCAAAAGTTATTGGTGGGTGCGAACAAGTTAAACGTGGTCCAGGTACGAACTGTTTTAAAAAAAACTTTATGTATGTATGCATGCATGTTGTGTGTTCAAGTTAAATATTATAATGTTATTGTTGTTTCGTTGTAATGAATGGAATGAATTGTTATTTTTGTTTTTTTTTATTGTCAGGTGCGAACGAGTGAACCGTCGCCCCGACAAAGGCGCATCGCGCGTCTCGGCGATGGATGTCGAATCTCTTGGTGCGAACAAGTCAAACGTGTGTATTTTTAAGTTAAATATTATATTATTGTTTCGTTGTAATTATGGGATGACACAGTCGAATCACGACACACGACTCCAACCGGCGTATGTAATTGTTTTATTTGGGTTTTTGTTGTCAGGTGCGAACAAGTTCATGTGAACAAGTTGATTTGTGTGTATGTTAAAGTTAAATATTGTATTATTGTTTCGTAGTAATAATGGAATGACACAATAAAACCACGACACACGACCCAACCACCGCATTTTGTTGTTAATCATGTAAATGTATCATTAATATAAGTTTTCGGTTATATTATTGTCATTTGCGAACAAGTTGATGTATATAATTATAACGTAACATAACGCCCAACAGTCACATACGTAGACAGGATCCCACACTGGGATTCCCTGTGTCGTGCGTGTCACACATTACCCAGACCCGGAACAAATAGCACTGACCTCTCGTTATTCTGTCAATTCTCTTATTATCATGGAATGACACAATCAAATCACGACAATTACGACCCAACGAGCGCATTGTAGCTCATGATGACGTATTTATTTAAGTGAAACGACGCAACGGTGATCACAGCGTAGGTATGCACGTCGAATAGCTGGTACGAACTCTTAAAATAATTATTGATGTCAGGTGCGAACAAGTCAATGTGCATGTTTTAAAGCTAATGATTGATTGATGTATTTATTTAAAATTCATTTTAATTTGTGCGTCCAACTAATTCACAGAACATGCAACCAAAGTTTACCAAATGAATTGGAGAGAAAAAAAATTTTTTTTTTTTTTATTTTTTTAAATAAATATTTTAATAAATATTTAAAATTATTATTTAATCTTTTTATTTACTCGAATTGAATAACATATCAATAATAAAAAGTTATAATTTTTTTTACAAAAATTTTTGTCAAAATTTCTGTAACTATAATAGTATACTCAATGTGTTGCCGGTATAATGCCAGTAGAAGGCGAACGTGATGTTATATGAACGGAGAGATATCGAAGGATTCATTATCATATATACGACGATGCCGTTTCGACACTGTTGTGCGAGCGTACAGCGGGGTTTGCTACGACGACCGAGTATAATTTTGTAATTTTTTTTTAATTTGAGAAAAGAAAAAGAAAAAAAAAAAAAAAAAAATTTTTTTTTCAGTCTTTCGTTTTATTGTAAGACTTGCAATAATAATTCTATACGAGCCGCTAAAGCGGAAAGACAATTTTTTTTTCTCAATCGCGATCAGAGCTTCTAGCGTCATTATCCGTACCGTTCACATGACATTACGACAATACATTATATCATTTGATACATTATATGTGTGTGTTTCTTTACCGGGATTATCACATTATAATGTATGAGTACTGTGTTCTATTACAAAAATCCATACGCGTGCCCGGCGCGAGCCCGCCCACCTAGTAATGTTAAATTATTGGTGTGTGTGCTTCGCATTGTGCCTCTGCGCGTTTGGATCTCACAATGGTTACGTGTCCGTGTTTCGGATGTAATCTTGCGATGTTAACGAATGCAATCAGTTTTATGTTTAGCTTGCAAAGCAGTGAGGCAGGGCCGCCTTGGCTCTAACGCCCTCGCGCATAAAAGCAGCCTGGAGCTCGGTTCTCTCCATCATCCGGGCGTGATCGTTCTATTGTAAATCGCACATGGAAATGTTTTATTATAATAAACGTGGAGATGACCCGAAGGAAACATCAATGTAAGGCTGTCATTAAAGCCTCTAAAACGAAGAGACGATACTTTAAAAGATCGCGCTCACACGAATGACTACACTCAATTCAGAAGACCAGCCCTCCGCGGCCGGCTTAAGCAAGCCGGTCAGCAGGGTAAAGTTCGACTGTTAGAGTTTAGCTCCCTGGTTGATCCTGCCAGTAGTTATATGCTTGTCTCAAAGATTAAGCCATGCATGTCTCAGTGCAAGCCGTATTAAGGCGATACCGCGAATGGCTCAATATATCAGTTTTGGTTCCTTAGATCTTACTCAGTTACTTGGATAACTGTGGTAATTCTAGAGCTAATACATGCAATCAGAACTCTGACCAGTGATGGGATGAGTGCTTTTATTAGATCAAAACCAATCGACGGAGGGCCTCGCGTCCAAAGTCGTTAATTTTGATGAATCTGGATAACTTTTGCCGATCGCATGGTCCAGTACCGGCGACGCATCTTTCAAATGTCTGCCTTATCAACTTTCGATGGTAGTTTCTGCGACTACCATGGTTGTCACGGGTAACGGGGAATCAGGGTTCGATTCCGGAGAGGGAGCCTGAGAAACGGCTACCACATCCAAGGAAGGCAGCAGGCGCGCAAATTACCCACTCCCGGCACGGGGAGGTAGTGACGAAAAATAACGATACGGGACTCTTACGAGGCCTCGTAATCGGAATGAGTACACTTTAAATATTTTAACGAGGAACAATTGGAGGGCAAGTCTGGTGCCAGCAGCCGCGGTAATTCCAGCTCCAATAGCGTATACTAAAATTGTTGCGGTTAAAAAGCTCGTAGTTGCATTTGTGCGCCGCGCTGTCGGTGCACCGCATCCGCGGTGATACTGACACGTTTGCGGAGCATATCGTCGGTGAGCCGGCGGTAACACGCCGGTTCAATATCAAAATCCTATCGCGGTGCTCTTTATTGAGTGTCGAGGTGGGCCGACAATTTTACTTTGAACAAATTAGAGTGCTCAAAGCGGGCTCAAAATGCTGCTTGAATATTTCGTGCATGGAATAATAGAATATGATCTCGGTTCTATTTTGTTGGTTTTCAGAACTCCGAGGTAATGATTAATAGGGATAACTGGGGGCATTCGTATTGCGACGTTAGAGGTGAAATTCTTGGATCGTCGCAAGACGAACATCAGCGAAAGCATTTGCCAAAGGTGTTTTCATCAATCAAGAACGAAAGTTAGAGGTTCGAAGGCGATTAGATACCGCCCTAGTTCTAACCGTAAATATGTCATCTAGCGATCCGCCGACGTTACTACAATGGCTCGGCGGGCAGCTTCCGGGAAACCAAAGATTTTGGACTCCGGGGGGAGTATGGTTGCAAAGCTGAAACTTAAAGGAATTGACGGAAGGGCACCACCAGGAGTGGAGCCTGCGGCTTAATTTGACTCAACACGGGAAATCTCACCAGGCCCGGACACCGGAAGGATTGACAGATTAACAGCTCTTTCTTGATTCGGTGGGTGGTGGTGCATGGCCGTTCTTAGTTGGTGGAGCGATTTGTCTGGTTAATTCCGGTAACGAACGAGACTCTAGCCTGCTAAATAGGCGTCGTCATTTCGGTGTGCATGGCTTCGGTCACGCAACTCACTGGCGACGTATTAAAATTCTTCTTAGAGGGACCGGCGGTTTCGAGCCGCACGAGATTGAGCAATAACAGGTCTGTGATGCCCTTAGATGTCCTGGGCCGCACGCGCGCTACACTGAAGGAATCAACATGTTCTCCCTGGCCTAAAGGCCCGGGCAACCCGTTGAAACTCCTTCGTGCTGGGGATTGGGGTTTGCAATTATCCCCCATAAACGAGGAATTCCTAGTAAGCGCGAGTCATAAGCTCGCGTTGATTACGTCCCTGCCCTTTGTACACACCGCCCGTCGCTACTACCGATTGAATGATTTAGTGAGGTCTTCGGACCGACACGCGGTGGCTTCACGGCCGTTGGCGTCGTTGGGAAGTTGACCAAACTTGATCATTTAGAGGAAGTAAAAGTCGTAACAAGGTTTCCGTAGGGGAACCTGCGGAAGGATCATTAACGTGTAACGGTGCATAATCAGCATTGTGACATTGAAAGTCCATATCCAAAGATATAACTGTCCAGAGGGACGTTGACGCGCAACGATATTAATGTGTTGTTGCGCGTCGCTCTCTCGCGTCACGCTCGCCTGAGGTTTTGACGGGTGTAAAATCCGCACCTCGAGCCTTAGCGTCTCACGTAAGCGTGCTCGTTAACTAAACAAAACACACGGTTTGGAGTGAGAGAGCGTGTGCCGTCTCGACGGCGCGCGTCTCCTCTCGTTCTGAGTGAAATATTTATTAATTATTTTTTATTTTTAACTTTACCAGAAACTATTACCCTGGACGGTGGATCACTTGGCTCGCGGGTCGATGAAGAACGCAGTTAACTGCGCGTCATAGTGTGAACTGCAGGACACATTTGAACATCGACATTTCGAACGCACATTGCGGTCCGTGGATACACATCCAGGACCACTCCTGTCTGAGGGCCGGCTGCATAAAAACAAAACCACATTGCGCGCGCGCGCTGTAAAATGCGCCGCGCAGTTGACGGTTCTCGCGTGGAGTGTCTCTTGAGAAAGAGGGGCTTGACGCGAGTCCGTTTAAAAATTGCAAAACATTATACGTTGGATTGATTTATTGACACTCTCTGCTGTGTCGACAGATTTGCACAACACACGATGTGTGATTCAATTGCGTGTTGCGTTGTTGTGCATTATCATGTTCGATTGCGCGCGGAGTTGTGTCAATTTCCTCGTGTAGTAGGCGGACTCGACGTCCGAAGGGCGTGTCGGCGCGGTGCTCTCGCGAGCGCTTCGTCGTAGCGTCGTAACGGATATCGTGTCTGCCTCCCATTTTATACGTTGGCCTCAGATCAGGGAGGATTACCCGCCGAATTTAAGCATATTAGTAAGCGGAGGAAAAGAAACTAACTAGGATTTCCTTAGTAGCGGCGAGCGAACAGGAAATAGCCCAGCACTGAATCCCGCCGTTGTAACGGCGGCGGGAGATGTGGTGTTCGGGAGGTTCCGCTTTCTTGTCGTCGTCCACTCCTGTCCAAGTTCGTCTTGAACGGGGCCCATTTCCCATAGAGGGTGCCAGGCCCGTAGCGACGGAGGACGTCGGCGAGAGGGACTCTCCTCAGAGTCGGGTTGCTTGAGAGTGCAGCCCTAAGTGGGTGGTAAACTCCATCTAAGGCTAAATATTACCGCGAGACCGATAGCGAACAAGTACCGTGAGGGAAAGTTGAAAAGAACTTTGAAGAGAGAGTTCAACAGTACGTGAAACCGCTCAGGGGTAAACCTGCGAAACTCGAATGAACGAACGGGGAGATTCATCGTTATTCCGCGGCGTGGTGGCGCGCTCTCGATATCGTCGGCCTCGGTCGTGCGGTACGGGGCGCGTCGTTCGACGTTCGCGGACGGCGTGCACTTCTCCCTTAGTAATACATCGCGACCCGTTCGATGTCGGTCTAAGCGCCGTTCGGGAGTCACTGTTGCATCCTTCGGGTTGCAGCGGTGACCGTGACGGTTGCCGACCGGCTGTCGGACGGTATTTTAACGGATCGCGTACGCGTTTATGCGCGTCCGGCCCGACGCAAGGCTACGTCGTTCACTCCCTTCCTGCCCGAGTGCGGTCGGGGGTGCGGCGCGCCTGCTGTCGCAGCCGTGCTGTCTCGGACTGTACGCGTCCCGTGTCTGCGATGATTCAGTTTCGGGCACTCGCAGGACCCGTCTTGAAACACGGACCAAGGAGTCTAGCATGTGTGCGAGTCATTGAGTAAAATGTCTAAACTGAAAGGCGCAACGAAAGTGAAGGTGGACGCTCGCCGTCCGCTCAGGGAGGATGGTGCGTCGATCTCGGTCGGCCTCTCGCACTCCCGAGGCGTCTCGTTTCCAATCTGAGATTGCAGGCGCGCTCTGAGCACAGATGCTGGGACCCGAAAGATGGTGAACTATGCCTGGTCAGGTCGAAGTCAGGGGAAACCCTGATGGAGGACCGTAGCGATTCTGACGTGCAAATCGATCGTCGGAACTGGGTATAGGGGCGAAAGACTAATCGAACCATCTAGTAGCTGGTTCCGTCCGAAGTTTCCCTCAGGATAGCTGGCGTCGATTTGAACAGTCTCATCCGGTAAAGCGAATGATTAGAGGCATTGGGGTCGAAACGACTTCAACCTATTCTCAAACTTTAAATGGGTGAGAACTCCGGCTTACTCGAACGATGAAGCCGGAGATCTGATGACGGTGCCAAGTGGGCCAATTTTGGTAAGCAGAACTGGCGCTGTGGGATGAACCAAACGTAGTGTTAAGGCGCCCAAAAAACGCTCATGGGACACCATGAAAGGCGTTGGTCGCTCATGACAGCAGGACGGTGGCCATGGAAGTCGGAATCCGCTAAGGAGTGTGCAACGACTCACCTGCCGAAGCAACCAGCCCTGAAAATGGATGGCGCTGAAGCGTTTTGCCTATACACTACCGTTACCGGCATGTGCGATGTTTTTATTAATATCATTAAGCCGTAACGAGTAGGACGTGCGCGGCGGTGAGCGCAGAAGGGTCTGGGCGTGAGCCCGCCTGGAGCCGCCGTCGGTGCAGATCTTGGTGGTAGTAGCAAATACTCCAGCGAGGCCCTGGAGGACTGACGTGGAGAAGGGTTTCGCGTGAACAGTAGTTGCTCGCGAGTCAGTCGATCCTAAGCTCAAGGAGAAATCTTATGTCGATGTGGCGTGTTTATCTGATAAATAACGCCCTTTGAGCGAAAGGGAATCCGGTTCCTATTCCGGAACCCGGCAGCGGAACCGTTTCAATAATCGTTCACTCGTTTTAACGCGAGAGTTCGACGGGGTAACCCAAAGTGGC
>OX595861.1:11131696-11139196 GCA_951392215.1 Epirrita christyi
AAAAAAACTTTATGTATGCATGTTGTGTGTTCAAGTTAAATATTATAATGTTATTGTTGTTTCGTTGTAATGAATGGAATTAATTGTTATATTTGTTTTTTTTATTGTCAGGTGCGAACGAGTGAACCGTCGCCCCGACAAAGGCTATCGCGTGTCGGCGATGCATGTCGAATCTCTTGGTGCGAACTCTCAAAAGTTATTGGTGGGTGCGAACCAGTTAAACGTGGTCCAGGTACGAACTGTTTTAAAAAAAACTTTATGCATGTATGCATGCATGTTGTGTGTTCAAGTTAAATATTATAATGTTATTGTTGTTTCGTTGTAATGAATGGAATGAATTGTTATTTTTGTTTTTTTTTATTGTCAGGTGCGAACGAGTGAACCGTCGCCCCGACAAAGGCGCATCGCGCGTCTCGGCGATGGATGTCGAATCTCTTGGTGCAAACTGTCAAAAGTTATTGGTGGGTGCGAACAAGTTAAACGTGGTCCAGGTACGAACTGTTTTAAAAAAAACTTTATGCATGTATGCATGCATGTTGTGTGTTCAAGTTAAATATTATAATGTTATTGTTGTTTCGTTGTAATGAATGGAATGAATTGTTATTTTTGTTTTTTTTTATTGTCAGGTGCGAACGAGTGAACCGTCGCCCCGACAAAGGCTATCGCGTGTCGGCGATGCATGTCGAATCTCTTGGTGCGAACTCTCAAAAGTTATTGGTGGGTGCGAACAAGTTAAACGTGGTCCAGGTACGAACTGTTTTAAAAAAAACTTTATGTATGTATGCATGCATGTTGTGTGTTCAAGTTAAATATTATAATGTTATTGTTGTTTCGTTGTAATGAATGGAATGAATTGTTATTTTTGTTTTTTTTTATTGTCAGGTGCGAACGAGTGAACCGTCGCCCCGACAAAGGCGCATCGCGCGTCTCGGCGATGGATGTCGAATCTCTTGGTGCGAACAAGTCAAACGTGTGTATTTTTAAGTTAAATATTATATTATTGTTTCGTTGTAATTATGGGATGACACAGTCGAATCACGACACACGACTCCAACCGGCGTATGTAATTGTTTTATTTGGGTTTTTGTTGTCAGGTGCGAACAAGTTCATGTGAACAAGTTGATTTGTGTGTATGTTAAAGTTAAATATTGTATTATTGTTTCGTAGTAATAATGGAATGACACAATAAAACCACGACACACGACCCAACCACCGCATTTTGTTGTTAATCATGTAAATGTATCATTAATATAAGTTTTCGGTTATATTATTGTCATTTGCGAACAAGTTGATGTATATAATTATAACGTAACATAACGCCCAACAGTCACATACGTAGACAGGATCCCACACTGGGATTCCCTGTGTCGTGCGTGTCACACATTACCCAGACCCGGAACAAATAGCACTGACCTCTCGTTATTCTGTCAATTCTCTTATTATCATGGAATGACACAATCAAATCACGACAATTACGACCCAACGAGCGCATTGTAGCTCATGATGACGTATTTATTTAAGTGAAACGACGCAACGGTGATCACAGCGTAGGTATGCACGTCGAATAGCTGGTACGAACTCTTAAAATAATTATTGATGTCAGGTGCGAACAAGTCAATGTGCATGTTTTAAAGCTAATGATTGATTGATGTATTTATTTAAAATTCATTTTAATTTGTGCGTCCAACTAATTCACAGAACATGCAACCAAAGTTTACCAAATGAATTGGAGAGAAAAAAAATTTTTTTTTTTTTTATTTTTTTAAATAAATATTTTAATAAATATTTAAAATTATTATTTAATCTTTTTATTTACTCGAATTGAATAACATATCAATAATAAAAAGTTATAATTTTTTTTACAAAAATTTTTGTCAAAATTTCTGTAACTATAATAGTATACTCAATGTGTTGCCGGTATAATGCCAGTAGAAGGCGAACGTGATGTTATATGAACGGAGAGATATCGAAGGATTCATTATCATATATACGACGATGCCGTTTCGACACTGTTGTGCGAGCGTACAGCGGGGTTTGCTACGACGACCGAGTATAATTTTGTAATTTTTTTTTAATTTGAGAAAAGAAAAAGAAAAAAAAAAAAAAAAAAATTTTTTTTTCAGTCTTTCGTTTTATTGTAAGACTTGCAATAATAATTCTATACGAGCCGCTAAAGCGGAAAGACAATTTTTTTTTCTCAATCGCGATCAGAGCTTCTAGCGTCATTATCCGTACCGTTCACATGACATTACGACAATACATTATATCATTTGATACATTATATGTGTGTGTTTCTTTACCGGGATTATCACATTATAATGTATGAGTACTGTGTTCTATTACAAAAATCCATACGCGTGCCCGGCGCGAGCCCGCCCACCTAGTAATGTTAAATTATTGGTGTGTGTGCTTCGCATTGTGCCTATGCGCGTTTGGATCTCACAATGGTTACGTGTCCGTGTTTCGGATGTAATCTTGCGATGTTAACGAATGCAATCAGTTTTATGTTTAGCTTGCAAAGCAGTGAGGCAGGGCCGCCTTGGCTCTAACGCCCTCGCGCATAAAAGCAGCCTGGAGCTCGGTTCTCTCCATCATCCGGGCGTGATCGTTCTATTGTAAATCGCACATGGAAATGTTTTATTATAATAAACGTGGAGATGACCCGAAGGAAACATCAATGTAAGGCTGTCATTAAAGCCTCTAAAACGAAGAGACGATACTTTAAAAGATCGCGCTCACACGAATGACTACACTCAATTCAGAAGACCAGCCCTCCGCGGCCGGCTTAAGCAAGCCGGTCAGCAGGGTAAAGTTCGACTGTTAGAGTTTAGCTCCCTGGTTGATCCTGCCAGTAGTTATATGCTTGTCTCAAAGATTAAGCCATGCATGTCTCAGTGCAAGCCGTATTAAGGCGATACCGCGAATGGCTCAATATATCAGTTTTGGTTCCTTAGATCTTACTCAGTTACTTGGATAACTGTGGTAATTCTAGAGCTAATACATGCAATCAGAACTCTGACCAGTGATGGGATGAGTGCTTTTATTAGATCAAAACCAATCGACGGAGGGCCTCGCGTCCAAAGTCGTTAATTTTGATGAATCTGGATAACTTTTGCCGATCGCATGGTCCAGTACCGGCGACGCATCTTTCAAATGTCTGCCTTATCAACTTTCGATGGTAGTTTCTGCGACTACCATGGTTGTCACGGGTAACGGGGAATCAGGGTTCGATTCCGGAGAGGGAGCCTGAGAAACGGCTACCACATCCAAGGAAGGCAGCAGGCGCGCAAATTACCCACTCCCGGCACGGGGAGGTAGTGACGAAAAATAACGATACGGGACTCTTACGAGGCCTCGTAATCGGAATGAGTACACTTTAAATATTTTAACGAGGAACAATTGGAGGGCAAGTCTGGTGCCAGCAGCCGCGGTAATTCCAGCTCCAATAGCGTATACTAAAATTGTTGCGGTTAAAAAGCTCGTAGTTGCATTTGTGCGCCGCGCTGTCGGTGCACCGCATCCGCGGTGATACTGACACGTTTGCGGAGCATATCGTCGGTGAGCCGGCGGTAACACGCCGGTTCAATATCAAAATCCTATCGCGGTGCTCTTTATTGAGTGTCGAGGTGGGCCGACAATTTTACTTTGAACAAATTAGAGTGCTCAAAGCGGGCTCAAAATGCTGCTTGAATATTTCGTGCATGGAATAATAGAATATGATCTCGGTTCTATTTTGTTGGTTTTCAGAACTCCGAGGTAATGATTAATAGGGATAACTGGGGGCATTCGTATTGCGACGTTAGAGGTGAAATTCTTGGATCGTCGCAAGACGAACATCAGCGAAAGCATTTGCCAAAGGTGTTTTCATCAATCAAGAACGAAAGTTAGAGGTTCGAAGGCGATTAGATACCGCCCTAGTTCTAACCGTAAATATGTCATCTAGCGATCCGCCGACGTTACTACAATGGCTCGGCGGGCAGCTTCCGGGAAACCAAAGATTTTGGACTCCGGGGGGAGTATGGTTGCAAAGCTGAAACTTAAAGGAATTGACGGAAGGGCACCACCAGGAGTGGAGCCTGCGGCTTAATTTGACTCAACACGGGAAATCTCACCAGGCCCGGACACCGGAAGGATTGACAGATTAACAGCTCTTTCTTGATTCGGTGGGTGGTGGTGCATGGCCGTTCTTAGTTGGTGGAGCGATTTGTCTGGTTAATTCCGGTAACGAACGAGACTCTAGCCTGCTAAATAGGCGTCGTCATTTCGGTGTGCATGGCTTCGGTCACGCAACTCACTGGCGACGTATTAAAATTCTTCTTAGAGGGACCGGCGGTTTCGAGCCGCACGAGATTGAGCAATAACAGGTCTGTGATGCCCTTAGATGTCCTGGGCCGCACGCGCGCTACACTGAAGGAATCAACATGTTCTCCCTGGCCTAAAGGCCCGGGCAACCCGTTGAAACTCCTTCGTGCTGGGGATTGGGGTTTGCAATTATCCCCCATAAACGAGGAATTCCTAGTAAGCGCGAGTCATAAGCTCGCGTTGATTACGTCCCTGCCCTTTGTACACACCGCCCGTCGCTACTACCGATTGAATGATTTAGTGAGGTCTTCGGACCGACACGCGGTGGCTTCACGGCCGTTGGCGTCGTTGGGAAGTTGACCAAACTTGATCATTTAGAGGAAGTAAAAGTCGTAACAAGGTTTCCGTAGGGGAACCTGCGGAAGGATCATTAACGTGTAACGGTGCATAATCAGCATTGTGACATTGAAAGTCCATATCCAAAGATATAACTGTCCAGAGGGACGTTGACGCGCAACGATATTAATGTGTTGTTGCGCGTCGCTCTCTCGCGTCACGCTCGCCTGAGGTTTTGACGGGTGTAAAATCCGCACCTCGAGCCTTAGCGTCTCACGTAAGCGTGCTCGTTAACTAAACAAAACACACGGTTTGGAGTGAGAGAGCGTGTGCCGTCTCGACGGCGCGCGTCTCCTCTCGTTCTGAGTGAAATATTTATTAATTATTTTTTATTTTTAACTTTACCAGAAACTATTACCCTGGACGGTGGATCACTTGGCTCGCGGGTCGATGAAGAACGCAGTTAACTGCGCGTCATAGTGTGAACTGCAGGACACATTTGAACATCGACATTTCGAACGCACATTGCGGTCCGTGGATACACATCCAGGACCACTCCTGTCTGAGGGCCGGCTGCATAAAAACAAAACCACATTGCGCGCGCGCGCTGTAAAATGCGCCGCGCAGTTGACGGTTCTCGCGTGGAGTGTCTCTTGAGAAAGAGGGGCTTGACGCGAGTCCGTTTAAAAATTGCAAAACATTATACGTTGGATTGATTTATTGACACTCTCTGCTGTGTCGACAGATTTGCACAACACACGATGTGTGATTCAATTGCGTGTTGCGTTGTTGTGCATTATCATGTTCGATTGCGCGCGGAGTTGTGTCAATTTCCTCGTGTAGTAGGCGGACTCGACGTCCGAAGGGCGTGTCGGCGCGGTGCTCTCGCGAGCGCTTCGTCGTAGCGTCGTAACGGATATCGTGTCTGCCTCCCATTTTATACGTTGGCCTCAGATCAGGGAGGATTACCCGCCGAATTTAAGCATATTAGTAAGCGGAGGAAAAGAAACTAACTAGGATTTCCTTAGTAGCGGCGAGCGAACAGGAAATAGCCCAGCACTGAATCCCGCCGTTGTAACGGCGGCGGGAGATGTGGTGTTCGGGAGGTTCCGCTTTCTTGTCGTCGTCCACTCCTGTCCAAGTTCGTCTTGAACGGGGCCCATTTCCCATAGAGGGTGCCAGGCCCGTAGCGACGGAGGACGTCGGCGAGAGGGACTCTCCTCAGAGTCGGGTTGCTTGAGAGTGCAGCCCTAAGTGGGTGGTAAACTCCATCTAAGGCTAAATATTACCGCGAGACCGATAGCGAACAAGTACCGTGAGGGAAAGTTGAAAAGAACTTTGAAGAGAGAGTTCAACAGTACGTGAAACCGCTCAGGGGTAAACCTGCGAAACTCGAATGAACGAACGGGGAGATTCATCGTTATTCCGCGGCGTGGTGGCGCGCTCTCGATATCGTCGGCCTCGGTCGTGCGGTACGGGGCGCGTCGTTCGACGTTCGCGGACGGCGTGCACTTCTCCCTTAGTAATACATCGCGACCCGTTCGATGTCGGTCTAAGCGCCGTTCGGGAGTCACTGTTGCATCCTTCGGGTTGCAGCGGTGACCGTGACGGTTGCCGACCGGCTGTCGGACGGTATTTTAACGGATCGCGTACGCGTTTATGCGCGTCCGGCCCGACGCAAGGCTACGTCGTTCACTCCCTTCCTGCCCGAGTGCGGTCGGGGGTGCGGCGCGCCTGCTGTCGCAGCCGTGCTGTCTCGGACTGTACGCGTCCCGTGTCTGCGATGATTCAGTTTCGGGCACTCGCAGGACCCGTCTTGAAACACGGACCAAGGAGTCTAGCATGTGTGCGAGTCATTGAGTAAAATGTCTAAACTGAAAGGCGCAACGAAAGTGAAGGTGGACGCTCGCCGTCCGCTCAGGGAGGATGGTGCGTCGATCTCGGTCGGCCTCTCGCACTCCCGAGGCGTCTCGTTTCCAATCTGAGATTGCAGGCGCGCTCTGAGCACAGATGCTGGGACCCGAAAGATGGTGAACTATGCCTGGTCAGGTCGAAGTCAGGGGAAACCCTGATGGAGGACCGTAGCGATTCTGACGTGCAAATCGATCGTCGGAACTGGGTATAGGGGCGAAAGACTAATCGAACCATCTAGTAGCTGGTTCCGTCCGAAGTTTCCCTCAGGATAGCTGGCGTCGATTTGAACAGTCTCATCCGGTAAAGCGAATGATTAGAGGCATTGGGGTCGAAACGACTTCAACCTATTCTCAAACTTTAAATGGGTGAGAACTCCGGCTTACTCGAACGATGAAGCCGGAGATCTGATGACGGTGCCAAGTGGGCCAATTTTGGTAAGCAGAACTGGCGCTGTGGGATGAACCAAACGTAGTGTTAAGGCGCCCAAAAAACGCTCATGGGACACCATGAAAGGCGTTGGTCGCTCATGACAGCAGGACGGTGGCCATGGAAGTCGGAATCCGCTAAGGAGTGTGCAACGACTCACCTGCCGAAGCAACCAGCCCTGAAAATGGATGGCGCTGAAGCGTTTTGCCTATACACTACCGTTACCGGCATGTGCGATGTTTTTATTAATATCATTAAGCCGTAACGAGTAGGACGTGCGCGGCGGTGAGCGCAGAAGGGTCTGGGCGTGAGCCCGCCTGGAGCCGCCGTCGGTGCAGATCTTGGTGGTAGTAGCAAATACTCCAGCGAGGCCCTGGAGGACTGACGTGGAGAAGGGTTTCGCGTGAACAGTAGTTGCTCGCGAGTCAGTCGATCCTAAGCTCAAGGAGAAATCTTATGTCGATGTGGCGTGTTTATCTGATAAATAACGCCCTTTGAGCGAAAGGGAATCCGGTTCCTATT
>OX595861.1:11141696-11149196 GCA_951392215.1 Epirrita christyi
AATGTCGAATCTCTTGGTGCAAACTCTCAAAAGTTATTGGTGCGAACAAGTTAAACGTGGTCCAGGTACGAACTGTTTAAAAAAAAACTTTATGTATGCATGTTGTGTGTTCAAGTTAAATATTATAATGTTATTGTTGTTTCGTTGTAATGAATGGAATTAATTGTTATATTTGTTTTTTTTATTGTCAGGTGCGAACGAGTGAACCGTCGCCCCGACAAAGGCTATCGCGTGTCGGCGATGCATGTCGAATCTCTTGGTGCGAACTCTCAAAAATTATTGGTGGGTGCGAACCAGTTAAACGTGGTCCAGGTACGAACTGTTTTAAAAAAAACTTTATGCATGTATGCATGCATGTTGTGTGTTCAAGTTAAATATTATAATGTTATTGTTGTTTCGTTGTAATGAATGGAATGAATTGTTATTTTTGTTTTTTTTTATTGTCAGGTGCGAACGAGTGAACCGTCGCCCCGACAAAGGCGCATCGCGCGTCTCGGCGATGGATGTCGAATCTCTTGGTGCAAACTGTCAAAAGTTATTGGTGGGTGCGAACAAGTTAAACGTGGTCCAGGTACGAACTGTTTTAAAAAAAACTTTATGCATGTATGCATGCATGTTGTGTGTTCAAGTTAAATATTATAATGTTATTGTTGTTTCGTTGTAATGAATGGAATGAATTGTTATTTTTGTTTTTTTTTATTGTCAGGTGCGAACGAGTGAACCGTCGCCCCGACAAAGGCTATCGCGTGTCGGCGATGCATGTCGAATCTCTTGGTGCGAACTCTCAAAAGTTATTGGTGGGTGCGAACAAGTTAAACGTGGTCCAGGTACGAACTGTTTTAAAAAAAACTTTATGTATGTATGCATGCATGTTGTGTGTTCAAGTTAAATATTATAATGTTATTGTTGTTTCGTTGTAATGAATGGAATGAATTGTTATTTTTGTTTTTTTTTATTGTCAGGTGCGAACGAGTGAACCGTCGCCCCGACAAAGGCGCATCGCGCGTCTCGGCGATGGATGTCGAATCTCTTGGTGCGAACAAGTCAAACGTGTGTATTTTTAAGTTAAATATTATATTATTGTTTCGTTGTAATTATGGGATGACACAGTCGAATCACGACACACGACTCCAACCGGCGTATGTAATTGTTTTATTTGGGTTTTTGTTGTCAGGTGCGAACAAGTTCATGTGAACAAGTTGATTTGTGTGTATGTTAAAGTTAAATATTGTATTATTGTTTCGTAGTAATAATGGAATGACACAATAAAACCACGACACACGACCCAACCACCGCATTTTGTTGTTAATCATGTAAATGTATCATTAATATAAGTTTTCGGTTATATTATTGTCATTTGCGAACAAGTTGATGTATATAATTATAACGTAACATAACGCCCAACAGTCACATACGTAGACAGGATCCCACACTGGGATTCCCTGTGTCGTGCGTGTCACACATTACCCAGACCCGGAACAAATAGCACTGACCTCTCGTTATTCTGTCAATTCTCTTATTATCATGGAATGACACAATCAAATCACGACAATTACGACCCAACGAGCGCATTGTAGCTCATGATGACGTATTTATTTAAGTGAAACGACGCAACGGTGATCACAGCGTAGGTATGCACGTCGAATAGCTGGTACGAACTCTTAAAATAATTATTGATGTCAGGTGCGAACAAGTCAATGTGCATGTTTTAAAGCTAATGATTGATTGATGTATTTATTTAAAATTCATTTTAATTTGTGCGTCCAACTAATTCACAGAACATGCAACCAAAGTTTACCAAATGAATTGGAGAGAAAAAAAATTTTTTTTTTTTTTATTTTTTTAAATAAATATTTTAATAAATATTTAAAATTATTATTTAATCTTTTTATTTACTCGAATTGAATAACATATCAATAATAAAAAGTTATAATTTTTTTTACAAAAATTTTTGTCAAAATTTCTGTAACTATAATAGTATACTCAATGTGTTGCCGGTATAATGCCAGTAGAAGGCGAACGTGATGTTATATGAACGGAGAGATATCGAAGGATTCATTATCATATATACGACGATGCCGTTTCGACACTGTTGTGCGAGCGTACAGCGGGGTTTGCTACGACGACCGAGTATAATTTTGTAATTTTTTTTTAATTTGAGAAAAGAAAAAGAAAAAAAAAAAAAAAAAAATTTTTTTTTCAGTCTTTCGTTTTATTGTAAGACTTGCAATAATAATTCTATACGAGCCGCTAAAGCGGAAAGACAATTTTTTTTTCTCAATCGCGATCAGAGCTTCTAGCGTCATTATCCGTACCGTTCACATGACATTACGACAATACATTATATCATTTGATACATTATATGTGTGTGTTTCTTTACCGGGATTATCACATTATAATGTATGAGTACTGTGTTCTATTACAAAAATCCATACGCGTGCCCGGCGCGAGCCCGCCCACCTAGTAATGTTAAATTATTGGTGTGTGTGCTTCGCATTGTGCCTATGCGCGTTTGGATCTCACAATGGTTACGTGTCCGTGTTTCGGATGTAATCTTGCGATGTTAACGAATGCAATCAGTTTTATGTTTAGCTTGCAAAGCAGTGAGGCAGGGCCGCCTTGGCTCTAACGCCCTCGCGCATAAAAGCAGCCTGGAGCTCGGTTCTCTCCATCATCCGGGCGTGATCGTTCTATTGTAAATCGCACATGGAAATGTTTTATTATAATAAACGTGGAGATGACCCGAAGGAAACATCAATGTAAGGCTGTCATTAAAGCCTCTAAAACGAAGAGACGATACTTTAAAAGATCGCGCTCACACGAATGACTACACTCAATTCAGAAGACCAGCCCTCCGCGGCCGGCTTAAGCAAGCCGGTCAGCAGGGTAAAGTTCGACTGTTAGAGTTTAGCTCCCTGGTTGATCCTGCCAGTAGTTATATGCTTGTCTCAAAGATTAAGCCATGCATGTCTCAGTGCAAGCCGTATTAAGGCGATACCGCGAATGGCTCAATATATCAGTTTTGGTTCCTTAGATCTTACTCAGTTACTTGGATAACTGTGGTAATTCTAGAGCTAATACATGCAATCAGAACTCTGACCAGTGATGGGATGAGTGCTTTTATTAGATCAAAACCAATCGACGGAGGGCCTCGCGTCCAAAGTCGTTAATTTTGATGAATCTGGATAACTTTTGCCGATCGCATGGTCCAGTACCGGCGACGCATCTTTCAAATGTCTGCCTTATCAACTTTCGATGGTAGTTTCTGCGACTACCATGGTTGTCACGGGTAACGGGGAATCAGGGTTCGATTCCGGAGAGGGAGCCTGAGAAACGGCTACCACATCCAAGGAAGGCAGCAGGCGCGCAAATTACCCACTCCCGGCACGGGGAGGTAGTGACGAAAAATAACGATACGGGACTCTTACGAGGCCTCGTAATCGGAATGAGTACACTTTAAATATTTTAACGAGGAACAATTGGAGGGCAAGTCTGGTGCCAGCAGCCGCGGTAATTCCAGCTCCAATAGCGTATACTAAAATTGTTGCGGTTAAAAAGCTCGTAGTTGCATTTGTGCGCCGCGCTGTCGGTGCACCGCATCCGCGGTGATACTGACACGTTTGCGGAGCATATCGTCGGTGAGCCGGCGGTAACACGCCGGTTCAATATCAAAATCCTATCGCGGTGCTCTTTATTGAGTGTCGAGGTGGGCCGACAATTTTACTTTGAACAAATTAGAGTGCTCAAAGCGGGCTCAAAATGCTGCTTGAATATTTCGTGCATGGAATAATAGAATATGATCTCGGTTCTATTTTGTTGGTTTTCAGAACTCCGAGGTAATGATTAATAGGGATAACTGGGGGCATTCGTATTGCGACGTTAGAGGTGAAATTCTTGGATCGTCGCAAGACGAACATCAGCGAAAGCATTTGCCAAAGGTGTTTTCATCAATCAAGAACGAAAGTTAGAGGTTCGAAGGCGATTAGATACCGCCCTAGTTCTAACCGTAAATATGTCATCTAGCGATCCGCCGACGTTACTACAATGGCTCGGCGGGCAGCTTCCGGGAAACCAAAGATTTTGGACTCCGGGGGGAGTATGGTTGCAAAGCTGAAACTTAAAGGAATTGACGGAAGGGCACCACCAGGAGTGGAGCCTGCGGCTTAATTTGACTCAACACGGGAAATCTCACCAGGCCCGGACACCGGAAGGATTGACAGATTAACAGCTCTTTCTTGATTCGGTGGGTGGTGGTGCATGGCCGTTCTTAGTTGGTGGAGCGATTTGTCTGGTTAATTCCGGTAACGAACGAGACTCTAGCCTGCTAAATAGGCGTCGTCATTTCGGTGTGCATGGCTTCGGTCACGCAACTCACTGGCGACGTATTAAAATTCTTCTTAGAGGGACCGGCGGTTTCGAGCCGCACGAGATTGAGCAATAACAGGTCTGTGATGCCCTTAGATGTCCTGGGCCGCACGCGCGCTACACTGAAGGAATCAACATGTTCTCCCTGGCCTAAAGGCCCGGGCAACCCGTTGAAACTCCTTCGTGCTGGGGATTGGGGTTTGCAATTATCCCCCATAAACGAGGAATTCCTAGTAAGCGCGAGTCATAAGCTCGCGTTGATTACGTCCCTGCCCTTTGTACACACCGCCCGTCGCTACTACCGATTGAATGATTTAGTGAGGTCTTCGGACCGACACGCGGTGGCTTCACGGCCGTTGGCGTCGTTGGGAAGTTGACCAAACTTGATCATTTAGAGGAAGTAAAAGTCGTAACAAGGTTTCCGTAGGGGAACCTGCGGAAGGATCATTAACGTGTAACGGTGCATAATCAGCATTGTGACATTGAAAGTCCATATCCAAAGATATAACTGTCCAGAGGGACGTTGACGCGCAACGATATTAATGTGTTGTTGCGCGTCGCTCTCTCGCGTCACGCTCGCCTGAGGTTTTGACGGGTGTAAAATCCGCACCTCGAGCCTTAGCGTCTCACGTAAGCGTGCTCGTTAACTAAACAAAACACACGGTTTGGAGTGAGAGAGCGTGTGCCGTCTCGACGGCGCGCGTCTCCTCTCGTTCTGAGTGAAATATTTATTAATTATTTTTTATTTTTAACTTTACCAGAAACTATTACCCTGGACGGTGGATCACTTGGCTCGCGGGTCGATGAAGAACGCAGTTAACTGCGCGTCATAGTGTGAACTGCAGGACACATTTGAACATCGACATTTCGAACGCACATTGCGGTCCGTGGATACACATCCAGGACCACTCCTGTCTGAGGGCCGGCTGCATAAAAACAAAACCACATTGCGCGCGCGCGCTGTAAAATGCGCCGCGCAGTTGACGGTTCTCGCGTGGAGTGTCTCTTGAGAAAGAGGGGCTTGACGCGAGTCCGTTTAAAAATTGCAAAACATTATACGTTGGATTGATTTATTGACACTCTCTGCTGTGTCGACAGATTTGCACAACACACGATGTGTGATTCAATTGCGTGTTGCGTTGTTGTGCATTATCATGTTCGATTGCGCGCGGAGTTGTGTCAATTTCCTCGTGTAGTAGGCGGACTCGACGTCCGAAGGGCGTGTCGGCGCGGTGCTCTCGCGAGCGCTTCGTCGTAGCGTCGTAACGGATATCGTGTCTGCCTCCCATTTTATACGTTGGCCTCAGATCAGGGAGGATTACCCGCCGAATTTAAGCATATTAGTAAGCGGAGGAAAAGAAACTAACTAGGATTTCCTTAGTAGCGGCGAGCGAACAGGAAATAGCCCAGCACTGAATCCCGCCGTTGTAACGGCGGCGGGAGATGTGGTGTTCGGGAGGTTCCGCTTTCTTGTCGTCGTCCACTCCTGTCCAAGTTCGTCTTGAACGGGGCCCATTTCCCATAGAGGGTGCCAGGCCCGTAGCGACGGAGGACGTCGGCGAGAGGGACTCTCCTCAGAGTCGGGTTGCTTGAGAGTGCAGCCCTAAGTGGGTGGTAAACTCCATCTAAGGCTAAATATTACCGCGAGACCGATAGCGAACAAGTACCGTGAGGGAAAGTTGAAAAGAACTTTGAAGAGAGAGTTCAACAGTACGTGAAACCGCTCAGGGGTAAACCTGCGAAACTCGAATGAACGAACGGGGAGATTCATCGTTATTCCGCGGCGTGGTGGCGCGCTCTCGATATCGTCGGCCTCGGTCGTGCGGTACGGGGCGCGTCGTTCGACGTTCGCGGACGGCGTGCACTTCTCCCTTAGTAATACATCGCGACCCGTTCGATGTCGGTCTAAGCGCCGTTCGGGAGTCACTGTTGCATCCTTCGGGTTGCAGCGGTGACCGTGACGGTTGCCGACCGGCTGTCGGACGGTATTTTAACGGATCGCGTACGCGTTTATGCGCGTCCGGCCCGACGCAAGGCTACGTCGTTCACTCCCTTCCTGCCCGAGTGCGGTCGGGGGTGCGGCGCGCCTGCTGTCGCAGCCGTGCTGTCTCGGACTGTACGCGTCCCGTGTCTGCGATGATTCAGTTTCGGGCACTCGCAGGACCCGTCTTGAAACACGGACCAAGGAGTCTAGCATGTGTGCGAGTCATTGAGTAAAATGTCTAAACTGAAAGGCGCAACGAAAGTGAAGGTGGACGCTCGCCGTCCGCTCAGGGAGGATGGTGCGTCGATCTCGGTCGGCCTCTCGCACTCCCGAGGCGTCTCGTTTCCAATCTGAGATTGCAGGCGCGCTCTGAGCACAGATGCTGGGACCCGAAAGATGGTGAACTATGCCTGGTCAGGTCGAAGTCAGGGGAAACCCTGATGGAGGACCGTAGCGATTCTGACGTGCAAATCGATCGTCGGAACTGGGTATAGGGGCGAAAGACTAATCGAACCATCTAGTAGCTGGTTCCGTCCGAAGTTTCCCTCAGGATAGCTGGCGTCGATTTGAACAGTCTCATCCGGTAAAGCGAATGATTAGAGGCATTGGGGTCGAAACGACTTCAACCTATTCTCAAACTTTAAATGGGTGAGAACTCCGGCTTACTCGAACGATGAAGCCGGAGATCTGATGACGGTGCCAAGTGGGCCAATTTTGGTAAGCAGAACTGGCGCTGTGGGATGAACCAAACGTAGTGTTAAGGCGCCCAAAAAACGCTCATGGGACACCATGAAAGGCGTTGGTCGCTCATGACAGCAGGACGGTGGCCATGGAAGTCGGAATCCGCTAAGGAGTGTGCAACGACTCACCTGCCGAAGCAACCAGCCCTGAAAATGGATGGCGCTGAAGCGTTTTGCCTATACACTACCGTTACCGGCATGTGCGATGTTTTTATTAATATCATTAAGCCGTAACGAGTAGGACGTGCGCGGCGGTGAGCGCAGAAGGGTCTGGGCGTGAGCCCGCCTGGAGCCGCCGTCGGTGCAGATCTTGGTGGTAGTAGCAAATACTCCAGCGAGGCCCTGGAGGACTGACGTGGAGAAGGGTTTCGCGTGAACAGTAGTTGCTCGCGAGTCAGTCGATCCTAAGCT
>OX595861.1:11151696-11226696 GCA_951392215.1 Epirrita christyi
ACTTTATGCATGTATGTATGTATGTATGTATGTATGTATGCATGCATGTGTGCATGTTTAAGTTAAATATTATATTATTGAATGTCGAATCTCTTGGTGCAAACTCTCAAAAGTTATTGGTGCGAACAAGTTAAACGTGGTCCAGGTACGAACTGTTTAAAAAAAAACTTTATGTATGCATGTTGTGTGTTCAAGTTAAATATTATAATGTTATTGTTGTTTCGTTGTAATGAATGGAATTAATTGTTATATTTGTTTTTTTTATTGTCAGGTGCGAACGAGTGAACCGTCGCCCCGACAAAGGCTATCGCGTGTCGGCGATGCATGTCGAATCTCTTGGTGCGAACTCTCAAAAGTTATTGGTGGGTGCGAACCAGTTAAACGTGGTCCAGGTACGAACTGTTTTAAAAAAAACTTTATGCATGTATGCATGCATGTTGTGTGTTCAAGTTAAATATTATAATGTTATTGTTGTTTCGTTGTAATGAATGGAATGAATTGTTATTTTTGTTTTTTTTTATTGTCAGGTGCGAACGAGTGAACCGTCGCCCCGACAAAGGCGCATCGCGCGTCTCGGCGATGGATGTCGAATCTCTTGGTGCAAACTGTCAAAAGTTATTGGTGGGTGCGAACAAGTTAAACGTGGTCCAGGTACGAACTGTTTTAAAAAAAACTTTATGCATGTATGCATGCATGTTGTGTGTTCAAGTTAAATATTATAATGTTATTGTTGTTTCGTTGTAATGAATGGAATGAATTGTTATTTTTGTTTTTTTTTATTGTCAGGTGCGAACGAGTGAACCGTCGCCCCGACAAAGGCTATCGCGTGTCGGCGATGCATGTCGAATCTCTTGGTGCGAACTCTCAAAAGTTATTGGTGGGTGCGAACAAGTTAAACGTGGTCCAGGTACGAACTGTTTTAAAAAAAACTTTATGTATGTATGCATGCATGTTGTGTGTTCAAGTTAAATATTATAATGTTATTGTTGTTTCGTTGTAATGAATGGAATGAATTGTTATTTTTGTTTTTTTTTATTGTCAGGTGCGAACGAGTGAACCGTCGCCCCGACAAAGGCGCATCGCGCGTCTCGGCGATGGATGTCGAATCTCTTGGTGCGAACAAGTCAAACGTGTGTATTTTTAAGTTAAATATTATATTATTGTTTCGTTGTAATTATGGGATGACACAGTCGAATCACGACACACGACTCCAACCGGCGTATGTAATTGTTTTATTTGGGTTTTTGTTGTCAGGTGCGAACAAGTTCATGTGAACAAGTTGATTTGTGTGTATGTTAAAGTTAAATATTGTATTATTGTTTCGTAGTAATAATGGAATGACACAATAAAACCACGACACACGACCCAACCACCGCATTTTGTTGTTAATCATGTAAATGTATCATTAATATAAGTTTTCGGTTATATTATTGTCATTTGCGAACAAGTTGATGTATATAATTATAACGTAACATAACGCCCAACAGTCACATACGTAGACAGGATCCCACACTGGGATTCCCTGTGTCGTGCGTGTCACACATTACCCAGACCCGGAACAAATAGCACTGACCTCTCGTTATTCTGTCAATTCTCTTATTATCATGGAATGACACAATCAAATCACGACAATTACGACCCAACGAGCGCATTGTAGCTCATGATGACGTATTTATTTAAGTGAAACGACGCAACGGTGATCACAGCGTAGGTATGCACGTCGAATAGCTGGTACGAACTCTTAAAATAATTATTGATGTCAGGTGCGAACAAGTCAATGTGCATGTTTTAAAGCTAATGATTGATTGATGTATTTATTTAAAATTCATTTTAATTTGTGCGTCCAACTAATTCACAGAACATGCAACCAAAGTTTACCAAATGAATTGGAGAGAAAAAAAATTTTTTTTTTTTTTATTTTTTTAAATAAATATTTTAATAAATATTTAAAATTATTATTTAATCTTTTTATTTACTCGAATTGAATAACATATCAATAATAAAAAGTTATAATTTTTTTTACAAAAATTTTTGTCAAAATTTCTGTAACTATAATAGTATACTCAATGTGTTGCCGGTATAATGCCAGTAGAAGGCGAACGTGATGTTATATGAACGGAGAGATATCGAAGGATTCATTATCATATATACGACGATGCCGTTTCGACACTGTTGTGCGAGCGTACAGCGGGGTTTGCTACGACGACCGAGTATAATTTTGTAATTTTTTTTTAATTTGAGAAAAGAAAAAGAAAAAAAAAAAAAAAAAAATTTTTTTTTCAGTCTTTCGTTTTATTGTAAGACTTGCAATAATAATTCTATACGAGCCGCTAAAGCGGAAAGACAATTTTTTTTTCTCAATCGCGATCAGAGCTTCTAGCGTCATTATCCGTACCGTTCACATGACATTACGACAATACATTATATCATTTGATACATTATATGTGTGTGTTTCTTTACCGGGATTATCACATTATAATGTATGAGTACTGTGTTCTATTACAAAAATCCATACGCGTGCCCGGCGCGAGCCCGCCCACCTAGTAATGTTAAATTATTGGTGTGTGTGCTTCGCATTGTGCCTCTGCGCGTTTGGATCTCACAATGGTTACGTGTCCGTGTTTCGGATGTAATCTTGCGATGTTAACGAATGCAATCAGTTTTATGTTTAGCTTGCAAAGCAGTGAGGCAGGGCCGCCTTGGCTCTAACGCCCTCGCGCATAAAAGCAGCCTGGAGCTCGGTTCTCTCCATCATCCGGGCGTGATCGTTCTATTGTAAATCGCACATGGAAATGTTTTATTATAATAAACGTGGAGATGACCCGAAGGAAACATCAATGTAAGGCTGTCATTAAAGCCTCTAAAACGAAGAGACGATACTTTAAAAGATCGCGCTCACACGAATGACTACACTCAATTCAGAAGACCAGCCCTCCGCGGCCGGCTTAAGCAAGCCGGTCAGCAGGGTAAAGTTCGACTGTTAGAGTTTAGCTCCCTGGTTGATCCTGCCAGTAGTTATATGCTTGTCTCAAAGATTAAGCCATGCATGTCTCAGTGCAAGCCGTATTAAGGCGATACCGCGAATGGCTCAATATATCAGTTTTGGTTCCTTAGATCTTACTCAGTTACTTGGATAACTGTGGTAATTCTAGAGCTAATACATGCAATCAGAACTCTGACCAGTGATGGGATGAGTGCTTTTATTAGATCAAAACCAATCGACGGAGGGCCTCGCGTCCAAAGTCGTTAATTTTGATGAATCTGGATAACTTTTGCCGATCGCATGGTCCAGTACCGGCGACGCATCTTTCAAATGTCTGCCTTATCAACTTTCGATGGTAGTTTCTGCGACTACCATGGTTGTCACGGGTAACGGGGAATCAGGGTTCGATTCCGGAGAGGGAGCCTGAGAAACGGCTACCACATCCAAGGAAGGCAGCAGGCGCGCAAATTACCCACTCCCGGCACGGGGAGGTAGTGACGAAAAATAACGATACGGGACTCTTACGAGGCCTCGTAATCGGAATGAGTACACTTTAAATATTTTAACGAGGAACAATTGGAGGGCAAGTCTGGTGCCAGCAGCCGCGGTAATTCCAGCTCCAATAGCGTATACTAAAATTGTTGCGGTTAAAAAGCTCGTAGTTGCATTTGTGCGCCGCGCTGTCGGTGCACCGCATCCGCGGTGATACTGACACGTTTGCGGAGCATATCGTCGGTGAGCCGGCGGTAACACGCCGGTTCAATATCAAAATCCTATCGCGGTGCTCTTTATTGAGTGTCGAGGTGGGCCGACAATTTTACTTTGAACAAATTAGAGTGCTCAAAGCGGGCTCAAAATGCTGCTTGAATATTTCGTGCATGGAATAATAGAATATGATCTCGGTTCTATTTTGTTGGTTTTCAGAACTCCGAGGTAATGATTAATAGGGATAACTGGGGGCATTCGTATTGCGACGTTAGAGGTGAAATTCTTGGATCGTCGCAAGACGAACATCAGCGAAAGCATTTGCCAAAGGTGTTTTCATCAATCAAGAACGAAAGTTAGAGGTTCGAAGGCGATTAGATACCGCCCTAGTTCTAACCGTAAATATGTCATCTAGCGATCCGCCGACGTTACTACAATGGCTCGGCGGGCAGCTTCCGGGAAACCAAAGATTTTGGACTCCGGGGGGAGTATGGTTGCAAAGCTGAAACTTAAAGGAATTGACGGAAGGGCACCACCAGGAGTGGAGCCTGCGGCTTAATTTGACTCAACACGGGAAATCTCACCAGGCCCGGACACCGGAAGGATTGACAGATTAACAGCTCTTTCTTGATTCGGTGGGTGGTGGTGCATGGCCGTTCTTAGTTGGTGGAGCGATTTGTCTGGTTAATTCCGGTAACGAACGAGACTCTAGCCTGCTAAATAGGCGTCGTCATTTCGGTGTGCATGGCTTCGGTCACGCAACTCACTGGCGACGTATTAAAATTCTTCTTAGAGGGACCGGCGGTTTCGAGCCGCACGAGATTGAGCAATAACAGGTCTGTGATGCCCTTAGATGTCCTGGGCCGCACGCGCGCTACACTGAAGGAATCAACATGTTCTCCCTGGCCTAAAGGCCCGGGCAACCCGTTGAAACTCCTTCGTGCTGGGGATTGGGGTTTGCAATTATCCCCCATAAACGAGGAATTCCTAGTAAGCGCGAGTCATAAGCTCGCGTTGATTACGTCCCTGCCCTTTGTACACACCGCCCGTCGCTACTACCGATTGAATGATTTAGTGAGGTCTTCGGACCGACACGCGGTGGCTTCACGGCCGTTGGCGTCGTTGGGAAGTTGACCAAACTTGATCGGTTAGGTTAGGTTAGGTTAGGTTAGGTTAGGTTAGGTTAGGTTAGGTTAGGTTAGGTTAGGTTAGGTTAGGTTAGGTTAGGTTAGGTTAGGTTAGGTTAGGTTTTTTTTTTTTTTTTTTTTTTTTTTTTTTTTTTTTTTTTTTTTTTTTTTTTGACGTCTCGAAACGTCACTATGCGTTCACCACAGACCTTCTTGTCCGTGCTCTTATTTAACTAGGTTTTTATTTATTAACTCTTTTTCTTGTACATATTATTTCTTTCCATTTTAACTTACTCAATAAACTAAGGAAACTTAGGGATAAGGTTACATTGGGTTTTACAATTATTTGATATTTTACATAGTTGCTTATGAGCTATATATTACTAAGGATCTTTATTGCTTAAACTATGGGTTACATTCTTACAGTAGTTGAATTTAAAGACTAGGTTTCAAACATTTAAAACTTAATTTCAACAATGACTTTTAATACAAAAATAACATATGTTACTGACTCCCACCCCCTTCCTCTGGCATTCCAGCCAGAGCCTCCCACACCACAGCGTTGCGATCTTTTATTGCCATTTTCAGATTGTACTCAACGATGGTCTTAGCTGGCGCTGCCATTGCTCGCTCGGCGAAGTATCCTATAGCGTCCTTGGTGTCGTCGGCGTAGTAGGTGCAGCTGTTTGTGTGCCGCGATATAGCTACTACTGCGTGTGGAACGCTCTCATGCAACTTCATCTTGCGCCTAGTATTGATGACAACAACAGATTCATAAGATAAACCCTGAGCTTCGTGTATGGTAAGCGTACGCGATCCTGCACCCTCTCCGTAACCCTGGTTGATGAGGGTTTCCTTCTCCTCCTGGGTGTGAACAAGGAAGAGTGTGTTGGGAGGGTCCTTGGAAATTCGCGCGCCTGTGTAACTTTTCAGCTTCAAGGATTTAACTATGGGCTTGGACGAGTATATGCCAGAGTAGACTTCTCGTAGGGCGTACGCGACATCCATTGGGTTCCGATGCGTGCACAACAACTCCTGGCTGATGTTAGCTACCAGGTTTGGGCGATTGTACCTTATCTCGAAGAGGTTGTTCCTGTCGATATAAGGCAGTTGGTTCACATCTCCAATGAGGACAACTTCACCAGCGTTAGACAAACGAGAAGCCATGACAATAGCTCCGAAATGGTTCATGAGAGCCTCGTCTATCGTAAGACGAAAGCATTTCTCCCTGAAACCATTCACTAGAACTGAAGCCATAGTGCGCACCTTGGTTTTAGCCAAGTCTCCAATGCGCTGCGCTAGCTTCTCTTTGAGGTCGTTTGCTGCCTCTGTCGTCGAGGTGATGATGGTGTCCTTGTCCACGTTGAAGTGCTTTACCACCCAGGTTGTTTTGCCGCATCCTGGAACTCCGTTGATCCAGCGAATATTTGGTATCGCCCAGTTATTCCAATCTGCCTCCTGACCCCCCGATATGGTTTTACCCTTTTCGAGGATCCGGTCATCTAGCATAATTTTGGTACACTGGGCTACAACCACTATTGGGTCACTTTCTGGAGTCGCGAAACTTGGTTTTTCAGTCTGCCCCGTCTCACCCTCCTTTTGTGCCACAAAACCACTTGTTGCATTGTAAGCCGCCATATAACTACCTGACATTGTACCCTTTATTACTTGGGATTTGTCATTGTCGTATATGGCAGCCTCCGCCTCCTCGAGTCTCACCTTTAGGAGGCTTTCATTTCCTTGCTCAAAGGTCTGCAAGATCTTTTTGCAGGTTTGAAGGTTCACCTCTTTTGATGCCTTAGTTAGAGCAAGGAACTCGAGGAAGGCATTTGCTACGTGGTCTGACGGGCACAATACCGGTCTGAGACTTGGCGGACTCACCTGCCCCATGTCCGCTCGCGTACGGGTCACCTTCAGCGATATTGGGATGAGTTGTTTTTTAGCTTTCGCTTTCCCTTTTGCTGTTTCTGAAGGTTTCCCGATCAGACTCTTTGCTGCTGCACTGAAAGCGTCCAGAAACTCTGCCAACCTTGTGCTATCCTTTGGAGGTTTTCCGGTTTGCTTGAGTTTCTCCGCCTCATTCTTAGCAGCTGCATTTTGCTGGACGCGTTCGGATCCACTGATCGACGTTGGTATGGGATGTCCCCAGCTGTCTGTGGCTGTATTCCAATTGTGTACTCTTAGGAAGCTAAGGTTTTCACCCCTGTCCTCGTACACAACAACCTCATGATGTTCTGAGGCTTTTATACAACCCAGCCGGTCTACGACTTCCCCTTTCTCATACTCGATCACCATCGCGTCTACGCTTATTATGCGGGATATCCCTTCTGCCGCCCGATCTCCGATTGTAGTGAGCACCGAACTCACCCGTGCGAATGGTGTTAAACCACCCAATTCAAGTAATGCGATCGTTTTGTTCTTTGATCGCACCAACCGACATTGATGGTTTTCCACTTCTATCACAGGTAGTGCGCTGTAGGTTTTAAAGCGCATTGTCGTTTTGGATGTGCTCCCATTAACCAGAGATGCCAGACCGGGAGATATCGCTACTCGCTTTGTTTTCCCGGTTGGGCAGAAGCAGAAACTCAAGCCCAGCCTTTCGTTGTTGTCATCCATAAAAAGAGCCACACCTCGAATTCTGATTCCAGCATTGCCTTTCTCTCCACATGCCAAAAGCTGGGAGATGGCCATGCTATTCGGAGAGGGTGCTAGCTGAGGGATTGCAATGTTGCGTGTATTTGGGTCTTGGGAATGTGTTAGCTCTCGCTGGGGTGGTGGAAGCGTGCTGTTTCTCCTAGCTGCGAGTTGGAAGACCTTTTCGGCATAGGCCAAGAAATGTGGTCTGCATTTCGGATCTTCAAGTATGTTCTGAAGTTCCGACTCAACCAAATTTCTGTCAATCCGAGTTTCAAGATCTATTCGTACCGCCAAGAAACGGGGGCAGTGGAGCAATATGTGCCACACTGACTCACTCACATCTTCATCACACTCGCATCCAGAACTGTCTTTAAGTTTGAACCTGTGTAGGTATTCAGCAATGCCTCCATGTCCCGTCAGTACTTGCACTTGAGTGGGCGACAGTTGTGTAGTCCGCATCATCCGGTATGCTCTTTCGACGGATGGAAGGAACTTCTTAGTAACTGCGCCAGTGCTGGAGGTTACGTATCGATCTTGCCATTTGCGGACCGATTCCTCCCGAATTTTCTTTCTGACGTAAGACAGGGGAACTCTGTCGTAGTCTTGGGTGATGTTGCTGAGTGCAGCCGTTTTTGCGAGCTCATCGGCTCTTTCGTTGCCAGCTGTGCCTACATGCGCCCGCAACCAAAACATCTGAACACCTCTTCCCTCTCTCACAATCCTATCGACGTCTTCTCTTATACTTCTCACCAGGGGATGGCTCAGTTTGGGATTCCGCAGAAGATCGAGTGAAGATCTTGAGTCACTCAAAATGCTAACCACGGGATCCTCGCATAAACTCACCATCTGAATAGCCCTGCTGAGTGCATATAGTTCCGACTGGAAGACTGTGCAAGAAGGGTGAAGCTTAAAGGTGGCAAACTTGGACTCGACGCCTTCTTCCCACCAGGTAAGCGCAGCCCCCACTTGACCTTCTATCTTGCTACCATCTGTGTAGATTTGTGGTCCGGTGATACTGTGAGGTGCACTTTCTAGTAGCCCGTACTCTATGGATGTTAATGTGGATGGATGAGGTTGCTCCAGATATCCCACCCTGAGTTCGAGCTTCTTACCCGGGGGAAGATAGTGTTGGGAGATGCCTTTCTTAGATTTGAAAAGATTTGCTGCTTCTTGGATTCTCAGGTCCAATGGCAGCAAACCTGACAGCACGAGTGCGGACGTCAGCGAGACGGTGCGATATGATCTGCACACTTTCTGTGCAAAACCTCTCTGGATAGCGTTGAGCTGGTTATGATTCATTTGGAGGTCTGCCGCTTGAGACCATGCGCTTGAAGCGTACGTCATAATTGGCTCAACCACTGCGATGTATATGGTCCTAATAATCTCACTGTTCAGGCCCCACGTCACTTTTGCAGCGCACGCAAGTTGTTTATAAATGTCTGTGACTTTTTTACATTGTGCAGACACGTGCGACTTAAAAGTGAGTTTACTGTCAATGACAAGGCCCAACAGTTTTATCTCTTTAACCAGGTTCAGTCTAGTGCCAGACATAACTAACTGAGGAATCTCAAACTTTAACTTCTTTGTAAGCAGCATCGCGTTGGTCTTGTGCGGTGCAAAGTTAAGTTTATTCTGAGTACCCCAGTCAGCTATTATTTCTAGCGTGTTGTTAACTAGACGTTCCAAATTGTTTATAGAGATTTCTGTGAATACGAGGACCACATCGTCCGCAAAAGCTTGACAGTGTACTCCCTCAGCTTCCAGTTTTTGCAACAACGAGTCTAGGATAACGTTCCAAAAGGTTGGTCCTCCGACTGATCCCTGGACACAACCTTTCGTAGTTTCCTTCTCGTATGCTGCTCTGGCATAGTTGACCTTGACCTTCCGGTCGCTGAGATATGAGCACACCATCTCGTAAAGATTTTTTGGACATCTCTTTTTCGCTAGTTGGTTTTTTAAGGCGGGCCACCATGCGTTATCGAAGGCCCCCTCTATGTCTAGAGAGATCAGGAGTACTATGTTTTTATTGTTTACTCCTTTTCTTAAGTGCTCTACCAAGTCATAGAGGGCGTCCTCGGTTCCTCGCTGTGGCATAAAGCCGTATTGGTTTTTATTTAAGGATGGAATTATGTGCCATTGGAGCCGGCCAATCAAAAGCTTCTCGACGATTTTTCCGAGAACTGATAGGAGCCCTATGGGACGGTAGGATTTCGGATGAGTGTAGTCCGACTTTCCGGGTTTCCGGATAATGACCACATGTGCCGTCTTCCACTGTGCTGGGAAGTATTTTAATGATAGGCATTTGTTGACTATAGCCATAAATACCTCCCTATCACTGCGGATTGCTGCGACACAGATGTCAGCTGTGAGCCCGTCTGGTCCGGGGGCTTTTTTGGGATTTTGTGCTTGGAGCACTATTTCCAATTCAGCTGACGTAAAGTGTGGGTCATCTTCCGAAAGATCCTCCCATGGGTTCTCCTTTGTTAGTTCCCGGAGTTCGGTGTGGCACTGCTGGTCAGTGTGCTCCGAATCGTCCGGATAGAAAGTTTTGGCTAGGAGTTCTGCTGACTTATGTGGGGATAGAGTGTTTCCTTCTGGGCTTCTCAGGAGCATATCTTCTTGCCTTCCTGAGGTCTTCCTAATCACTCGGTAAATCTTATCCCACATACTTTCTTTCTCCTGCGTCGTGCAGAACTCCTTCCAATTTTCCGTTTGAGCTTTTTCAGCCTTTGCTGCGTACTCCAATTTGGCTTTTTGATATTCCTCTATGACGAACTTCAAGCGCATTGGGGCTGCATTTCTGATTCTCCTTTTTTTCCGCAGAACCTCTCTTTTAAGATCCTCCAGCGACTGAGACCACCACGGGGGCTTTGGTTCCCCTTTTTTTGTACCCACTGTTTGCATAGTTTGCTCACAGGCTTCGTGGATGGCTTCAGTATAAGCTGTGATCTTACCTTCGAGGTTCCTTTTGGATTCCAACTCGTTTACGGAGGCAATGGTGATGTCTCTCTCCGCAAAAGAGGTCCTTAGTAGAGCCCTGAATTCCGGCCACTTCGCTTTTTTAGTGTTATATTTGCGTGTGGTAATAGGCCGTAAAGGTTCCAGTTAGTTTAGGTTAGGTTAGGTTAGGTTAGGTTAGGTTAGGTTAGGTTAGGTTAGGTTAGGTTAGGTTAGGTTAGGTTAGGTTAGGTTAGGTTAGGTTAGGTTAGGTTAGGTTAGGTTTTTTTTTTTTTTTTTTTTTTTTTTTTTTTTTTTTTTTTTTTTTTTTGCCATCTAGAAATGGCTCTACGTAGTGTCCTCTAACATTATCAGAGATCTTTTCTGCCGTTATTTGCTTATATGCCTACTTTTTCTTAAAACCAAAGTGAAAATCTTTATTTCTAATAAAGTACTTAGTGTAAATTACATATTTTTCCTTATACTATTTTAAATCCTATATTTCTATGCTGAATTTTTATATATTACACTTAATATATTATTCAACAAAAATTTATCTAACATACTTATTTATTACTATTGCTTTATTTGCTAGACTTACACGGTATGAATAGGTCTTATAATTATATCTTTATTTTTGAGCGGGATCTTATTAATAATTTACATATTTTCTTATACTATCTTACATATTATACCTTTACTGAATTTTTATATATTACATTAATATATTTTTCAGCAAAACTTATCTAACTCTATTTATTTCTTACTATTACTTTATTTGCTACGTTAACACAATATGAAATAAACTTATCCCTTACATTTTCAACGCTCATTAACTGACTTGCATTTTCCGAGTTTACATTAAGCTGTAGTTCCTGCTCAAGATCATATCTGTCTCTACCGTGGGATGGACATTCAAATAAAACGTGCTCTATACTTTCAGGTATATCGGGTTCACAGATGCATGATGGGTTTTCCTTACACTTGAACCGGTTCAAGTATTCTGAAAACCCACCATGCCCTGTCATGACCTGCGTCAGCACTCCAGATGGTTCTAACTTTTTAACGACTTTAAAAGCTTTTACCGCGTCTGGGAAGAATAACTTTGTGACAGCTGCAGTCTCGCCCAGTTTGTACCTCCTATTCCATTCGTCAAGCGTTCCCATACGGGTTTGACGCTTGACGAATGAGATAGGACATTTGTCATAATCAGGGCGGGTTTTAATACGTAGGGCTGCATCTTTTGCGAGCTGGTCTGCGCGCTCATTCCCCTCCATCCCTGCGTGAGCCTTTATCCAGAACAAAGAAACATCTTTGTTCTGGTGTTTGCTGGCTTTAATGTTCTTCCTTATGTCCGCCACTAAGGGATGGATAGAGCCTTGGTTTGTTACCGTTTCAAGCGACGACTTAGAGTCGCTATAGATGCCGAAACTGGTTTCAGGCCTCTTAAGGATTTCCACCGTGGCTTTCCATATGGCCAGCAATTCAGCCTGATATACGGTGCAGTGGGACGACAGTTTAAATTTGAGGGATTTGGTTTCGGCGGTATTGTTCCATAGGGACAACGCCGCTCCAACCTTTCCCTCAATTTTGCTGCCGTCCGTGAATATCCTTACTGTTTGACTGTTATGGGCATTCACCTGCTCTTGGTCATCAAGGCATACAAATTGCAAGGCCATATGTTCCGCCGGATGCGGTGAGCTTGCGAATGGGACCATTTGTTCCATCTCTCTGTCTCCTAGCTCTGGCCGGAACACCCCCTTTCTTGCCTCATACAAAGAGGCTGCCTCTTGTATACGAAGGTCAAGAGGGAGTATGCCAGCCAGAACCAGTGCCGAGTTCAGAGAGACAGTACGGTATGCTCTGCAAAGCTTCTGTGCAAACCCTCTCTGAACTACATTCAGCTGTTTTTGGACCAGTATTTTTCTTGCTGCTTGTGCCCAGACGCTGGCCGCATATAGAATGACTGGCTCCACAACTGCTACATATATAATGCGAATGACCTCCGGGTGTAGGCCCCAACTGACCCTGGCAGCTCTAGATAAGCGTTTGTAGAGGCTCAAAGCCTTTTTACAAACGTACGCTGCATGGGTGTTAAAAGTCAGCTTATCGTCAATGATGAGTCCAAGGATTTTAAACTCCTTCACTATGCCAATGTCGATCCCGCCCATGTTCAGGTGTGGGGTGTCGTACTTAAGTTTCCGCGTTATGACCATCGCATTTGTTTTATGCGGTGCGAATTTTAATTTGTTTCTGACACCCCACTCCTGGACATAGGCGAGAGCGGCATTCGCGCGTTGTTGTACCTCAATTGCCGAACTCCCGTCGAAGACCATAACGACATCGTCAGCAAATGCTTGGCAATAGTCACCACGTTCCTCTAGTCCTTTGAGTAAGGGATCTAGGAGCAAATTCCAAAGAATAGGGCCCCCAATCGATCCCTGGACACATCCTTTAGTTGTTTTCCTGGTGACCTCTTCGCCTGCATATCTGACCCTGACTTTCCTATTTCGCAGGTAGCTATCCATGATCCGCCTCAAGTTAACTGGACACTTTTCTTCGGCGAGTCTCACCCTGATTGCGGGCCACCAAGCACTGTCGAAGGCCCCCTCTATGTCTAATGATACCATTGCTATGAGTTTCTTTTGTTCCAGCTTATCGCGTAAATGTTGGATCAAGACATAGAGGGAGTCTTCGGTACTTCTTTGGGGCATAAATCCGTATTGGTGCCTGCTGAGTCTTGGAAGTAGGTGCCACTTTATTCTGCCTACAAGCATTTTTTCCAGAATTTTCCCCATCACTGGCAACAGTCCAATTGGCCTGTAAGATTTAGGTTCTGCGTACGTTTCTTTTCCTGGTTTTCTAAGTATAACGACGGTGGCCTCCTTCCAGATCTCAGGGAAGTGACTTAATTCAAGACATTTATTTGCCAGTGATAGGAAAAGCTCTGGATCCTGTACTATCGCATGCTGGCATATATCAGCCGTCAATCCATCCGACCCCGGGGCTTTCTTAGGATTAAAACTGTTCATCGCGTACTTCAGTTCTTCATGAGTAAACGGCGGATCATGGCTCTCATTATGCTCCAGATCGTTTACTTGTTCAGCCGCTTCTCTTATACGCTGATGATCCGCGTTGTCTCCGTCCGTTTTGTCCTCAGGATAGAATGTCTCGGCTAGCAGTTTAGCAGACTCTTTTTGGTCCAGCAACTTCCCCTCCTTTTCCAGGGGCTGATCTTCCTGCCTCTTGGTTGTCCTACCTATAACCCGATATATCCCCTCCCATAGTCCTTCCTTTTCCTGCCTTCCACAGAAACCCTTCCAGCTTTCTATCTGTGCCCTCTTGGCTTCTTCCTCATAGTTTTCTTTTGCTTGCAGGTACTCAACGATGACTTTCTCCCTTCGGATCGGCGCTGCACATCGGATTCTTCGCTTCCTGGTGGCGACATCTTTCTTCAGCTCGGCAAGTTCTTCAGACCACCACGGTAAGGTAAGTTTGCAATTATTTTTCTTTTTTATTATACTACTGTTACATGCTTGTGTTATTATATCTATGTATGATTCTATTTGCTTTTCTAGTTCTAATTTTTCTTTAATGTTTATAATATTTACTTTATTAATATTATTATCCTCTAGCAATTGGGCCAGTTTCTCATGAAACTGGCTCCAATTTGCTTTTTTGCTGTTATAAACTCTTGTTGATCTACTAATATTTATGCCATTTGCTTTTGTTAATCTAAGTTTGAATATGATCGCGTTGTGGTCTGAGCTCGTCATGCCTACGTCGACTCTCCAGTCTTCCACCAGGTTGAGCATTTCCGTTGTACACACTGTGATATCAACAAAGCTAGTGTATCTCTTGGTCCCCCTGATCGTGTCAAAAGTTGGAGTGTCACCTTCGTTGAGTACCTGCATGCCCATTTCTTCTATAGTTCCAGCCATTTCGTCACCTCTGCAGTCCACTAATCCACTTCCCCACCAAGTACTTTTGGCATTCGCATCACCTCCCATTATTATTTTAGACGATTTGGTCATCTGCTCAATTTTCTTCAGCTGCTCCAGATATGGCTCTATCTGCTGTGGCTCTGGCTCAAAGTAGAATGAGACCACTACGATCTCCCAGGCACTAGTTCTTATCTTTACCACTACGATGTTGGTCGTGGTAAGGTCAGGACATTGGATCACGTCCAATTGCTCATCAAAGACCGCAATTGCTGCCTTTATGATTCCATTACCTTGATTAGTGCACTGGAAGATCCTCACCCCTCTGTAGTCCTTCATTCTACCTATCGCCCCCACATATGGCTCTTGTAGAAGCGCGAAGGCGGATTTGCCCTCGGTAGCCTCAAGCATTAATTCCTGTGTTGCCAGTTCCTTTCGTTGCAAATTTGCTTGAACTACTGAGTAAGCCCTCGTGCTGGCTGGAGCAGCTGATTTTTTGCCCGGGGCCACTTTAGCAATAAGCTATTGTGGCCCTAGCCAGTGCTTCCCACTTCCTTCTGATTGTGCATTCCTGGCTGAATGCACTGTGGTCAACCTTGTTCATCTTGGCATGTGTGCAGTTGCAGCACACTGGGGCCACGCCTGCAAGCCAGTCCGCACAATTCGTCTTCAGGTGGGGTCCCCCGCAATGGCTGCATTTTTCGATGGTCTCTTTGCAGAAGCGCCTGCCATGTCCGTATCCCAGGCAGAGAGAGCACTGGACCAGAGGTGACTGGTCTGCTACTCTTACCCGCTGGAGATCGATAAGGACAGATCCTGCTTCTACTATCCGCTGCCATATTTTAGGGGAGACCCTCAGTATGACGTGATTTGTGAGGGGGTTCCGCGTGTGCTTCTTGTATGCAATCTCTAACTTGCTGTCTTCCTTTTTCCCATCGAGGATAATATGTTTGTTTTGGTTCCTAAGAGCGTTAAGGACGTCTTCATCGCTGTTATACTTAAAGACGTCCCTGAGGATCACCAAAGGGTCTTTATTTTTCATTTCCTCGACATTGAGGTGTTTTTCTTCTCTCTTGAGCCTTTCCTTGATTTTCTCTCTCTCTTCTTCCGTTCTACATCCCACTATAACTTTTCTATCCCTCGCCTTTCTCACTCTATCCACCGTCACTCCTCCTTCTTTCGCATTCACCGCTTTTCTGATCCTTTCAAGAACCTCCTCTCCTGTCTCTGTCTCGTCCTTAGTTAGGTTAGGTTAGGTTAGGTTAGGTTAGGTTAGGTTAGGTTAGGTTAGGTTAGGTTAGGTTAGGTTAGGTTAGGTTAGGTTAGGTTAGGTTAGGTTAGGTTAGGTTAGGTTAGGTTAGGTTAGGTTAGGTTAGGTTAGGTTAGGTTAGGTTAGGTTAGGTTAGGTTAGGTTAGGTTAGGTTAGGTTAGGTTAGGTTAGGTTAGGTTAGGTTAGGTTAGGTTAGGTTAGGTTAGGTTAGGTTAGGTTAGGTTAGGTTAGGTTAGGTTAGGTTAGGTTAGGTTAGGTTAGGTTAGGTTAGGTTAGGTTAGGTTAGGTTAGGTTAGGTTAGGTTAGGTTAGGTTAGGTTAGGTTAGGTTAGGTTAGGTTAGGTTAGGTTAGGTTAGGTTAGGTTAGGTTAGGTTAGGTTAGGTTAGGTTAGGTTAGGTTAGGTTAGGTTAGGTTAGGTTAGGTTAGGTTAGGTTAGGTTAGGTTAGGTTAGGTTAGGTTAGGTTAGGTTAGGTTAGGTTAGGTTAGGTTAGGTTAGGTTAGGTTAGGTTAGGTTAGGTTAGGTTAGGTTAGGTTAGGTTAGGTTAGGTTTTTTTTTTTTTTTTTTTTTTTGGCGAAGGAGGGGGAAATCCTCATGGATACCGCGGAAGGAAAACCGCGGTTATGTCGGACTCCGCCTTGATAAAGGCGACCTACCGACTAAAACCCCCTCCTCGCGTAAAGTAGATAGTGGGCTAGGCAATTTGTGGGACCCACGGTGCTATCGGTATACTCCGTGGGGACCCACTGCCGAAGTTAGTGGGGTGTGAAGCATGTGCCAGATTTCAGAGTTTAGTGGATCTGGCGATGTGAATTTTTTTTCCGAGAATGAGGCAGAGCATGAATTGTAGGAAGTTGAGTGAACAGAATGGAGGCAAATATGGTAGTTCATGGTAGAGTTGCTCTTAGCGTAAGTTGAGATGTTTAGATGAGTAAGAAGGTTCCGGTTCAGAGAGTCCATGGATTTCCGGATTCAATAGGTGTTTGTGTGTGAACACTTTTACAAAAATGGTACACAGTGTGTTAGCTTCTCATTCTGTTAGAGAGGGTGTTCCAATATTGCAGGTATTGATGGTGCCTTGTTGCCTTCAGCAAGGGAAGTATTTGGTGAATTTTTATATGTTCCTCGTCCTTTTCTAAGTTATGAAAGGTGTGAGACACATATGGAGGGCAGCGTAGTTGAAGAATGTTCTTGGAATCAAGTAGCCCACTGTTGAGATTTGAGCGGTGTTCAGTTGAAGCTGATGTAGTTTCGATGCAGCGGGTAAGTTGGTCGTTCCTTGGAGACGGTGGAGAATTGTCTGGCGCAATTGATAGATGGTGTTTTCAAGTGGTATTTTCCTCCTTCCTCTGCTCGGTGGAGTGTGCAAGTGTGAAGAGAATGTTGTAGGACTTGATGAAGTTGTTGGAGAACGCTCGTTAATCTTGTTGTTTGTGACTTTTCCTGTTGATTTCTTGAGTTGGTATTTCGAAGATGTATTGTGTTAATAATTGCTAATTGAGTCGATTACAAGATGAAGAAGTGAAAAAGCGTAAATTCCCCTGAGTAACAATTATATTTGTTAATGTACATGACGTGTTTGTTGGAGGCGTGTATATTCAAGCTAAGTAGTAGTGTTTATAATTGAATTACAAAAGAGCTTGGGATATAGCTATGGCCATAATACAGATGAAAATATTAGTAATAATCAAAATGCCAATGCACTATACTTAGACTAACAGCATAATTAATGTAACAGGTGTAAAGTACGAATACAATTTTAAGTCAGAAAGTGATAAGTGAGCAGGATAATTATATGAAGAGTGAGATTTACATATATCCATTATTGGTGAGAATGTCTATGTATAATCGGAATGTAGTGTCCGAACAATATTCAGACACCATGCACAATACTTAGACTAACAGCATAATTAATGTAACAGGTATAAAATACGAATACAATTTCAAATCAGAAAGTGATAAGTGAGCAAGATAATTATATGAAAAGTGAGTTTTACATATAGCAATTATTGGTGAGAATATCTATGTCTAATCAGAATGTAGTGTCCGAACAATATTCAGACACCACACTCTGGCACCACCTCAAAACCACCATCCATTTAGACATAATCTAAATAGATGGCGGCTCTATCAAGTGAGATTTAATTTGCAGAATGAATAATATATACATATTTACAAATTATAAAACTAAAACTAACGCAGGAAACAAGACAGAGAATGTAAAGTTTTTTTTTTTTTTTTTTTTTTTTTTTTTATTATTTTTTTTTTTTTTTTTTTTTTTTTTTTTTTTTTTTTTTATTATATTAACACATATTTTTTTTTTTTTTTTTTTTTTTTTTTTTCCTTTTTTTTTTTTTTTTTTTCCTAATTCTAATAACTTAAACTAGTATAGAAAACAAGACAAGACAGAAAAAAGTTAAACTAAATACAAAAATACAATATTTGCAAATAGAAATATATATGTATATATATATAACAACACAGTTTCGTGAGTGTGGTGGCCCCTGGTAAGTGGTGCACCCTACCAGCACTTGCAGGGCGTTTGTTTTATTGATATCTCCCTCCGGAGATACCAAGGAACCTGTGTGATAAATTTTCCACCCCCAACAGAAGGTTAATAGGTGGGCGGTTCTCCGGAGGGCACCTGAGGAGTGCCGTTGATGTCTTCAGATGAAAGTATCGCGGGTACTCATCTATGGTTTTTTCTCTACCCAGAAAGTAGGATGGGTGTCTGCCGGCTGTGTGCCTCGTCATGTTTGCGCCCAACAAGAAGGCCCCGCACAGAACACATTGTAAATTGGCCCTTCTAGCCTTGCCGCCTGAGCCCTCGCCCCCGTGCCCCCCCATCTGGCCGACACTTCCGCGTGGGTAGCAGGGGACTGAATTATTTCCCTGAGTGTGGAAATATTGAGCCTGACGTGGGAGGTCAGAGGCGAGTGCGGAGGCGGGGGGGAGGGAAGCCCCCAAAGGGCCCGAAGCACCTCCGTCAGGTGCGTTAAGGAATTGGGTCTGATTTGGGAGGAGCGCAGGGGCGAGAAAGAGGGCAGGATCCAGAGGGCTGGTCAAACTTTGCTCCGCCTGCTGGTGATTGTAAGGTTCCTCTACCTGGGGAGTGATCCCTTCAGAGGCAGGAGGGTTGGAGGGCAAGGCGGGGCTTGAGCAGCTCAGCCTGTTGGGGTAATTGTGTGGCAGATGTATAGGCTCGGAGTGTGGGGGCAGTTGCCGAGGGGGGGAACTACCCTGTAGGAGTGCCGAGAGTCTGCCATTTGCATGGGTTTGGATTTCAAGTGCCGCGGTGAGCCTCGTGATCCTGTCCATGAGATGTCGGTTGTCGACTTCAAGCGAGGCGCACCGCGGACATGGGAGGTCAAATTGGGCAGACCTAGCAGGATAGTTCTGAGCGCATACTGTGCCCTGCGACGGTAGGAGATTGGAATTCGGTTGGTGGGAGAGAGACGGAGGGTCATGTTCCCCGCCACCATGGACCGATGCAGAGGAAAGTAATGTGCATGAGGGAGTTAAAATGTTGCCCGGCGGTGACTGCTGAGGTCGAAGTTCTTCCAGGTCGAATAGGCTGCCGAAGGAGCAATTCAAAAGGCCCCCGGCAGTTACGGTGTTAGGTGGCGAACCCTCAGACGGAACCTCAAAATCCATTGGAGTCTAGGAGTTAGCAACAGGTTAAATGAGAAATTATATATGTATTTATGGATGGGATGAGTAGATGTTAGTTATAGATTTTTAGAATTAATTTATGGAGAGAAAAGACTATTTGTGATGATGATTCTGAAGATGATGATGATGATGATGAGTTAATGGAGAGCAGAGAATATTGATAAAGGTATATGCAAAGGAAATTTTTTGGATTATCAAGAGAAGACAGAATGGTAACAGTTCAAGATTAAAAAGTTTGGTTGAAAATGTTAAAGAATCGATTTGGTATATCAACTTTTCAGAGGAAATTTTTGCCGGGAAGAAAATTAATTCAGAAATTCGCACTTTTAGTGATTGATAGGGGCAGGGGGTGGGAGGGGAAGTAGAGTGTAATAGAAAAAAGTAAATTTGCTCGGAGGGTTGAGTGGTGGGGATGAGTACATTGTTATTTTCGTGTGATAATTATTGTTTTTAGAGGTATTGATGGTAAATGGCGGAATTCTTGGTGATGTTAGGGGGGGATTGGCTAGGGGGTGATGTTAGACGTTAGGTGCTGAATAGGTGTATATTAATTAATATTTGTTTAATCGATTTTTGCTGAGTAAGTGGTTTTGCGAGGTTTTTCTCGTTACCATTTTTGAGTGATTTTTAAAGATGACCGAAGTTGGTTATGGACGTTATTCTTTTAATTTGTTTTTGTATTTGTGGGCAGTTGCTTGAGGTTGCACTGTGGGGGTTGGTTTTATGGAGAATAAATGAGCTTTTGTTTTTGTTGAATTCATTGCAGTTATAGCATGAGGCGAGTGTGGGATCAGTTTTATTGGGGCATTTTGCGTATGTGTGCAAGTAAGAGGCGCAATGGGAGCAAATGGTGTCTGTTGAAGTGCATTTTTTTTTGGTGTGGTTGAATTTGAGGCATCGAAAGCATTGTAGTAGGGGTGTGTAATTTTCTACATGCACTTGTTGGTGGTTTATGTTAAGCTTTCCGCATGTTATGGCGGCATTCCATACAGTGGGCGTAACAATAAATGCGGCGTTATATGCTTCGGGGTTACGATTGTTTCCTCGTGAGAATTTGAATTGAAGGTCATCACTATGTTGAATGTTGGTAAGTATGGCAAAGTTTTGATTGGGAATAATTTGAGCAAGAGTGTCAGAGGGGGTAGATTTAAGGATTCCTTTGAGGATGATCATGGGTTTTAGTGTGAAGGGTGTTTCGGTTTTTACCTCACTGGATAAAGCTGAGGTAAGTCGGGTGGTGATATCTCTTTGTTCAGGATTATCAAATTCGATGATTATTTTGTTATTTGAGGTGTATCTGAGTCCGAGTGGATGTAAGTCATTATCTTTGAAGGAGAGGCTTCTGTGTAGGGCTTGTATTGTTTCTTGATGGCCGTCAGTGGGATTTTTGGGAGAGATGATCAGAGCAGGTTTAGATTTGGATATAGCTTGTGTGAGGGGTGAGGGGGAGATGGAGAGTTGTGGTTGGTTTTTGGTGATGTTAACTATTTCACGCTGAATGGTATCCCTGATAATGTTAGCAATGTCTGTGTTGTTTGAGGGTGGGGGGGAGTTGTTTTGAGAGTGAATGTAATTGTCAAGAAGAGAGTTTGTGGGGAAGATATTAAGTTGTTCTGTTTGAGTCTGGATTTTTTTGATTAGGTTTATAATTTCTTCCTTGTTTTGTTTGGTGAGGCTCCTGCCTTCGGTGATTTTTTTCAGGATGAGTTCAGTGTTGGTGAGTATGTTAGTGTGAAAGGTGTGGAATGGTTCGTCAGGTTGAGATGGTGAGTCAGAAGGGGAGTGTGGGTTTTCGTGTTGGTGGTCGTCAGAGTAAGAATTGTTTTTGTTGAGGTTTGTGAGTGTTGGGGTGTTAGGTGGGGGGGGAGGTGGAGATGTAGCGTAGTTGATGATGTGGGAGCTTGCATTAAGTGAAGATGGCAGGGAAGAAACTTCAAACATGGTTGTTTTTTTTTTTTTTTTTTTTTTTTTTTTTTCTTTGTGAAATGAATAAGATATAGAGGTGATAAAGAGGATTTTAAGGTTTGATTAGTTACTCACCAAGAAGGGGTGTATTTTATGTTAGGTTAATAGAGTATTTGTGGGTGGGGTTAATATTAGAATTTGGTGGTGTATATATTATTATTTTCTTCCCTTTCCCCTTCTCCCTACCCTCCTTCCCTCTCCACAAACACTGGTTGACTGAGGTAACTGTTCACTGTATATTGTTCACTGTTCACTGTTCACTGTGCGCCGGCCACCAGTCGCAGATCAACCTATTTACCGGTATTCCCTGGTTTTTGACAGAGTAAGCGAAAGAATTTAGATGACATGTGTAGTCGTTGCAGGTTGTGACATGACTGTTGGTGGAGAATATGTGCTCTTGCTTAAATAGGGCTAGCTAACGAGTAGTGAGTAGGTGAGGGAGCGAGAGGCAAGAGGAGTGATGAAGAGAGATGAAGAGTGATGAGGAATGAAGATGAGTGATGAAGAGCGACGAGGAGGGATGAGGAGGGATGAGGAGGGATGAGGAGTGATGGGGAGAGATGAAGAGTGATGAGGAATGAAGATGAGTGATGAAGAGAGATGAGGAATGAAGATGAGTGGTGAGGAGGGATGAGGAGTGATGAAGAGAGGTGAACAATGAAGAACAATGAAGAGCGATGAGGAGGGATGAGGAGAGATGAAGAGTGAAGGTAAGTGATGAGGAAGGATGAGGAATGAAGATGAGTGATGAAGAGAGATGAAGAGTGATGAGGCATGAGGATGAATGATGATGAGCGATGAGGAGGGATGAGGAGGGATGAGGAGTGATGAGGGATGAAGATGAGTGATGAAGAGAGATGAGGAATGAAGATGAGTGATGAAGAGCGATGAGGAGGGATGAGGAGTGATGAAGAGAGATGAAGAATGATGAGTAATGAAGATGATCAATGAAGAGTGATGAGGAGGGGTGAGGAGGGATGAAGAGTGAAGGTAAGTGATGAGGAAGGATGAGGAATGAAGATGAGTGATGAGGAGCTATGAGGAGGAAAGAGGAGTGATGAAGAGAGATGAAGAGTGATGAGGAATGAAGATGAATGATGAAGAGCGATGAGGAGGGATGAGAGATGAAGATGAATGATGAAGAGCGATGAGGAGGCATGAGGAGGGATGAAGAGTGAAGGTGAGTGATGAAGAAGGATGAAGAGTGATGAGGATGAGTGAGGATGAGGATGAGTGATGAGGAATGAAGATGAATGATGAAGAGAGATGAGGACTGATGAAGAATGATGAGGAGTGAAGATGAGTGTTTGAGGAATGATGAGGAATGAGGATGAGATGATGCCGTAGGGCAAGTATATGGGTAAAAGATTGAGTCTTTTAAGGGGACTGATTTATTTTATTAGTATATAACCTCTATGGATGAGTTGTAATTCAAGCTGTAGTAAGATAGTAAGAATAAAAGGAAGGAGAGGAGAAGGGGGTGTGAAAGAGAGCAAAGAGCCATGTGAGATGTTCCGGAAACAATACCATGCCCATCCCCATCCCCACCCCCACCCCGCCCCCTCCCATCCAGTGAACAGTGAATACCACACAAAAAAAAAAAAAAATGAAAGAACGAGATAAAAAGTAAAAAGAAGTGTTTATTGCGGATAAATATCAAATGCAGCGGAGTAACAAAAAGGGTGGAGGGGCATGTTTTATGTTTATGTTATTTACAAGATATAAGGTTGTTAATTTGGATTTTGATGTTGACGTTGACGCTGTTGTTGTTGTGGCCGAATAACTCCAGTGGGTCTGTGGTAGGGGTTAGAGTTGCCATGTTGGTTTCCGTTGCCGTGGCCGTTACTGCCACTGCTTCCACTGCTGCCTCTGCTGATGGTAACGAGACCCGAGTGCCGTCGGGCGGCGAGCAAGTGGGTGCGGGATTGAATGTTTCTGAGTGTGTCAACGATGATGAGTTTGTTAACGCGGGTTAGACTTCTCCCTTCTGTGAGCTTTTGGATGATGAGTTCGGTGTCAGTAATTATGGCTTCACGTAGATCGGCGGTTTCCTGGTTCATCTGTGACAGAGTTGGAGAGGCGGTGAGGGTGTCAGCTGAGTGCGTGCGGTGGGTAGTTGATTGATTGAGGAGGTTCGGGGAGTCAGGTAAGTTGAGTGGAGGGTTAGAGGTGTGGGGAGTGGAATCCAATATAATGATGTCATCTTCCTCTTCTTCATTGCCCTCATTGCCATCTGGGTGGTAGTTTGGAGTGAAGAATCCCCCTTCTTCATCACTGTCGTTAAGAATCCAAGTGATGGTGCCAGGTTCGTCTGGTGGTGAGGTGTTAAGGAGATCCTGGGCTTGTGTGCCGTTGGAGTAGTTATGTGAGTTTCCTTCCATAGTTGGGGTGTGGTTCCGATGCAGGTATTGGGGTAACGTTGGTGGATGCTGTTGATTGCACTAGTTGATGAGTAGTGAATTGAAATTCTTGTGTTGTGAGTTTATATACGAGAGGTTAGGGGTATGGAGGAGAGGGGATTAAGAGAGAGGCTGATGGGGAGAGATGAGTGGTGATGAGTGATGAGGAATGAAGAGGAGGGGTGAGGAGGCATGAGGAGTGATGAAGAGAGATGAAGAGTGAAGATGAGTGAAGAAGAGCGACGAGGAGGGATGAGGAGGAATGAGGAGGGATGAGGAGTGATGAAGAGAGATGAAGAGTGATGAGGAATGAAGATGACTGATGAAGAGCGATGAGGAGGGATGAGGAGTGAAGATGAGTGATGAAGAGCGATGAGGAGGGATGAGGAGGAATGAGGAGGGATGAGGAGGGATGAGGAGGGATGAAGAGTGAAGGTGAGTGATGAAGAGAGATGAGGAGTGAAGATGAGTGATGAAGAGCGATGAGGAGGGATGAGGAGGAGTGAGGAGGGACGAGGAGGGATGAGGAGGGATGAAGAGTGAAGGTGAGTGATGAAGAGAGATGAGGAGTGAAGATGTGTGATGAAGAGCGATGAGGAGGGATGAGGAGGAATGAGGAGGGATGAGGAGTGATGAATAGAGATGAAGAATGATGAGAAATGAAGATGAGAGATGAAGAATGATGAGGAATGAAGATGAGTGATGAAGAGCGATGAGGAGGGGTGAGGAGGGATGAGGAGTGATGAAGAGAGATGAAGAGAGATGAGGAATGAAGATGACTGATGAAGAGCGATGAGGAGGGATGAAGAGGGATGAAGAGTGAAGGTGAGTGATGAAGAGAGATGAGGAGTGAAGATGAGTGATGATGAGGAGAGATGAAGAGATATGGGGAGTGATGATGAGTGTACTTACAAATTGAATTATTTTGGGCTGATCGTAGTTATATTAGTTAGCACAGATGATACATTCGTCGTTAATATAATGATCATATAAGCTGAAAGAACAGAGGTAGCACCAGAACGAGGGATTGTCCAATAAATTCCGGATAACTGGGCGATTCAGATTGGTAATAATAAAGTGTGGTGGTCTGTTGAGTAGATTAGTTGGAATCCCGCATCCATGGCAATGTTGAGTGATAATGAAATGTGTCTCTTCCCATGGCCAGATCTGGTGATTTTCGTAGAAAAAGGCGAAGTCTTCGTAGTTAAGAAACCTGTCGATGTCGGCAAGAGTCCCCATGCTTGATGTAAAATGAATTGAGAAAGTAGATTGGCTATTAATTTGTTTATTTTAATGGGGAATAATTGCACTTTTTCCCCTTTCCTTTTCCTCCTCCTTTTCCTCCCCTTCTCCTTCCTTCCTCCCCCTCTCCTTCCTCTTTCTTCTTCCCTTTATTACACTGGCACAGTTAACTATTAAAGTGAGTTTATAGTGCTGAGGGCAGGTGTGATCCTGATGCTAGTCGGCGAGTGACTGGTGCAGGAGTCAGTTAAATTTGGATTAAGTATAGGTAGGCAGGGGAGTGGTGGGGTCGAGATCGAGTAGATAAGTGAATGGTGTCGTGAGTGGGTGTGAAAGCGAGAGAGCGTAATAAAATGAGTGGGGTGGGGTATAAGGGAAATGAACGTGGGAGGGTGGGTGAGAGAGCGAATAGAGTATAGTAGGGGAGTAATTTTTAATGGGCGAGATGTGGGTATGTTATTTATTAAATGATTTGAGTTGGGAGATAATATAGTAAATGTGAGTATGAAAGGAATTTAGTGCGCGTTTGTTCTTGATGATTTCCATAAGATTGAATGGGTCAGGGATGGATGAGGCAATTGTGAGATGATTAAGTCTAGTGGTTTGGAATCTGGGGCAATGTATGATGAGATGTTGTAGTGTTTGTGTGGATGTGTTGTCGCAGGGGCAGGTGTTGTTGTCGGTGATTTTAAATCTAAATAGGTAATTTTTGTGGTACCCATGATTGGTGAGAAATTGGGTGATGGCAAAGAAAGGTCGAGCTAGAGAAAGGTAGAGGGTAAGATCCTGGTGTGTTGGGAGGAGAGTTTTAGTGTGAGTGGTGAGATTGTATAATTCTTCGGTTTTTTGAAGTGATATAGCTTTGTTTTTAAGTTTTATAAGGCTAATGGGGACCCTGTGATAATCTGGGGGTTTGTGCAAGTTAGCCGCCGCCTTGGCCGCAAGATCAGCCAGTTCGTTCCCCGCGATTCCAGTGTGTCCCCTGACCCAGGCGAAATGGATCTCTAGGCCAAGGGAGGATGCCTGGTGTATGTGTTTGTGTATAGTGGAGGCAAAATGGTTATGACTGTTGGGGTTGGAGAGTTCTTCGAGTCCGGATCTGCAGTCAGAGAAAATGTAGGATTTGGGGATGCGTTTATCAATGATGAAAAGAAGGGATTCCGTGATGGCTAGCATCTCTGCTTGAAACACAGAGCAGCATTCGTGAAGTTTGAGTTTTTTGGTTACTACTTTTGCGTTGGGGTCAATGGCCACAAAGGCCGCACCAGTTTTGCTGTCGTGTTTGCTTCCGTCAGTGTAAATTTGCCACGCTCCGTCAAATTCAAAGCATAGGTTGTCGAATTCGGTGGTGGAGGTAATTTCTAGAAATGAGATGCCTGTACGAAGAGAAGGGTGTAGGAGTAATGATGGGGGTGTAGGGAGCTCGATCTGTATGTCATTGGGGAAGAAACGAGTGGTTTGTGAAATCTTGGAAGTTTCGATGTCTGAGATTTCAAGAATCTTGTGTGGTAAGGGGGTGATTTGTGCAAGTGAGATTGAGGCAGCAGTGCTGTTGGTGCGGAAGCCTTGAATGATTTTTATAGCGAATAGACGTTGTAGTGAAATGAGTCGTTTGTACACTTGTTTAATTTTTAGCGCGTCTGACCAAATGCCAGAGGCGTAGCAGATGATAGGTTGAATGACCTGTAAGTAGATGGTCCTGACGTTGTCTGGGTGGACGCCCCAGGTAGGGCGTATGAAAGTGATAAGTTTATTGAAGAGTTTCTTTGATTTTTCAATAATAAATTCAGTATGTTTGATGAATTTAAGTTTGTGGTCTATGATGACTCCGAGGTATTTAATTTCATGTACAAATTTTGCTTTGTGGCCTTCAATTAGAATGTTGCATTTGGTGGATTTGTTGGTGAATGCTATGACTTGAGTTTTTTCCCTACCAAATTCAAGCTTGAATTCGTGTCCCCATTTGATGATTAGATCTAATGCAGAGTTAGTGTGTGATTCAATTATGTGAAGGTCTTTGGAGTGTACAATTAGCAAGATGTCGTCGGCGTATGCCTGTAGGTGGCAGCCATTGGGAAGTTTGGTGAGAATTAGGTGATCAAGGATGAGGTTCCATAGGGTAGGGCCACAGACGGAGCCTTGGATGCATCCTTTGGTCATGGGTTTTTTTACACTACAGTCAGCAAAATTTATTTGAACCAAGCGATTTTCTGTGTAGCTGAGGAGAATTTTGTATAGATTACTGGGGCAATTAATAGTCCTGAGTCTGTGGAAGACTGCTGGCCACCAGGCGTTATCAAAAGCTGCCTTGATATCTAAAGATACTGCGACGACATGTTCGCTATTGGTTTTGGCTGTGTTGATAATGTTAAGGGCCGATTGGATTGCATGGGTGGTAGAGGTTTGTGGCTTGAAGCCGAACTGTTGCGCACAGTTGTGTTTGTTGGAGTATATGTGATGAGTGAGCCTGTTGATGATGAGTTTTTCAAGGAGTTTACCGAAGACATTGATGAGACCAATGGGGCGGAAGCAGGAGGTGTCAGTGTATTCAGTTTTATTAGGTTTAGGAATGATCTTGGCGAATGCAGTTTTCCATGTTTTGGGGAAGTAAGTGAGTTCAAGGCATCTATTCATGATGCCAGTGATAATGGAGGGATGGCTTGTGGCGAATTGTAGACAAATATCCGAGGTTAGATGGTCCGGGCCTGGGGCTTTGTTTGGGTTCATAGACTTGAGACATTCGAGGATTTCGATGTGTGTGAAGGGAGGATCGGTAGGTGTATGAATGGGTTGCGTAATGAGGGAGCGGAAGGAGAGTTGTTGAGTTGTAGTGTCCGGAGTGTCGTCGGGGAAGAATTTATCAATGAGTGCCTGGGCGGTGTCTAGTGAGTTTGTGGTGAATGTGCCGTCGTCTTTCTTGAGAGTGGCTGGGGGTTGTGTAATGGGTTTGGTTTTGATTATGCGATTAGTGATGGACCAGACGTCTTCTTTTTTTTGTTTGTTGCAGAATTCCATGAAGTTTTCAGTGGAATATTTGCAAATTGCATTGGAGTATTCAAGTTTGAGTTCAAGTCTTTCAGCTAAAATTGAGTCAAGTGGAAGATGTCGGCGTTTGAGTTTATGTAGTGTGTGGTGATTTTTAATAACTTTGGTTTTTAGAGATTCCAGATGATCATTCCACCAGGGAGCTCTAGTGGGGAGGCCTTTGGCCCTAGGAAGGACTTTATCGCAGGCTTGTTGGATGGAGTGGGTAATTTTGTAGACAAAGTTTTCGAGTTCGGATGTGGTGAGGTGGTTAGTATGAGTGTCAATGGGAAGTCGGTGGTTGATCTCATTAGTGAGTCTGTTGCTGATACGTGCCCAGTTGATGTTGGTCGTTTGATATCTGAAGGTGGTGAGTTTTTTGTTTTTTAGAGGTAGGATTTTGCCAGTGTTGAGGTTAAATAGAATTGCGTTATGGTCAGAGGACGGGCAGATACTTAGGTCAACGTTCCAATCACATATGAATGAGGTGCTAGAGTTGCTGATAAGTGAAAGATCAATAATGGAGTCTCTGGGTTTCTGATGGGTGACAGTTTCAAATGTGGGGGTGTTTCCTGAGTTGAAGATAGTTAGGTTACTGGAGATGATGAAGTCGAAAACCCGGTTGCCGCGTTTATTGTTACGTATTGAGCCCCATGAGGTATGCCAGCCATTAAAATCACCGCAGATAATGTGGGTAGAGCCGGAGGTTTTTTGTAAGAAAAATTCGAGTTTGTTGAGGGAGTTGCATTTGTCTTTTTTGGGAGGTATATATGCAGAAATGAGAAAGAGTTTTTTGCCATTTTTGCAGCAGACCTGTACGATACATAGGTGATTATCAGAGTGTTCACTGTTAGCGATAGTGCTGAAGATATTTTTCTTGATAAGAATTGCCGCTTTAGTGGGGAGGTTGGGTGATGCTGTGCTGGGTGGAAATTGGTAGCAGTGATACCCAGGTATTCCCTTGCAAAGGCCAGTTTTGTCAGTGTGAGGTTCATTTATGAATATAATGTCATTTTTGTTGATGGAAAGGTGTACTGAGAGTTCTTGAGTGGCGTTTTTGCTACGGCCTAAGTTAATTTGTATACAGCTGAAAACGGGGGTGAGTGGAGTTGTGAGGTGGTGGCCATTTAGAGTCGGGGGTTGAGTGCCGATTGTAATGGGGTGAGCAATTATGTAATGTTACAAAGGTTATACTTACCAATGGAGATTTGCGAGAGTCCTGTGCCCGGGTGCGGTGTGAAGTTGATGGAAGTAGAATACGTATTGAGAGAGGGAAGTTTATGGAATTAGGGGAGTGAAGTGATTCGCGGCGAGAAGTGGAGGTGGATAATGAGGGGAGATGAGGATTGATGAAGAGTGATGAGGATGATGAAGAGAGAAGGTGAGTGATGAAGAGCGATGAGGAGGGATGAGGAGTGATGAGATGAAGAGTGGAGAGGAATGAAGATGAAATATGAAGAATGATGAGGAGAGATGAGGAGTGATGAGGAATGAAGATGAGTGATGAAGAATGATGAGGAGAGATGAGGAGTGATGAAGAGAGATGAAGAGTGATGAGGAATGAAGATGAGTGATGAAGAATGATGAGGACGGAAGAGGAGTGATGAGGAATGAAGAGGAGTGATGAGGAATGAAGATGAGTGATGAAGAATGATGAGGAGGGATGAGGAGTGATGAGGAGTGAAGAGGAGTGAAGAAGAGTGATGAGGAGTGATGAGGAATGAAGAGGAACGATGAAGAGTGATGAGGGGTGAAGATGAGTGATGAAGAGTGATGAGGAGGGATGAGGATGGATGAAGAGTGAAGTTGAGTGATGAAGAAGGATGAAGAGTGATGAGGATGAGTGATGAAGAGAGATGAGGAGGGATGAGGAGGAATGAGGAGTGAAGATGAGTGATGAAGAGGAATGAAGAGGGATGAGGAGTGATGAAGAGTGAAGGTGAGTGATGAAGAAGGATGAGAGAAGAGGATGGGTGGTGAAGAGTGATGAAGAGTGATGAGGAGTGATGAAGACTGATGAGAAGTGAGGGTTAGTGATGAGGAGGGATGTGGAATGAAGAGTGATGGAGAGTGAAGGCGACTGAAGCAAATAGAGGTGCGTATAAGTAGGGGAGGGTGAGGGGGAGGGCTTAGAGAAGAGAGTTATCCTCCTCTTCCTCCCGAGCGCGTCGTCCGCATTCTAGGGGCCCTTCGCGGGGCCTCTAAAGGGCGCAAAATGAGTGAAAACCTCACCACAATCCAGGCACAGGCACTCACAATCACTTTCACGATCACAACGGGATTCACTGTCACAGAGGGTTCTACGCGCAATCGACGGGGAGGCACTGGGGGCTCAAAATAAATGAGGAAAACCGATGTCAGGGCCCCTGGAGTGCCGGTGCAGTAAGTCAAACAAGCTCCCTTCAAGCAGCGCAGGGGCCCCGGTTTCCACAGTAAATAAAACTCCGATGAAACACCAATACTTAAAAACACTTGAAACTATTGTAGGGAATTAAATTTGTGATAGCAAGAATTTAATTAAATAATCCGTTCCCGAGAGCGGGGAGACGAAGTGGACCCGACCGCTCGCGACTGCGGCCTGGCTGCGACTGGTTAGGTTAGGTTAGGTTAGGTTAGGTTAGGTTAGGTTAGGTTAGGTTAGGTTAGGTTAGGTTAGGTTAGGTTAGGTTAGGTTAGGTTAGGTTAGGTTAGGTTAGGTTAGGTTAGGTTAGGTTAGGTTAGGTTAGGTTAGGTTAGGTTAGGTTAGGTTAGGTTAGGTTAGGTTAGGTTAGGTTAGGTTAGGTTAGGTTAGGTTAGGTTAGGTTAGGTTAGGTTAGGTTAGGTTAGGTTAGGTTAGGTTAGGTTAGGTTAGGTTAGGTTAGGTTAGGTTAGGTTAGGTTAGGTTAGGTTAGGTTAGGTTAGGTTAGGTTAGGTTAGGTTAGGTTAGGTTAGGTTAGGTTAGGTTAGGTTAGGTTAGGTTAGGTTAGGTTAGGTTAGGTTAGGTTAGGTTAGGTTAGGTTAGGTTAGGTTAGGTTAGGTTAGGTTAGGTTAGGTTAGGTTAGGTTAGGTTTTTTTTTTTTTTTTTTTTGGTTGGGAGGAGGAAATCCTCATGGATCCCTCGCGGGTATGTCCGACTCCACCGGTTGCCCGGTGACCTACGGACTAAAACCTCCTCCCATTGCAGGTTTTCCTCTGTATTTGGAGCAGAGACCTTGTTTGCCGAGTTAATTTATTTCCTTTTATTAATCACTAGGGGTATATCTATTATTTCCACAACTTGTATATATGCAGTAGTTTATTTAGTTTTATTTCTTTTAATAATTTTCATGGCAATTTTGCGACAATATTCCAAAAATTTTGATCTTTCGTTTTCTGTTCCACTAATAATTTCATAAATACTTTCTTTTTTAATTTCCATCCCTATCTCTATCTCTAGGTCTTGCCTTTGTGAGCCAAAGACAGGACACTCAACGATTGCATGCACAATGCTTTCCTCCTTCTTTGGATCGCATATGCACGATGAGTTCTCCTTGCACTTAAAGCGATATAAGTACTCGGAGAACCCACCGTGCCCTGTTATCACTTGAGCCAGCACGTGATCCACTTTAATTTTCCTCATTATTCTGTACGCCTCCACAGCGTCGGGAAAGAAGATTTTCGTGCCTGAGGCCGTCGCTCCTTCCTTGTATCTCCTGTTCCATTCGTCAAGCGTGTCCAGACGTATCTGACGTTTGACGAATGAAACAGGACACAAATCATAATCAGGACTTTTCTTTAAGCCAAGCGCAGCACCCTTAGCAAGCGCGTCGGCCCTTTCGTTGCCCTCCACACCCACATGCGCCTTCACCCAGAAAAGGTTTACACTTTTTCCGTGAATTTGAGCTGTTTGTAAGTTCGTTCGTGTTCTTTCTGCAAGGGGGTGGAGGGAAACGTTATCGACAATCGTTTCGAGAGCCGACCTCGAGTCACTATAAATGTTGCACTTCTCCGTCCTGCTTTCAACGGCTAGTTTTGTGGCTTTTTCCAGAGCCAACAGCTCCGCTTGGTAAACGGAGCAGAACGATTCCAGCTTTAGCTTCTGGCTCTTTACTTCCACGTTTCCTTCCCATACTGACAGCGCGGCACCAACTTTCCCTTGGATTTTTGAGCCGTCCGTGTAAATCCGTATGGTCCCACTTTCAAGCTGAGTTCCCTCCGCTACGTCCACCATGTTCTCAAAAGTCAGTCTGGCGTGCTGCGCGGGATGAGGTGTGTCCTTATAGGCTACCCGTTTCTCGACCTCTCGGTCTCCCAATACCCGCTGGGAATGACCTCTTTTTATTTCAAAAAGAGAGGCTGCTTCCTGGATTCGTAAATCCAAGGGAAGCAACCCAGCGAGTATTAGGGCCGAGTTTAGGGAGACCGTTCGGTACGCCTTCACGATCTTTTGGACGAACCCTCTCTGCACCGCGTTCAACTGCTTCTGCACGCAGATTTTGTGAGCTGCTGGTGCCCAAGCACTGGCGGCGTACAGAATCACTGGCTCCACCACAGCCAAGTATATCGTTCTAACGATCTCCGGCCCCAGTCCCCAGTGGATCTTAGCTGCTCTCGCGAGCTGCTTGTATAGGTTGAGCGCCTTGCGACAGACATTCGATACATGCGCATTGAATGTCAACCTATTGTCCACCGTAAGACCCAGGATCTTAATTTCCTGAGACAGGCCAACGCACTCGCCCCCCATGACCAGGGCCGGGGTGTCAAATCTAAGTTTATTGGTGACTACCATTGCTTGGGTCTTTTGGGGCGCAAACTTGAGCTTATTCTTGACCCCCCACCCCCAGACATGCGAGAGAACAGCGTTAGCCCTCCCCTGAACCTCGGAACCCGTGTTGCCGGAGACTATCAGAACGATATCATCAGCAAACGCCTGAACGTGCTCACCCATACCTTCTATATCTTTCAATAGGGGGTCCAATAAGAGGTTCCAAAAAGTTGGTCCCCCTATTGAACCTTGCACACAACCTTTCGTGGTGTTCCTTTCACACTCAGTCCCCGCGTATCTAATCCGTATTTTTCTCTGTTTCAGGTAACTGTCGACGAGACGCCTCAGGTTGGGTGAACATCCGGTTTCCGCGAGTCTGCACCTCACCGCGGGCCACCACGCGCTGTCGAAGGCCCCCTCTATGTCTAGTGATACAATCACGATGAGCTTCTTCTCCTTTAGCTTTTGCTTTATGTATTGCATCATGACATAGAGGGAGTCCTCGGTACTGCGCTGCGGTGTAAAACCGTACTGCTTCTCGCTCATGCCAGGTAAGATTTGCCACCTAATTCGCCTCATCATCATCTTTTCAAGGATTTTCCCAAGGACAGGCAAAAGCCCAATCGGCCTGTACGACTTGGGATGGGTGTAGTCAGCTTTGCCACTCTTCCTTAACACGACCACTACCGCTTCCTTCCACATAATGGGAAAACAGGAGAGAGACAAGCACTTGTTGAAAATAGCCAGAAACAGATCGGGATCTCGACAGATAGCCGCACTGCAGATGTCCGCCGTGAATCCGTCGAGTCCGGGTGCTTTTTTCGGGCTGAAACTCGCCGCAGACCATCGCAACTCCTCCGACGTAAATGGGGGGTCCCATGACTCATCATGTCCTTCCACATTCACACTTTCGGCTACCGCTCTCGTTAGTTGATGATCTGGGTTGTCCCCTTCTAGCCTGTCCTCCGGAAAGAAGGTCTCGGCCAGCAGACTCGCGGACTCCTCTCCATCCAGCTGTTTCCCGTTCACCACCAGCGGCACGTCCTCGTGTCGGGTGGCAGTGCGGCCTATTACCCGGTAAATGCCATCCCACATCGTCTCCCTATCCTGCTTGCTACAGAATTCTTTCCAGCTGGCGGTTTGGGCCATTTGAGCCTCCACCAGGTACTCTTCCTTCGCTTTCAGATATTGGTCGACGACCCACTTCCGACGGGACGGCCCCGCACTAGAGATCCTTCGCTTTTTCCGCAGCACCTCTTTTTTCAATGCAGCTAGCTGCTCAGACCACCACGGCAGTTTCGTTTGTCTGTTCTTTTTTACTAAAGGCATCATTTCTGTACAGACTTGCGTTATCGACTGAGTAATTTCGCCTAAAATCTTCTCTAAATCTTCTGTATTGTCCAGTTTTTCCACTACTTCTTTATTAATGTTATTAACTTCCCAAATTTGGGCCAGTTTCGCATGAAACTGGCTCCAGTCTGCCTTCTTCGTGTTGAACTTTCTTGTTGCACTTTTGATGTCTATACCTTTAGCTTTTTCTATTTTCAACTCAAACAAAACCGCTGCGTGGTCCGAGCATGTTACGTCGGCTGCCACTCTCCAACCGCTGACACATCCAAGAATGTTCGAGGAGCAGGCCGTGATGTCCACATTGCTAGTGTATCTCACGCCTCCCCTATACGTGTCAAATGTGGGTTCCGTGCCCTGATTTAGGATCTGCAGGTCAAGTTCCTCTAGCAACGCTGCCATTTCCTCTCCTCTTTCGTCTATGTCCCTGCTTCCCCACCACGTATTCCACGCATTCACATCCCCCCCCAATACCACGTTTCCCCTTCCAATCTCCTCCACAACCTTCGCTATGTGCAGTCCGTATGGCTCGATTGCCTTGTCTCCTTCCAAGTAGATTGACATCACCACAACTTCCCAGGCACTCGTTCTTAGTTTTGCTACCGCAATATTTTCGGTCGTGAGTGTCGGGCATTGGATGACGTCAATCTGCTCGTCGAAAACCAAGATGGCGGCCTTAATGACCCGGTCTGCAGCTCTGTTGCAGCACTGGACTACTCTCACACCGGGGTAGGTCCTCATCTCACCCACTGCCCCGATGTAAGGCTCCTGTACCAGTGCGAACGCTACTCTCCGGTTTGCTGCTTCCAAGATCAGCTCCGCTGTCGCGAGTTTGCTACGTTGTAGATTCGACTGCAGGACGTGGTATCCTCTGCCTCCTAAGCTTCCAGCCATGACTGCCTTACTTGAATTCCCGTGGGTGCCCTTAACAATACTGTACGGTGGAGCGAGCTAACGCCTCCCAACGCCTTCTGACGGAACAATCCTCGCTGAAGGCACCGTGATCCGTCTTTTCCATCTTGGCCTGCTGGCAATTTGTACACCTTGGTGCTACTCCAGCCATACGATCAGTGCACTGAGCTCTTAAGTGCTGCCCCCCGCAATGGCTGCATACGTCCACGGCATCCGGACAAAACCGTCTCACGTGGCCGTATCCAAGGCACCTCGAACATTGTATAAGGGGCGACTGATCAGCCACCTTGACCTTTTTGATGTCCACACGTACGGTACCGGCCTCAGTCAGACGTCTCCACATCATCGGTGAAACCTTCAGCACGACATGTTCCATGAGTGGATTCCTTGCTCTTCTTCTATATTTCACCTCCATCCTGTTGTCCTCCTCATTCAATCCTCTAAATAGTTCCTTATTTTGTTTTCTGATCCCGTCGAGTACTTCTTGGTTCTTAGTAATTTTCATCACGTCCCACAATATTACTAAGGGGTCCTTGTTCTTAATGTCTTCCACTCTCAAGTCCTTTCCTGCCATCTTCAACCTTTCCTTAACCCTGCCAATTTCTTCGCGTGAAGTGCATCCTATAATCACCTTCCTGTCCTTGGCCTTCCGAACATTCTCTATCTGTACTCCCTCCTCTATTGCGTTGACGGCTGCCCTTATCTTTCCTAGGACCTGCTCCCCGGTTTCCAGCTCGTCATTGGAACTGACCACCACCGAGTGAACGGTCGTTCTCTCTGCTGGTTTACTTCTGGGGGGGCCTGCCACTACGTTAGCGTAAGTTTTGCCTATCTCTTCCTGTTGCTTTGCAACCATTTCTCTCAGCTTTGTCATTTCTTCCTTATTTTCTTTTAACAGCTCTTTACAGTCTTCTAAGGACTTTTGGTCATTTCCTTCTCCTTTCTTTCCTCTCTCCTGGTCTTCCAACAATAATCCCTTCAGTTTCTGCATCTCCCTTTGATTCTCTCGTAATAAAATCGAGTGTCCGTCTATCATTAACGTGTGGCTCTCTATAAGTTCTGCCATACGTTTTTCCATTTCTTTCCCACTGTCACATTTACCTATCTCCTTGTCGCCTCCAACCAAGATGCCATCATTCCTCGGTTCTTTCTCCTGCTTCTTCCAGCTTTGACCTTTGGCCGAGTCAGCCTCTTTTACCAACAGATAGAGGCGGTCAATGGCTAAATGGACCTCAGTCTTGATCTCTCTCTTGAGGTTTCCGGATCTGCTCAGGTTCAACTTAGCCCTTGTGACGCAAGCCTTTGCTTCCGACACCCGGTCAGCGTACTTGGCACTCACCGGTCTCGGTGGGCTTCCCGATACCTCCGTTAACAGTTTCCGTGCTGCCGCTGGTTTCGGCTTTGGAAGACCCACCGAGACAGCCTCCGTGGGTGGGGTTTGTGTTTTCTTGGTCACCGTCTTCCCCGCTTCCCACTCTCCAATACTCTTCCTGACACTGGGTGTCGTCCCTGATGGTCCTGGCTCGTTCGCGTCTGGTCCTGCCGTTTTTTGTTGAAAACCTTTCGCTGATATGTCCATCTTAGAGGGCGTTCTGAACATGACTTAAGTTCCAAATTTCAAATTTATAATGAAGATCGTCAAGCAAGGTGGGTAAGGGGGGGGGGGTATTAAAGTTACCAAATCAAGAAAAATTTTTTCGCTCGCGTTCCGCGAGCGCACCTGGTTTGACTTTGTGTCGAAAGAAAACACAGAGATTTGTAAAACTTAAGATTGATTTCAAAGGAAAAATTCCTTGGGTATATCAACTTTTTGTCCACTGAATTTGCAAATTTTCGTATTTTCGCGTGCTAACTTTCTCTTTCTGTTACAGATCGACGAGGGGACGCCGAGGGATGGTGTTTAAGCTGCAACAGATGAGAAATCTCGCTCCAACTACGAAAAGTTAGGTCCAAAAAGTGAAAAACCTTAATTTAAACTATTTTTTACTGAATTTAAGTTTTAAATGTATGGAAAAGGTCCAAAAATGCGTCAAAACGTTGGGAACAATACAGGGAAGTTAGACTGAAGGCGTATGTAGCAATGCGCACCTGGTTTGACTTTGTGTCGAAAGAAAACACAGAGATTTGTAAAACTTAAGATTGATTTCAAAGGAAAAATTCCTTGGGTATATCAACTTTTTGTCCACTGAATTTGCAAATTTTCGTATTTTCGCGTGCTAACTTTCTCTTTCTGTTACAGATCGACGAGGGGACGCCGAGGGATGGTGTTTAAGCTGCAACAGATGAGAAATCTCGCTCCAACTACGAAAAGTTAGGTCCAAAAAGTGAAAAACCTTAATTTAAACTATTTTTTACTGAATTTAAGTTTTAAATGTATGGAAAAGGTCCAAAAATGCGTCAAAACGTTGGGAACAATACAGGGAAGTTAGACTGAAGGCGTATGTAGCAATGCGCACCTGGTTTGACTTTGTGTCGAAAGAAAACACAGAGATTTGTAAAACTTAAGATTGATTTCAAAGGAAAAATTCCTTGGGTATATCAACTTTTTGTCCACTGAATTTGCAAATTTTCGTATTTTCGCGTGCTAACTTTCTCTTTCTGTTACAGATCGACGAGGGGACGCCGAGGGATGGTGTTTAAGCTGCAACAGATGAGAAATCTCGCTCCAACTACGAAAAGTTAGGTCCAAAAAGTGAAAAACCTTAATTTAAACTATTTTTTACTGAATTTAAGTTTTAAATGTATGGAAAAGGTCCAAAAATGCGTCAAAACGTTGGGAACAATACAGGGAAGTTAGACTGAAGGCGTATGTAGCAATGCGCACCTGGTTTGACTTTGTGTCGAAAGAAAACACAGAGATTTGTAAAACTTAAGATTGATTTCAAAGGAAAAATTCCTTGGGTATATCAACTTTTTGTCCACTGAATTTGCAAATTTTCGTATTTTCGCGTGCTAACTTTCTCTTTCTGTTACAGATCGACGAGGGGACGCCGAGGGATGGTGTTTAAGCTGCAACAGATGAGAAATCTCGCTCCAACTACGAAAAGTTAGGTCCAAAAAGTGAAAAACCTTAATTTAAACTATTTTTTTACTGAATTTAAGTTTTAAATGTATGGAAAAGGTCCAAAAATGCGTCAAAACGTTGGGAACAATACAGGGAAGTTAGACTGAAGGCGTATGTAGCAATGCGCACCTGGTTTGACTTTGTGTCGAAAGAAAACACAGAGATTTGTAAAACTTAAGATTGATTTCAAAGGAAAAATTCCTTGGGTATATCAACTTTTTGTCCACTGAATTTGCAAATTTTCGTATTTTCGCGTGCTAACTTTCTCTTTCTGTTACAGATCGACGAGGGGACGCCGAGGGATGGTGTTTAAGCTGCAACAGATGAGAAATCTCGCTCCAACTACGAAAAGTTAGGTCCAAAAAGTGAAAAACCTTAATTTAAACTATTTTTTACTGAATTTAAGTTTTAAATGTATGGAAAAGGTCCAAAAATGCGTCAAAACGTTGGGAACAATACAGGGAAGTTAGACTGAAGGCGTATGTAGCAATGCGCACCTGGTTTGACTTTGTGTCGAAAGAAAACACAGAGATTTGTAAAACTTAAGATTGATTTCAAAGGAAAAATTCCTTGGGTATATCAACTTTTTGTCCACTGAATTTGCAAATTTTCGTATTTTCGCGTGCTAACTTTCTCTTTCTGTTACAGATCGACGAGGGGACGCCGAGGGATGGTGTTTAAGCTGCAACAGATGAGAAATCTCGCTCCAACTACGAAAAGTTAGGTCCAAAAAGTGAAAAACCTTAATTTAAACTATTTTTTACTGAATTTAAGTTTTAAATGTATGGAAAAGGTCCAAAAATGCGTCAAAACGTTGGGAACAATACAGGGAAGTTAGACTGAAGGCGTATGTAGCAATGCGCACCTGGTTTGACTTTGTGTCGAAAGAAAACACAGAGATTTGTAAAACTTAAGATTGATTTCAAAGGAAAAATTCCTTGGGTATATCAACTTTTTGTCCACTGAATTTGCAAATTTTCGTATTTTCGCGTGCTAACTTTCTCTTTCTGTTACAGATCGACGAGGGGACGCCGAGGGATGGTGTTTAAGCTGCAACAGATGAGAAATCTCGCTCCAACTACGAAAAGTTAGGTCCAAAAAGTGAAAAACCTTAATTTAAACTATTTTTTACTGAATTTAAGTTTTAAATGTATGGAAAAGGTCCAAAAATGCGTCAAAACGTTGGGAACAATACAGGGAAGTTAGACTGAAGGCGTATGTAGCAATGCGCACCTGGTTTGACTTTGTGTCGAAAGAAAACACAGAGATTTGTAAAACTTAAGATTGATTTCAAAGGAAAAATTCCTTGGGTATATCAACTTTTTGTCCACTGAATTTGCAAATTTTCGTATTTTCGCGTGCTAACTTTCTCTTTCTGTTACAGATCGACGAGGGGACGCCGAGGGATGGTGTTTAAGCTGCAACAGATGAGAAATCTCGCTCCAACTACGAAAAGTTAGGTCCAAAAAGTGAAAAACCTTAATTTAAACTATTTTTTACTGAATTTAAGTTTTAAATGTATGGAAAAGGTCCAAAAATGCGTCAAAACGTTGGGAACAATACAGGGAAGTTAGACTGAAGGCGTATGTAGCAATGCGCACCTGGTTTGACTTTGTGTCGAAAGAAAACACAGAGATTTGTAAAACTTAAGATTGATTTCAAAGGAAAAATTCCTTGGGTATATCAACTTTTTGTCCACTGAATTTGCAAATTTTCGTATTTTCGCGTGCTAACTTTCTCTTTCTGTTACAGATCGACGAGGGGACGCCGAGGGATGGTGTTTAAGCTGCAACAGATGAGAAATCTCGCTCCAACTACGAAAAGTTAGGTCCAAAAAGTGAAAAACCTTAATTTAAACTATTTTTTACTGAATTTAAGTTTTAAATGTATGGAAAAGGTCCAAAAATGCGTCAAAACGTTGGGAACAATACAGGGAAGTTAGACTGAAGGCGTATGTAGCAATGCGCACCTGGTTTGACTTTGTGTCGAAAGAAAACACAGAGATTTGTAAAACTTAAGATTGATTTCAAAGGAAAAATTCCTTGGGTATATCAACTTTTTGTCCACTGAATTTGCAAATTTTCGTATTTTCGCGTGCTAACTTTCTCTTTCTGTTACAGATCGACGAGGGGACGCCGAGGGATGGTGTTTAAGCTGCAACAGATGAGAAATCTCGCTCCAACTACGAAAAGTTAGGTCCAAAAAGTGAAAAACCTTAATTTAAACTATTTTTTACTGAATTTAAGTTTTAAATGTATGGAAAAGGTCCAAAAATGCGTCAAAACGTTGGGAACAATACAGGGAAGTTAGACTGAAGGCGTATGTAGCAATGCGCACCTGGTTTGACTTTGTGTCGAAAGAAAACACAGAGATTTGTAAAACTTAAGATTGATTTCAAAGGAAAAATTCCTTGGGTATATCAACTTTTTGTCCACTGAATTTGCAAATTTTCGTATTTTCGCGTGCTAACTTTCTCTTTCTGTTACAGATCGACGAGGGGACGCCGAGGGATGGTGTTTAAGCTGCAACAGATGAGAAATCTCGCTCCAACTACGAAAAGTTAGGTCCAAAAAGTGAAAAACCTTAATTTAAACTATTTTTTACTGAATTTAAGTTTTAAATGTATGGAAAAGGTCCAAAAATGCGTCAAAACGTTGGGAACAATACAGGGAAGTTAGACTGAAGGCGTATGTAGCAATGCGCACCTGGTTTGACTTTGTGTCGAAAGAAAACACAGAGATTTGTAAAACTTAAGATTGATTTCAAAGGAAAAATTCCTTGGGTATATCAACTTTTTGTCCACTGAATTTGCAAATTTTCGTATTTTCGCGTGCTAACTTTCTCTTTCTGTTACAGATCGACGAGGGGACGCCGAGGGATGGTGTTTAAGCTGCAACAGATGAGAAATCTCGCTCCAACTACGAAAAGTTAGGTCCAAAAAGTGAAAAACCTTAATTTAAACTATTTTTTACTGAATTTAAGTTTTAAATGTATGGAAAAGGTCCAAAAATGCGTCAAAACGTTGGGAACAATACAGGGAAGTTAGACTGAAGGCGTATGTAGCAATGCGCACCTGGTTTGACTTTGTGTCGAAAGAAAACACAGAGATTTGTAAAACTTAAGATTGATTTCAAAGGAAAAATTCCTTGGGTATATCAACTTTTTGTCCACTGAATTTGCAAATTTTCGTATTTTCGCGTGCTAACTTTCTCTTTCTGTTACAGATCGACGAGGGGACGCCGAGGGATGGTGTTTAAGCTGCAACAGATGAGAAATCTCGCTCCAACTACGAAAAGTTAGGTCCAAAAAGTGAAAAACCTTAATTTAAACTATTTTTTACTGAATTTAAGTTTTAAATGTATGGAAAAGGTCCAAAAATGCGTCAAAACGTTGGGAACAATACAGGGAAGTTAGACTGAAGGCGTATGTAGCAATGCGCACCTGGTTTGACTTTGTGTCGAAAGAAAACACAGAGATTTGTAAAACTTAAGATTGATTTCAAAGGAAAAATTCCTTGGGTATATCAACTTTTTGTCCACTGAATTTGCAAATTTTCGTATTTTCGCGTGCTAACTTTCTCTTTCTGTTACAGATCGACGAGGGGACGCCGAGGGATGGTGTTTAAGCTGCAACAGATGAGAAATCTCGCTCCAACTACGAAAAGTTAGGTCCAAAAAGTGAAAAACCTTAATTTAAACTATTTTTTACTGAATTTAAGTTTTAAATGTATGGAAAAGGTCCAAAAATGCGTCAAAACGTTGGGAACAATACAGGGAAGTTAGACTGAAGGCGTATGTAGCAATGCGCACCTGGTTTGACTTTGTGTCGAAAGAAAACACAGAGATTTGTAAAACTTAAGATTGATTTCAAAGGAAAAATTCCTTGGGTATATCAACTTTTTGTCCACTGAATTTGCAAATTTTCGTATTTTCGCGTGCTAACTTTCTCTTTCTGTTACAGATCGACGAGGGGACGCCGAGGGATGGTGTTTAAGCTGCAACAGATGAGAAATCTCGCTCCAACTACGAAAAGTTAGGTCCAAAAAGTGAAAAACCTTAATTTAAACTATTTTTTACTGAATTTAAGTTTTAAATGTATGGAAAAGGTCCAAAAATGCGTCAAAACGTTGGGAACAATACAGGGAAGTTAGACTGAAGGCGTATGTAGCAATGCGCACCTGGTTTGACTTTGTGTCGAAAGAAAACACAGAGATTTGTAAAACTTAAGATTGATTTCAAAGGAAAAATTCCTTGGGTATATCAACTTTTTGTCCACTGAATTTGCAAATTTTCGTATTTTCGCGTGCTAACTTTCTCTTTCTGTTACAGATCGACGAGGGGACGCCGAGGGATGGTGTTTAAGCTGCAACAGATGAGAAATCTCGCTCCAACTACGAAAAGTTAGGTCCAAAAAGTGAAAAACCTTAATTTAAACTATTTTTTACTGAATTTAAGTTTTAAATGTATGGAAAAGGTCCAAAAATGCGTCAAAACGTTGGGAACAATACAGGGAAGTTAGACTGAAGGCGTATGTAGCAATGCGCACCTGGTTTGACTTTGTGTCGAAAGAAAACACAGAGATTTGTAAAACTTAAGATTGATTTCAAAGGAAAAATTCCTTGGGTATATCAACTTTTTGTCCACTGAATTTGCAAATTTTCGTATTTTCGCGTGCTAACTTTCTCTTTCTGTTACAGATCGACGAGGGGACGCCGAGGGATGGTGTTTAAGCTGCAACAGATGAGAAATCTCGCTCCAACTACGAAAAGTTAGGTCCAAAAAGTGAAAAACCTTAATTTAAACTATTTTTTACTGAATTTAAGTTTTAAATGTATGGAAAAGGTCCAAAAATGCGTCAAAACGTTGGGAACAATACAGGGAAGTTAGACTGAAGGCGTATGTAGCAATGCGCACCTGGTTTGACTTTGTGTCGAAAGAAAACACAGAGATTTGTAAAACTTAAGATTGATTTCAAAGGAAAAATTCCTTGGGTATATCAACTTTTTGTCCACTGAATTTGCAAATTTTCGTATTTTCGCGTGCTAACTTTCTCTTTCTGTTACAGATCGACGAGGGGACGCCGAGGGATGGTGTTTAAGCTGCAACAGATGAGAAATCTCGCTCCAACTACGAAAAGTTAGGTCCAAAAAGTGAAAAACCTTAATTTAAACTATTTTTTACTGAATTTAAGTTTTAAATGTATGGAAAAGGTCCAAAAATGCGTCAAAACGTTGGGAACAATACAGGGAAGTTAGACTGAAGGCGTATGTAGCAATGCGCACCTGGTTTGACTTTGTGTCGAAAGAAAACACAGAGATTTGTAAAACTTAAGATTGATTTCAAAGGAAAAATTCCTTGGGTATATCAACTTTTTGTCCACTGAATTTGCAAATTTTCGTATTTTCGCGTGCTAACTTTCTCTTTCTGTTACAGATCGACGAGGGGACGCCGAGGGATGGTGTTTAAGCTGCAACAGATGAGAAATCTCGCTCCAACTACGAAAAGTTAGGTCCAAAAAGTGAAAAACCTTAATTTAAACTATTTTTTACTGAATTTAAGTTTTAAATGTATGGAAAAGGTCCAAAAATGCGTCAAAACGTTGGGAACAATACAGGGAAGTTAGACTGAAGGCGTATGTAGCAATGCGCACCTGGTTTGACTTTGTGTCGAAAGAAAACACAGAGATTTGTAAAACTTAAGATTGATTTCAAAGGAAAAATTCCTTGGGTATATCAACTTTTTGTCCACTGAATTTGCAAATTTTCGTATTTTCGCGTGCTAACTTTCTCTTTCTGTTACAGATCGACGAGGGGACGCCGAGGGATGGTGTTTAAGCTGCAACAGATGAGAAATCTCGCTCCAACTACGAAAAGTTAGGTCCAAAAAGTGAAAAACCTTAATTTAAACTATTTTTTACTGAATTTAAGTTTTAAATGTATGGAAAAGGTCCAAAAATGCGTCAAAACGTTGGGAACAATACAGGGAAGTTAGACTGAAGGCGTATGTAGCAATGCGCACCTGGTTTGACTTTGTGTCGAAAGAAAACACAGAGATTTGTAAAACTTAAGATTGATTTCAAAGGAAAAATTCCTTGGGTATATCAACTTTTTGTCCACTGAATTTGCAAATTTTCGTATTTTCGCGTGCTAACTTTCTCTTTCTGTTACAGATCGACGAGGGGACGCCGAGGGATGGTGTTTAAGCTGCAACAGATGAGAAATCTCGCTCCAACTACGAAAAGTTAGGTCCAAAAAGTGAAAAACCTTAATTTAAACTATTTTTTACTGAATTTAAGTTTTAAATGTATGGAAAAGGTCCAAAAATGCGTCAAAACGTTGGGAACAATACAGGGAAGTTAGACTGAAGGCGTATGTAGCAATGCGCACCTGGTTTGACTTTGTGTCGAAAGAAAACACAGAGATTTGTAAAACTTAAGATTGATTTCAAAGGAAAAATTCCTTGGGTATATCAACTTTTTGTCCACTGAATTTGCAAATTTTCGTATTTTCGCGTGCTAACTTTCTCTTTCTGTTACAGATCGACGAGGGGACGCCGAGGGATGGTGTTTAAGCTGCAACAGATGAGAAATCTCGCTCCAACTACGAAAAGTTAGGTCCAAAAAGTGAAAAACCTTAATTTAAACTATTTTTTACTGAATTTAAGTTTTAAATGTATGGAAAAGGTCCAAAAATGCGTCAAAACGTTGGGAACAATACAGGGAAGTTAGACTGAAGGCGTATGTAGCAATGCGCACCTGGTTTGACTTTGTGTCGAAAGAAAACACAGAGATTTGTAAAACTTAAGATTGATTTCAAAGGAAAAATTCCTTGGGTATATCAACTTTTTGTCCACTGAATTTGCAAATTTTCGTATTTTCGCGTGCTAACTTTCTCTTTCTGTTACAGATCGACGAGGGGACGCCGAGGGATGGTGTTTAAGCTGCAACAGATGAGAAATCTCGCTCCAACTACGAAAAGTTAGGTCCAAAAAGTGAAAAACCTTAATTTAAACTATTTTTTACTGAATTTAAGTTTTAAATGTATGGAAAAGGTCCAAAAATGCGTCAAAACGTTGGGAACAATACAGGGAAGTTAGACTGAAGGCGTATGTAGCAATGCGCACCTGGTTTGACTTTGTGTCGAAAGAAAACACAGAGATTTGTAAAACTTAAGATTGATTTCAAAGGAAAAATTCCTTGGGTATATCAACTTTTTGTCCACTGAATTTGCAAATTTTCGTATTTTCGCGTGCTAACTTTCTCTTTCTGTTACAGATCGACGAGGGGACGCCGAGGGATGGTGTTTAAGCTGCAACAGATGAGAAATCTCGCTCCAACTACGAAAAGTTAGGTCCAAAAAGTGAAAAACCTTAATTTAAACTATTTTTTACTGAATTTAAGTTTTAAATGTATGGAAAAGGTCCAAAAATGCGTCAAAACGTTGGGAACAATACAGGGAAGTTAGACTGAAGGCGTATGTAGCAATGCGCACCTGGTTTGACTTTGTGTCGAAAGAAAACACAGAGATTTGTAAAACTTAAGATTGATTTCAAAGGAAAAATTCCTTGGGTATATCAACTTTTTGTCCACTGAATTTGCAAATTTTCGTATTTTCGCGTGCTAACTTTCTCTTTCTGTTACAGATCGACGAGGGGACGCCGAGGGATGGTGTTTAAGCTGCAACAGATGAGAAATCTCGCTCCAACTACGAAAAGTTAGGTCCAAAAAGTGAAAAACCTTAATTTAAACTATTTTTTACTGAATTTAAGTTTTAAATGTATGGAAAAGGTCCAAAAATGCGTCAAAACGTTGGGAACAATACAGGGAAGTTAGACTGAAGGCGTATGTAGCAATGCGCACCTGGTTTGACTTTGTGTCGAAAGAAAACACAGAGATTTGTAAAACTTAAGATTGATTTCAAAGGAAAAATTCCTTGGGTATATCAACTTTTTGTCCACTGAATTTGCAAATTTTCGTATTTTCGCGTGCTAACTTTCTCTTTCTGTTACAGATCGACGAGGGGACGCCGAGGGATGGTGTTTAAGCTGCAACAGATGAGAAATCTCGCTCCAACTACGAAAAGTTAGGTCCAAAAAGTGAAAAACCTTAATTTAAACTATTTTTTACTGAATTTAAGTTTTAAATGTATGGAAAAGGTCCAAAAATGCGTCAAAACGTTGGGAACAATACAGGGAAGTTAGACTGAAGGCGTATGTAGCAATGCGCACCTGGTTTGACTTTGTGTCGAAAGAAAACACAGAGATTTGTAAAACTTAAGATTGATTTCAAAGGAAAAATTCCTTGGGTATATCAACTTTTTGTCCACTGAATTTGCAAATTTTCGTATTTTCGCGTGCTAACTTTCTCTTTCTGTTACAGATCGACGAGGGGACGCCGAGGGATGGTGTTTAAGCTGCAACAGATGAGAAATCTCGCTCCAACTACGAAAAGTTAGGTCCAAAAAGTGAAAAACCTTAATTTAAACTATTTTTTACTGAATTTAAGTTTTAAATGTATGGAAAAGGTCCAAAAATGCGTCAAAACGTTGGGAACAATACAGGGAAGTTAGACTGAAGGCGTATGTAGCAATGCGCACCTGGTTTGACTTTGTGTCGAAAGAAAACACAGAGATTTGTAAAACTTAAGATTGGGTTAGGTTAGGTTAGGTTAGGTTAGGTTAGGTTAGGTTAGGTTAGGTTAGGTTAGGTTAGGTTAGGTTAGGTTAGGTTAGGTTAGGTTAGGTTAGGTTAGGTTAGGTTAGGTTAGGTTAGGTTAGGTTAGGTTAGGTTTTTTTTTTTTTTTTTTTTTTTTTTTTTTTTTGGCGAAGGAGGGGGAAATCCTCATGGATACCGCGGAAGGAAAACCGCGGTTATGTCGGACTCCGCCTTGATAAAGGCGACCTACCGACTAAAACCCCCTCCTCGCGTAAAGTAGATAGTGGGCTAGGCAATTTGTGGGACCCACGGTGCTATCGGTATACTCCGTGGGGACCCACTGCCGAAGTTAGTGGGGTGTGAAGCATGTGCCAGATTTCCAGAGTTTAGTGGATCTGGCGATGTGAATTTTTCCACGAATGAGGCAGAGCATGAATTGTAGGAAGTTGAGTGAACAGAATGGAGGCAAATATAGTAGTTCATGGTAGAGTTGCTCTTAGCGTAAGTTGAGATGTTTAGATGAGTAAGAAGGTTCCGGTTCAGAGAGTCCATGGATTTCCGGATTCAATAGGTGTTTGTGTGTGAACACTTTTACAAAAATGGTACACAGTGTGTTAGCTTCCCATTCTGTTAGAGAGGGTGTTCCAATATTGCAGGTATTGATGGTGCCTTGTTGCCTTCAGCAAGGGAAGTATTTGGTGAATTTTTATATGTTCCTCGTCCTTTTCTAAGTTATGAAAGGTGTGAGACACATATGGAGGGCAGCGTAGTTGAAGAATGTTCTTGGAATCAAGTATCCCACTGTTGAGATTTGAGCGGTGTTCAGTTGAAGCTAATGTAGTTTCGATGCAGCAGGTAAGTTGGTCGTTCCTTGGAGACGGTGGAGAATTGTCTGGCGCAATTGATAGATGGTGTTTTCAAGTGGTATTTTCCTCCTTCCTCTGCTCGGTGGAGTGTGCAAGTGTGAAGAGAATGTTGTAGGACTTGATGAAGTTGTTGGGGAACGCTCGTTAATCTTGTTGTTTGTGACTTTTCCTGTTGATTTCTTGAGTTGGTATTTCGAAGATGTATTGTGTTAATAATTGCTAATTGAGTCGATTACAAGATGAAGAAGTGAAAAAGCGTAAATTCCCCTGAGTTACGATTATATTTGTTAATGTACATGACGTGTTTGTTGGAGGCGTGTATATTCAAGCTAAGTAGTAGTGTTTATAATTGAATTACAAAAGAGCTTGGGATATAGCTATGGCCATAATACAGATGAAAATATTAGTAATAATCAAAATGCCAATGCACTATACTTAGACTAACAGCATAATTAATGTAACAGGTGTAAAGTACGAATACAATTTTAAGTCAGAAAGTGATAAGTGAGCAGGATAATTATATGAAGAGTGAGATTTACATATTTCCATTATTGGTGAGAATGTCTATGTATAATCGGAATGTAGTGTCCGAACAATATTCAGACACCATGCACAATACTTAGACTAACATCATAATTAATGTAACAGGTATAAATTACGAATACAATTTCAAATCAGAAAGTGATAAGTGAGCAAGAAAATTATATGAAAAGTGAGTTTTACATATAGCAATTATTGGTGAGAATATCTATGTCTAATCAGAATGTAGTGTCCGAACAATATTCAGACACCACACTCTGGCACCACCTCAAAACCACCATCCATTTAGACATAATCTAAATAGATGGCGGCTCTATCAAGTGAGATTTAATTTGCAGAATGAATAATATATACATATTTACAAATTATAAAACTAAAACTAACGCAGGAAACAAGACAGAGAATGTAAAGTTTTTTTTTTTTTTTTTTTTTTTTTTTTTTTTTTTTTCTTCTCTTTTTTTTTTTTTTCCTTCCCTTCTTTTTTTTTTTTTTTTTTTTTTTTTTTTTTTTTTTTTTATTATATTAACACATATTTTTTTTTTTTTTTTTTTTTTTTTTTCTTTTTTTTTTTTTTTTTTTTTTTTTTTTCCTAATTCTAATAACTTAAACTAGTATAGAAAACAAGACAAGACAGAAAAAAGTTAAACTAAATACAAAAATACAATATTTGCAAATAGAAATATATATGTATATATATATAACAACACAGTTTCGTGAGTGTGGTGGCCCCTGGTAAGTGGTGCACCCTACCAGCACTTGCAGGGCGTTTGTTTTATTGATATCTCCCTCCGGAGATACCAAGGAACCTGTGTGATAAATTTTCCACCCCCAACAGAAGGTTAATAGGTGGGCGGTTCTCCGGAGGGCACCTGAGGAGTGCCGTTGATGTCTTCAGATGAAAGTATCGCGGGTACTCATCTATGGTTTTTTCTCTACCCAGAAAGTAGGATGGGTGTCTGCCCGCTGTGTGCCTCGTCATGTTTGCGCCCAACAAGAAGGCCCCGCACAGAACACATTGTAAATTGGCCCTTCTAGCCTTGCCGCCTGAGCCCTCGCCCCCGTGCCCCCCCATCTGGCCGACACTTCCGCGTGGGTAGCAGGGGACTGAATTATTTCCCTGAGTGTGGAAATATTGAGCCTGACGTGGGAGGTCAGAGGCGAGTGCGGAGGCGGGGGGGAGGGAAGCCCCCAAAGGGCCCGAAGCACCTCCGTCAGGTGCGTTAAGGAATTGGGTCTGATTTGGGAGGAGCGCAGGGGCGAGAAAGAGGGCAGGATCCAGAGGGCTGGTCAAACTTTGCTCCGCCTGCTGGTGATTGTAAGGTTCCTCTACCTGGGGAGTGATCCCTTCAGAGGCAGGAGGGTTGGAGGGCAAGGCGGGGCTTGAGCAGCTCAGCCTGTTGGGGTAATTGTGTGGCAGATGTATAGGCTCGGAGTGTGGGGGCAGTTGCCGAGGGGGGGAACTACCCTGTAGGAGTGCCGAGAGTCTGCCATTTGCATGGGTTTGGATTTCAAGTGCCGCGGTGAGCCTCGTGATCCTGTCCATGAGATGTCGGTTGTCGACTTCAAGCGAGGCGCACCGCGGACATGGGAGGTCAAATTGGGCAGACCTGGCAGGATAGTTCTGAGCGCATACTGTGCCCTGCGACGGTAGGAGATTGGGATTCGGTTGGTGGGAGAGAGACGGAGGGTCATGTTCCCCGCCACCATGGACCGATGCAGAGGAAAGTAATGTGCATGAGGGAGTTAAAATGTTGCCCGGCGGTGACTGCTGAGGTCGAAGTTCTTCCAGGTCGAATAGGCTGCCGAAGGAGCAATTCAAAAGGCCCCCGGCAGTTACGGTGTTAGGTGGCGAACCCTCAGACGGAACCTCAAAATCCATTGGAGTCTAGGAGTTAGCAACAGGTTAAATGAGAAATTATATATGTATTTATGGATGGGATGAGTAGATGTTAGTTATAGATTTTTAGAATTAATTTATGGAGAGAAAAGACTATTTGTGATGATGATTCTGAAGATGATGATGATGATGATGAGTTAATGGAGAGCAGAGAATATTGATAAAGGTATATGCAAAGGAAATTTTTTGGATTATCAAGAGAAGACAGAATGGTAACAGTTCAAGATTAAAAAGTTTGGTTGAAAATGTTAAAGAATCGATTTGGTATATCAACTTTTCAGAGGAAATTTTTGCCGGGAAGAAAATTAATTCAGAAATTCGCACTTTTAGTGATTGATAGGGGCAGGGGGTGGGAGGGGAAGTAGAGTGTAATAGAAAAAAGTAAATTTGCTCGGAGGGTTGAGTGGTGGGGATGAGTACATTGTTATTTTCGTGTGATAATTATTGTTTTTAGAGGTATTGATGGTAAATGGCGGAATTCTTGGTGATGTTAGGGGGGGATTGGCTAGGGGGTGATGTTAGACGTTAGGTGCTGAATAGGTGTATATTAATTAATATTTGTTTAATCGATTTTTGCTGAGTAAGTGGTTTTGCGAGGTTTTTCTCGTTACCATTTTTGAGTGATTTTTAAAGATGACCGAAGTTGGTTATGGACGTTATTCTTTTAATTTGTTTTTGTATTTGTGGGCAGTTGCTTGAGGTTGCACTGTGGGGGTTGGTTTTATGGAGAATAAATGAGCTTTTGTTTTTGTTGAATTCATTGCAGTTATAGCATGAGGCGAGTGTGGGATCAGTTTTATTGGGGCATTTTGCGTATGTGTGCAAGTAAGAGGCGCAATGGGAGCAAATGGTGTCTGTTGAAGTGCATTTTTTTTTGGTGTGGTTGAATTTGAGGCAACGAAAGCATTGTAGTAGGGGTGTATAATTTTCTACATGCACTTGTTGGTGGTTTATGTTAAGCTTTCCGCATGTTATGGCGGCATTCCATACAGTGGGCGTAACAATAAATGCGGCGTTATATGCTTCGGGGTTACGATTGTTTCCTCGTGAGAATTTGAATTGAAGGTCGTCACTATGTTGAATGTTGGTAAGTATGGCAAAGTTTTGATTGGGAATAATTTGAGCAAGAGTGTCAGAGGGGGTAGATTTAAGGATTCCTTTGAGGATGATCATGGGTTTTAGTGTGAAGGGTGTTTCGGTTTTTACCTCACTGGATAAAGCTGAGGTAAGTCGGGTGGTGATATCTCTTTGTTCAGGATTATCAAATTCGATGATTATTTTGTTATTTGAGGTGTATCTGAGTCCGAGTGGATGTAAGTCATTATCTTTGAAGGAGAGGCTTCTGTGTAGGGCTTGTATTGTTTCTAGATGGCCGTCAGTGGGATTTTTGGGAGAGATGATCAGAGCAGGTTTAGATTTGGATATAGCTTGTGTGAGGGGTGAGGGGGAGATGGAGAGTTGTGGTTGATTTTTGGTGATGTTAACTATTTCACGCTGAATGGTATCCCTGATAATGTTAGCAATGTCTGTGTTGTTTGAGGGTGGGGGGGAGTTGTTTTGAGAGTGAATGTAATTGTCAAGAAGAGAGTTTGTGGGGAAGGTATTAAGTTGTTCTGTTTGAGTCTGGATTTTTTTGATTAGGTTTATAATTTCTTCCTTGTTTTGTTTGGTGAGGCTCCTGCCTTCGGTGATTTTTTTCAGGATGAGTTCAGTGTTGGTGAGTATGTTAGTGTGAAAGGTGTGGAATGGTTCGTCAGGTTGAGATGGTGAGTCAGAAGGGGAGTGTGGGTTTTCGTGTTGGTGGTCGTCAGAGTAAGAATTGTTTTTGTTGAGGTTTGTGAGTGTTGGGGTGTTAGGTGGGGGGGGAGGTGGAGATGTAGCGTAGTTGATGATGTGGGAGCTTGCATTAAGTGAAGATGGCAGGGAAGAAACTTCAAACATGGTTGTTTTTTTTTTTTTTTTTTTTTTTTCTTTGTGAAATGAATGAGATATAGAGGTGATAAAGAGGATTTTAAGGTTTGATTAGTTACTCACCGAGAAGGGGTGTATTTTATGTTAGGTTAATAGAGTATTTGTGGGTGGGGTTAATATTAGAATTTGGTGGTGTATATATTATTATTTTCTTCCCTTTCCCCTTCTCCCTACCCTCCTTCCCTCTCCACAAACACTGGTTGACTGAGGTAACTGTTCACTGTATATTGTTCACTGTTCACTGTTCACTGTGCGCCGGCCACCAGTCGCAGATCAACCTATTTACCGGTATTCCCTGGTTTTTGACAGAGTAAGCGAAAGAATTTAGATGACATGTGTAGTCGTTGCAGGTTGTGACATGACTGTTGGTTAGGTTAGGTTAGGTTAGGTTAGGTTTTTTTTTTTTTTTTTTTTTTTTTTTTTTTTTTTTTTTATACCTGTTGCTATAAAAATGCAACAACATTAATTACCTTAATCCCCCCAATTATCCAATTTTCCTTTATTTAACCCCATATCCTACCGAATAAACAAATTAATAAGATAAAATTACACATATTCAAATAAACCATAATACAGTATCAAGCTACACGAAGATAACATAATTATACCAATAAAACAGCTTATAAAAGAAATAACCAAAATAAACTGAATACAAAATACAAAATTTCCATTTCAACTACAACGGTAACGTTATTATTGCAATAACCAATTAAACAATTAAAAATAATAATTTACCCCAAATTTCAATAATATTCTAATAATATAATTAATATTCTTTTAATACATATTTTCCTTAACAATGGCTGACCAAAACAATTAATTACATCATTAAACTATCTCAATAAACAAGATTTATTAAGACTTTACTCAATATATAATTAACAACATAATTGCATTTGTATTTACTCTGCATAAATACAAACAACAATGCTGAAAAACAAACTTAACAAAAATAATCACTGAATACAATTTTACTACAATTTCATACCAGTTATAATAAACAAAGAAAACTATAACAAATCATTCTCAACTTATAATTAATTAAATTAGCAAACAATACCATTAATAAAATATTAACAATAAAAATACCAAAAAAAAGAAATAACCAAAATAAACTGAATACAAAATACAAAAGTTTCCATTTCAACTACAACGGTTAACGATAACATTAATAACCAATTAAACAATTAAAAATAATAATTTACCCAAATTTCAATAAATATTCTAATAATATAATTAACATTCTTTTAATACATATTTTCCTTAATAATGGCTGACCAAAACAATTAATTACATCATTAAACTATCTCAATAAACAAGATTTATTAAGACTTTACTCAATATATAATTAACAACATAATTGCATTTGTATTTACTCTGCATAAATACAAACAACCATGCTGAAAAACAAACTTAACAAAAATAATCACTGATTACAATTTTACTACAATTTCATAACAATTATAATAAACAAAGAACAAACTATATAACAAATCATTCTCAACTTATAATTAATTAAATTAGCAAACAATACCATTAATAAAATATTAATAATAAAAATACCAAAAAGGCGCCGATTACCCAAAGCAATGGCTGCTCAAAACAATAAATTACTTTTAACAATCTTAAACAATAATATAAATAACACAATTTTTAACTTTAACATAAATTTAACAGAGTAATAATTGCATTTGTATCTATTCTATATAAAACTATACAACCATGATGAAAACCAAAATTAAACAATTAATTACAACAAAACATTTAACAATTTCATTACAACTTAATACTATTATAATAAACAACAGCCAAACTACATAACAAATGAACCATTCTCCCTCCCAACTCTTTGAAGAACCGCCCTTGCAAAATCAAGAAAAATACGTCTATGACCACACTCAAGCATTATCACCGCCAAATTGCCTAGACATATTTCAGTCTCAATACTACACTCACAGTCGTACCTCAACTTACCAAACCTAGAACAGCCTATTAAAACATGTTCCAATGTCTGAGGGACATCCTCACCACAAGAGCACAATGCAGACTCTACCAACTTAAACCTATGTAAGTAGAACCTAAACCCCCCATGTCCAGTGAATATTTGTGCTAGGTAGTTGTCTAGTGCTAACTCCCTTAAAACCCCATAGGCTAACTTTACACTTTTAAAAAATAATCTTGTAGTAGACCCTGAAGTGGCCGTCTCATAGGTATGCTGCCATTCCTCCAAGGTATTGACCCTGGTGGAATGCTTAGCAAAAGACAATGGGAACCTATCATACCTTGGCAACTGCTTATTTTTAAGTGCTGCATTCTTTGCGAGTTCATCTGCCCTCTCATTACCCACAATTCCACAATGAGCTCTTACCCAGAACAGAGTCACAACTACACCCTCAACTCCTAACTGAGAGATACCCGCCCTGATATCGACCGCTAGCGGGTTAACTGAGTTTGGGTCACAAATCGCTTCCAGACCCGACCTCGAGTCACTAGCGATACTGACTGTTCTGTCCTTTCTTTCTCTAATAATAGTAAGTGCCCAAAGTATAGCCGAAAGTTCAGCCTGAAAGACGCTGCAAAAATTTTCAAGACGAAAGCTAGCATACCGAACCTCCACCCCATCAATCCAGGCGCTAACCGCCGCCCCAACCTTACCTTCCAGCTTACTACCATCCGTATAAAGAACCAGCCCATCAGTTTCAAGAGACTCCACATCCTCCCGGGACTTAATCAGTCCAAACTCCAGCCTCAACCGCTCCGCCGGGTGAGGCAGTGAATAAGGACTCCTCCTGAGCTCAATACTCCGTCCAGGCAAACCCGCAAGTTCCTCTCCTCTCTTTACTCTGTATACACAGGAATGCTCTTTGACCCTCAACGACAGAGGTATTATCCTCGCCAATAGTACACTTGACACTAAGGAGACCGTGCGATGAGCTTTACTAATCCTAATAGCGAAAGAACGAGTAAGTCTGTCAAGCACCGTTTCTGCGTAAACTTTACTAGAAACGTCAGCCCAGCAGCCTGCCGAGTACAACACCGTCGGCTCCACAACAGCCATGTAAATTAGCCTTAAAATATCAGAGTTAAGACCCCACTGCGCGCGTGCTGCTCTTGAAACTACCCTATAGAACGCTACCACCTTCTTAACCATCACTTCGAGATGCTGACGAAAACTTAGCATGGGGTCAATAGTTAACCCTAATATTCTAAGACTAGCTCCATACTTCAATTCAACACCAGCCATCTCCAGTCTTGGAGTATGGTATTTCAATTTCCTTGTTATCAGAAGTGCCTGCGTTTTACCCGGTGCAAATTTTAGCTTAAGCTTTTCACCCCACTGCAAGATAACAGCCAGAGCTCGGTTCATCTTCTCCTCCAGCTTACAACCATCAGATGCAGCCGCAATCATCAGGATGTCATCTGCAAAGGCTTGCACACGTACACCCCCATACTGAGTCTGCTCTAAAACTTGGTCCAACAAAACATTCCAGAGGATCGGTCCACAGGTTGAACCCTGTATACAACCCCTGTTGGTATCTCTTTCGATGGTTTCTCCCAAATAACGAAGCCTCACTCTCCTCTTCGACAGATAATCAACAATAAGGCGCACGATGACACCATCCACCTTCTTTTCGTGCAGCTGCTGGATGATCACCGGCCACCACGCATTATCAAATGCACCTTCTATGTCCAGCGACACCATGACCACTATCTTCTTCTGTTCCAGATTCCTTCTAACCACAGCCAAGCCATCGTACAGGGCATCCTCAGTACTACACTGCGGGGTAAAACCATACTGAAGCGGACTCAAGCGTCCCTCCCTGCCAAGCTGCCACTGCAACCGGTTCACAAAGAGCTTCTCCAGCATTTTCCCCAGAACCGGTAAAAGTCCGATAGGTCTGTATGACTTCGGTTTAGTATAATCATCCCTTGCCGGCTTTGGGATCACCTTAACGGTGGCCAACTTCCAGATCGTCGGAAAGCATCCCCACCTCAAACATAACGAGAACAAACTAAGAACCAGGGCTTTATTACAAACAAAAGCCTTAAGGCAAATATCCAAAGTGAGCCCATCCCCCCCCGGAGCCTTCTTAGAACTCATAGAGCGAAGGACAACCTCAAGCTCCGTTCCAGTGAAAGCAACCAAGTCACATGCCTGCACACAGTATACCTTACTTGCTGCAACCAGCCGTACCACTTTATTTCTAAGGTCCGCCTGATCAGGCGTATCGTGCATGGGGTCATCCCGAGGGTAGAACGTTTCCGCCAACAGCGCTGCAGATCCCCGCTCATCAAGAGAGGAACCATCTGGCTTCTCCAACAGTCTGTCCTCAACACGAGCCGAACAAATCTTCATTATCCTGTAGGATCTTTGCCAGATAGTCTCCCTTTTCTCTCCCATACAGAACTCTTTCCAGCTCTCAGTTACAGCTGACTCTATGGCTTGCTTATATTCAGCCCTAGCCCCCAAGTACTGGTCAACCACGAACTGCCTCCTCCGTAGATTGGCCTTAGCAACCCTTCTCCTGCATCTCACCATCTCAGCCTTTAGCCGGACAAGTTCAGCCGTCCACCATCTGCAGGCTCTCCCTATTTTCCTCGGTTGAAGACGAGGAATGGCTGCATTGCACGCACTAATAATGCAATCCGTGTATTTTTCCGCAACGAAATTCACACCCTCACCGTCCTCCACCACAGACACACAATGCTCCAGATTGAACCTGCTCAACTCCTCATTAAATTTGTCCGTGAACTCTGACCAATTCGCCTTTTCTTCATTGTAGACCCTGGTACCAGTAGTTGCATTGGAGGCAAGTCCCCCCACCCCAAGACACAGAGTGAACAGGACGGGCCTGTGGTCAGACAGCGTGCAGAACCGCTCATCAACGCGCCAGTTCACCACAGCACCCAATAGTGGCACAGAACACGCCGTCACATCAATGATGCTCGATGCCTCGCGCCCTCCACGAAGCACACAGAACGTCGGCTTACTGCCCTCGTTCACCACTTCGAGCCCGAGTTCCCCGAACGCATCCATCACAGCACGCCCCGCGTCATCCTCTTCATCACAACCCCACCAATGACTAACGGCATTAACATCACCACCCAACACCAGTCTATCGGTTCTCATCGCCGCCACTATCCTCTTTATTGTGCATATATAAGCATCCAAATCCAACTCTTTGTCCAAATAAACGCTGACAATACCTATTCTCAAATTGTTAACCTTAACTATTACACCCAAAATATCCTCAGTTATAAATTTAGAACTCTCTATGCACTCTACGCTACCATCAGTGATGACAATCGCAGACCGAACGGGCTTATTAACATCACGGCTCTGACTCTGTACGACTCTGAAACCACTTGGCACGACCATGTGAGCTTTAACTCCCACATATGGCTCCTGCAACATCAAAACCTGACAGCCACGTATCGTAGCCTCCCGCATACATTCATGCGTCGCAGCTCTTCCTCTGCCCAAGTTATACTGCACCAGCTTTAAGGTCTGTAGAGGGGCAGGATTAGTGCCCTTAGCAATAGCGGACGGCCAGTCTAGCTAACCGATCCCATCTTCTCCACTCCGGACAGTTATAGCTATAGGCGGGGTGCGCACAATCCTGCAGGTGCTTACCAAGGCAGTTGATACACTGAGGGCTCGCTCTCTGGTCGGGACACTCACGAGTTTCATGGCTTCCCGCACAATGGCCACATTTTGGCTCCAGAGCCTTGCAGTCCCCAGCTTTGTGCGAGAAACCGAGGCACCGGTAACATTGAACTAGAGGTGACTGGTCAATCGCGGTAACCATCTGATACCCCAATCGCACCCTACGGTCTGTAAGAGCCCCCCACACCCCCGGGCTCACCTGAACCACAACATTATTTAAACCAACATTACGCCCCTTAATCCGTCTAACCACCCTAACCTTTCTATCTGTTTCAGGTACATTGCTAAGCAGAGCAACGTTCTGTTGCAGGAGTGCTTCCACAACCTTAGCATCACTGAGTTCAGAAATGACACCGATGAGACGCAGCAGAGGATACTTCTCCCGCGGCTCCGACACCGTGAACTCATCACCAAGCCCCTTAATCGCTTCACCCATTGCCACCCGCTCACGTTCCGATTCCAATGATATGGCCACCCGACTATTCCTACACTTGCGAACCCCGTTTACACCAACACCTAGTTCAATTACATCCACCCCCTTCTTGATCATAGATATAATCTGATCACCTGTATGGGTAGGATTCTTCGATTCCACCATAATCGGGTACCTACTACGCACAGCTGCAGCATACAAACCTCCAGAGACATGTCTAGGGGTCAGATGGACCCCTACTGAACTTAACCTCTCCACATCCCCAAGTGGCCCAGCAAGAGCCCCAGCACCAGAATAATCAGAGTCAGGAACTGAAGCCATAACAGGTGGCCTTAGTTGATGGCACTCTTCACGAAGAGCACGCACCTCCTCAACCAACCTACCTACCTGATCACAAACCTCCACAGGGCCAGAGCTCGAGCTCCCAACTGCCTCCTTGAGCTGCTCCTGAACCCCCATCATAAGGAAGCGGGTAGTCTCAGCCTCTTTGAAACTCTTCTTACTAAGTTCCTTCAACTCGTCTAGGTTAGCCTGCACACTAGACTGCAACCCCTCCAACCTTGCCACCTGCGCCTTATGCAACCGAGTGGCCTCTTTCTCCAAAGTAACCCTAGGTTAGGTTAGGTTAGGTTAGGTTAGGTTAGGTTAGGTTAGGTTAGGTTAGGTTAGGTTAGGTTAGGTTAGGTTAGGTTAGGTTAGGTTAGGTTAGGTTAGGTTAGGTTAGGTTAGGTTAGGTTAGGTTAGGTTAGGTTAGGTTAGGTTAGGTTAGGTTAGGTTAGGTTAGGTTAGGTTAGGTTAGGTTAGGTTAGGTTAGGTTAGGTTAGGTTAGGTTAGGTTAGGTTAGGTTAGGTTAGGTTAGGTTAGGTTAGGTTAGGTTAGGTTAGGTTAGGTTAGGTTAGGTTAGGTTAGGTTAGGTTAGGTTAGGTTAGGTTAGGTTAGGTTAGGTTAGGTTAGGTTAGGTTAGGTTAGGTTAGGTTAGGTTAGGTTTTTTTTTTTTTTTTTTTTTTTTTTTTTTTGGTTGGGAGGAGGAAATCCTCATGGATCCCTCGCGGGTATGTCCGACTCCACTGGTTGCCCAGTGACCTACGGACTAAAACCTCCTCCCATTGCTTGATTCCTCTGACATGATGATCAGAGACCTTTTTTACTTTTTATTTAGGATTAAGACAGGGTTTTTTATTTATTGCTGTATCCCTTGGGATAGAAAACCCTTTATGGGTTTCAGACTTATACAAAATATTTATTTATTCTATTACATACTTTTACTTGTGAAATCCTTATTCTATTTTATATATCACTATATAGATCTAATTTTATCTTATCTTATTTGACACAAATATCTTATTATATCTAATTTTATTTTATACATATTTTTATTAAGTATATATAATATAATATATAATATAATATATAAAACAATATAACTTAAGTGTTCAGCAATGTTATACATCTTTGTTTCTTTTGATAACTATTTTAGCTATTTCTGTACAATACTCTATAAATTCGTTTCTTATATATTTATTACTGACATAGTCTTTAGCATTTTCAACTTTTAGTTCTATTTCTAGTTTTTGTTCAGCCTCGTATCTCCGTTTGCCAAAAACTGGGCACTCAAATAAGATGTGCTCCACTGTTTCCATTTTACTGCTTTCGCAGATGCACGATGGACTCTCCTTACACCTGAACCGGTTTAGGTATTCTGAGAATCCACCGTGCCCTGTCATTATTTGCGTGAGTACACCGGAGGGTTTTAATATTTTAATGAGTTTGTAAGCATTGATAATGTCGGGGAAGAAAATTTTTGTCACGGCTGCGTTTTTACTTGTAACATATCTCCTGTTCCATTCGTCAAGAGTACCTCTTCGGATCTGTCGCTTGACGAATGAAACAGGACATGCGTCATATATCGGTGCAGTCTTAGTTTTCAGGGCAGCGTCCTTTGCCAATGTATCGGCTCGCTCATTGCCTTCAAGTCCAGCATGTGCTTTGATCCAGTACAAATCGACACACTTGTTCAGTGCCCCACTTGCTTTCAAGTTCTTACGAACTTTTACGGCAAGAGGGTGCGTGGAGCTGTTATTCGTAATGGTTTGGAGCGATGACTGTGAGTCGCTGTATATACCAAATCGGGTTTCTGACATCTTCAATATCTCCTCGGTAGCTTTGTATATGGCCAGTAATTCCGCCTGGTAGACTGTGCAATGTGACGAAAGCTTCAGTTTGATGGATTTGGTCTCGGTCTGATTAGTCCATATGGATAATGCAGCTCCGACCTTATCCTCAATCCTACTACCGTCTGTGAACATCCGCACTGCGTAATCGCTATGGACGTCCACTTGCTGCTGGTCCTCCAGGCGTTTGAATTCTATGCTCATATACTCCGCTGGATGAGGCTTCGCTGAGAATGTCGACATCCTCTCCATTTCTCTGTCTCCTAGCACTGTCTGGATTTCCCCTTTCCGTGTCTCGTACAAGGCGGCTGCCTCTTGTACTCTTAGATCGAGGGGCAGTATTCCCGCCAGTGCCAGTGCCGAGTTCAGAGAAACTGTTCTATATGATCTGCATAATTTTTGAGCAAATCCGCGTTGGACCGAATTTAGCATTTTTTGGATGCCTAACTTTTTGGTTGCTGGGGCCCAGACACTTGCTGCGTACATTACAGTTGGTTCGACAACTGCAGTGTATATTATTCTTACTACTTCTGGGTGTAGACCCCAGCTAACCTTTGCGGCTCTGCTTAGTTGCTTGAAGATATTTACGGCTTTCCTACAGACTATTGACGTATGCTGATTAAAAGTCAGCTTGTCATCAATCGTAAGTCCCAGTATCTTCATTTCCTTTGACATGGCTATGTCGATACCACCCATTCTCAGAAGTGGCACGTCGTATTTCAGTTTTCTGGTCACTATCATCGCACTTGTTTTGTGTGGCGCAAACTTTAATTTATTTTTGATGCCCCATTCTTGAACATAGGCGAGAGTGTCATTTGCCTGTTTCTGGATATCCATTGCAGTGTTTCCGTCAAAGACCATCACTATATCATCGGCGAATGCTTGACAATAATCTCTTCTTTTTTCAAGACCTTTGAGCAACGGATCTATGAGCAAATTCCATAGGATAGGCCCGCCAATTGAACCTTGAACGCATCCCTTTGAGGTGGGTCTGGTAATCTGTTCTCCAGCGTATCTCACTTTCACTATTCTTCCTTCTAGGTAGCTGTCCATGAGTTTCCTTACATTGATCGGGCATCCTTCTTCGGCCAGTCGAATTCTGAGTGCTGGCCACCAGGCGCCATCGAAAGCGCCCTCTATATCTAAAGATACAATTGTGATAAGTTTTTTAAGGTCCAATTTTTGATGAATGTGTTTTATCAGGGTGTAGAGGGCGTCTTCGGTGCTTTTTTGGGGCATGAATCCAAACTGACGGGAACTGAGCTTTGGGAGAATATGGTATTTGATCCTACCCACAACCATTTTCTCAAAGACCTTTCCCATGACCGGGAGCAATCCTATCGGCCTATATGATTTGGGATCCTGGTAGTTCTTCTTTCCCGGTTTCCTTAGTACTACTACCGTTGCTTCTTTCCATACTTTCGGGAAATGGCCATACTCTAGGCACTTATTTACTAAAGCTAAGTACGTTTCAGGGTCTTGTAGAACTGTGTGCTTGCAGATATCTGCTGTAAACCCGTCTGAACCCGGAGCCTTTTTGGGGTTAAAACTATTTACCGCGGTTGTTACCTCTTCCATGGTAAACGGAGGGTCATGGTGGAATTCTTGCTCCTCTTCATTTACTTGGTCAGCAAGTTCCCTCATTTTTCGGTGATCCGCGTTGTCATGTTCCTCCTTATCTTCCGGGTAGAAGGTCTCAGAGAGTAGTTCAGCCGACTCTTTGGGACTTAGGGCTTTACCTTCTTTTACCAGGGGCAGGTCTTCTTGCCTCTTGGTAGTCTTCCCAATCACCCTGTAGATTCCCTCCCAGAGTCCCTCCTTGTCTTGCTTTCCACAGAACTCTTTCCAACTGTCTATCTGTGCCTGTTTTGTTTGTTTTTCATATTTTTCTTTTATTTCCAGATACTCCTCGATGACCTTCTTTCTACGGACCGGCGCTGCGCAACGGATTCTCCTCTTCCTGGATCGGACCTCCTTCTTCATCTGCGCGAGTTCATTCGACCACCATGGTAAGCTATTTTTTGTTTTTAATTTTATTTTTGGTATGCTATTATTGCATGCTTCTGTTGTTAATTTGACATATGTTTCTATTTTGTTTTCTAATTTTTCTTTGTTTGTGATTTTACCTATTTCTTCTTTATTTAAATTTTCTTCTTCTAGTAATTTAGCCAGCTTTTCATGAAATTGGGGCCAATTGGCTTTTTTGCTATTAAAAATACGTGTGGTTCTCTGAATGCTTATACCTTTTTCTCGTTTTAATCTGATTTTAAAAGTAAGCGCATTGTGATCGGATGAAATCAGCCCTTCGTTAACCTTCCAGTCTTCTACTAGGTCCAGAAGATTTGTCGTACAGGCAATGATGTCCACAAAACTCGCATAGGTCTTTCCTCCTCTCACGGTATCGAAAGTTGGGGTATCCCCAACATTGAGGACCTGCAAATCCAAATCCTCTATTGTTCCAGCTAGTTCTTCTCCTTTCTCGTCTATTATAAGGCTTCCCCACCATGTATGTTTGGCGTTTGCATCCCCTCCTATAATTAGTTTTTTAATTCCTACTTCCCTTTCGATTTTTCGTAGGTGTAATAAGAAAGGCTCTATAGTGGTATGGTTTGGCTCGAAGTAATATGAAACCACCACAATCTCCCAGGCGCTTGTCCTGAGCTTCACCACGACGATGTTATTTGTGGTTAAGTCCGGGCAGAGAATGGCATCCATGTCTGTATCAAACACTACTATAGCTGCTTTGATTGTGCCATCTCCTTGATTCGCGTTCTGGAAAATCCTGGCAGTCCCATAATTCTTCATTCGGCCGATCGTCCCAACATAAGGTTCTTGAAGTAGCGCAAAAGCCATTTTTCTGTTGTTTGCCTCGAGTATTAGTTCTTGTGTAGCAAGAGCTTTTCTTTGCAAGTTAGCTTGGATAACATAGTATGGCCTTGCGTCACTTGGAAGAGCTATTTGCCCCGAGACCACCTTAGCAATATGCTATCGAGGCTCGAGCCAATGCGTCCCACCTTCTTCTGATCGGGCATTCACCACTAAAAGCATTGTGGTCTGATTTTTCTACCTTTGCATGCACGCAGTTAATGCATGTGGGGACTGCACCGGCTGTCCACTCCGCACACTCGGTTTTGAGGTGGGGTCCACTGCAGTGGCTACATTTCTCAGTTGTCTCTTTGCAGAATCTTCGGCCGTGACCGTAACCCAGGCAGAGAGAGCACTGAACAAGCGGTGATTGGTCCGCTACTCTCACTCTCTGGAGGTCAATAAGGACCGTTTCCGCATCGATCAAACATTGCCATATCTTGGGAGACACTCTCAGCACGATGTGGTGCGTATGGGGGTTTCTGGTGTTCTTTTTGTATGCAATCTCCATCTTAAGGCCTTTTGTGTTGCCTACTATCGCCTTGTTCTGGTTAACCAGGGAACTAAGAACATCTTCGTCGGTGTTGTATTTCAAGACGTCTTTCAGGATCACCAACGGATCCTTGTTTTTTACTTCTTCGACGTTGGGTTAGGTTAGGTTAGGTTAGGTTAGGTTAGGTTAGGTTAGGTTAGGTTAGGTTAGGTTAGGTTAGGTTAGGTTAGGTTAGGTTAGGTTAGGTTAGGTTAGGTTAGGTTAGGTTAGGTTAGGTTAGGTTAGGTTAGGTTAGGTTAGGTTAGGTTAGGTTAGGTTAGGTTAGGTTAGGTTAGGTTAGGTTAGGTTAGGTTAGGTTAGGTTAGGTTAGGTTAGGTTAGGTTAGGTTAGGTTAGGTTAGGTTAGGTTAGGTTAGGTTAGGTTAGGTTAGGTTAGGTTAGGTTAGGTTAGGTTAGGTTAGGTTAGGTTAGGTTAGGTTAGGTTAGGTTAGGTTAGGTTAGGTTAGGTTAGGTTAGGTTAGGTTAGGTTAGGTTAGGTTAGGTTAGGTTAGGTTAGGTTAGGTTAGGTTAGGTTAGGTTAGGTTAGGTTAGGTTAGGTTAGGTTAGGTTAGGTTAGGTTAGGTTAGGTTAGGTTAGGTTAGGTTAGGTTAGGTTAGGTTAGGTTAGGTTAGGTTAGGTTAGGTTAGGTTAGGTTAGGTTAGGTTAGGTTAGGTTAGGTTAGGTTAGGTTAGGTTAGGTTAGGTTAGGTTAGGTTAGGTTAGGTTAGGTTAGGTTAGGTTAGGTTAGGTTAGGTTAGGTTAGGTTAGGTTAGGTTAGGTTAGGTTAGGTTAGGTTAGGTTAGGTTAGGTTAGGTTAGGTTAGGTTAGGTTAGGTTAGGTTAGGTTAGGTTAGGTTAGGTTAGGTTAGGTTAGGTTAGGTTAGGTTAGGTTAGGTTAGGTTAGGTTAGGTTAGGTTAGGTTAGGTTAGGTTAGGTTAGGTTAGGTTAGGTTAGGTTAGGTTAGGTTAGGTTAGGTTAGGTTAGGTTAGGTTAGGTTAGGTTAGGTTAGGTTAGGTTAGGTTAGGTTAGGTTAGGTTAGGTTAGGTTAGGTTAGGTTAGGTTAGGTTAGGTTAGGTTAGGTTAGGTTAGGTTAGGTTAGGTTAGGTTAGGTTAGGTTAGGTTAGGTTAGGTTAGGTTAGGTTAGGTTAGGTTAGGTTAGGTTAGGTTAGGTTAGGTTAGGTTAGGTTAGGTTAGGTTAGGTTAGGTTAGGTTAGGTTAGGTTAGGTTAGGTTAGGTTAGGTTAGGTTAGGTTAGGTTAGGTTAGGTTAGGTTAGGTTAGGTTAGGTTAGGTTAGGTTAGGTTAGGTTAGGTTAGGTTAGGTTAGGTTAGGTTAGGTTAGGTTAGGTTAGGTTAGGTTAGGTTAGGTTAGGTTAGGTTAGGTTAGGTTAGGTTAGGTTAGGTTAGGTTAGGTTAGGTTAGGTTAGGTTAGGTTAGGTTAGGTTAGGTTAGGTTAGGTTAGGTTAGGTTAGGTTAGGTTAGGTTAGGTTAGGTTAGGTTAGGTTAGGTTAGGTTAGGTTAGGTTAGGTTAGGTTAGGTTAGGTTAGGTTAGGTTAGGTTAGGTTAGGTTAGGTTAGGTTAGGTTAGGTTAGGTTTTTTTTTTTTTTTTTTTTTTTTTTTTTTTTTTTTTTTTTTGTCGTCTAGAAACGACACTAAGTAGTCCCTCTGACAGACGTCAGAGCCTTTGTTTAACCTTATACTTATATACTTGTTGTCTTTATTTAATTCCAAATTCTCCTATAATGAAGAAGGAGAAGGGGGGGATAGATTAACAATTTTATTTTACAATTTAGGTATTAAGGGTTTACAGGTTTGTAAAAGCTTATATAATTTTACATATATTTTTAGAAACTTATATATTTTAACATACGAACCCATATACTTATTTTAATTTTATAGCTTTATTACTATTTTATTAACCCTATACATTTTTTCCTTACTGTACTAATTTACATTTATTTTCTTACGCTATTTTACATATATGCTGTTTATATATATTATACAATATATATTCAACATAACTTATTTATCTATTTATTTCTAATAACAACTTTCTCCGCTATTTTAACACAGTAGTTTAAGAACTTATATCTTGTATTTTTATCAGCAAAAATTTCAGATACGGTTTCTACATTCAATATACAACCTAAATTTTGTTCAGTTTCATATCTTTGCAGACCATACACGGGACATTCAAACAGACAGTGCGGCACCGTCTCGTCCACTCCTGGTTCACAGATGCACGATGGGTTCTCCTTGCACTTGAATCTATGCAAGTACCCGGAGAAACCACCGTGCCCCGTCATAACTTGGGTAAGTATTCCACTTAGCTCTATTTCGCGAATTATTTTAAAACATTTTATAGGATCGGGAAGGAACATCCTCGTAACAGCTGCGGTCTCACCTGATCTATATCTCCGGCTCCATTCATCCAGCGTGTCCAATCGGATCTGTCGCTTGATGAATGAAACCGGACACTGATCATAGTTGTCCTTCGTTTTGGACTTAAGAGCAGCGTCCTTCGCCAGCTGATCAGCACGTTCATTCCCTGCGAGTCCGACGTGAGCCTTTATCCAGAAAAGACTAACGGCCTTTTCCTGGTATTTTGCGGCTTTGAGGTTTTCGCGGACTTGTTTAGCAAGGGGATGGTTTGAGCTCGGATTTGTAATTGTCTCAAGCGACGACCTCGAGTCGCTGTAAATGCCGAACGTGATGTTGGAGCTTTGGAGGATTTGCTTTGTGGCCTCACATATGGCCAGTAATTCGGCCTGGTAAACGGTACAGTGGGACGACAGCTTCAATTTTCGGGTTTTGGTCTCTGCCTCACCGTGCCATATAGACAGTGCTGCACCGACCCTACCCTCAATTTTACTGCCGTCCGTAAAAATTCGCATCTCATGGTTACTGTGAGCGCTTACTTGTTCCTCGTCTACCAGGCATGTGAATTCAATGACCTCATGTTCGGCCGGATGACCACGTTTTGCAAATGCTACCCTTTTCTCCATCTCCCTATCTCCTACTTCCGGCCGGCACACTCCTCTCTTTACCTCATACAGGGCAGCTGCCTCCTGTATTCTAAGGTCAAGAGGAAGAATCCCGGCCAGAACCAGTGCCGAGTTTAGGGAGACGGTGCGGTATGCTTTGCATATTTTTTGCGCAAACCCTCGTTGCACCACATTCAACTGATTTTTAATTCCGAGCTTTTTGGCTGCTGGTGCCCAGGCACTGGCTGCATACATCACAATGGGTTCCACTACTGCCGTGTATATCGTGCGAATGACTTCGGGATGGAGGCCCCAGGTGACCCTGGCAGCTTTTGATAGTTGCTTATAAACGTTCAAAGCCTTCTTGCACACGTTTGTTGCGTGTGCATTGAACGTCAGCTTATTGTCAATCGTAAGCCCCAGGATCTTGAACTCCGTCGACATGCCAATGCTGATCCCGCCCATGTTCAGGTGTGGCGTGTCATACTTAAGTCTGCGTGTTATAAGCATCGCATTTGTTTTATGCGGCGCAAACCTAAGCTTGTTCTTGACACCCCACTCCCGAACATACTCAAGAGCAGCATTGGCACGTCGTTGGACCTCCATCGCCGTATCTCCGTCGAACAGCAGAACCACATCGTCTGCGAAAGCCTGGCAATAATCTCCACGCTGTTCCAGACCATGGAGGAGTGGGTCGAGGACCAAGTTCCACAGGATTGGGCCTCCAATGGACCCCTGTACGCATCCTTTCTTTGTTCCTCTGGTCACTTCCTCTCCTGCATACCGCACTCTAACACTTCTATTCGTGAGGTAGCTGTCTATCAGCCGCCTGATGTTAATGGGGCAGTTTTCCTCAGCCAGTCGGATTCTGATCGCAGGCCACCATGCGTTGTCGAAAGCTCCCTCTATGTCAAGTGAAACTACAGTAACCAGTTTCTTTTGTTCCAACTTGTGACGTATATGTTGAATCATGACATAGAGAGAGTCTTCAGTGCTCCTTTGGGGCACGAATCCGTACTGACGAGTACTAAGTCTTGGGAGTATATGCCATCTTACTCGGCCAATCACCATCTTCTCCAGGATCTTACCCATGACCGGCAACAGTCCGATAGGTCTGTACGATTTAGGATCAGTATAGTGCTCCTTTCCGGGCTTCCGCAGTACCACCACTGTTGCCTCCTTCCAGATGGTCGGGAAGTGACTTTGTTCTAAGCACTTGTTTGCCAGTGACAGGTATAGGCTGGGATCCTGGAGAATACCGTGTTTACATATGTCGGCCGTTAGACCGTCTGAACCTGGGGCTTTTTTAGGATTGAAGCTGTTCATAGCAGATCTTAGCTCCTCAGCAGTAAACGGTGGGTCATGGCTTCCATCATACCCCAGTCCGTTTACTTGTTCGGCTCTCTGTCTGGTCTGCTTATGATCCTCATTATCTTCTTCTTCCTTGTCCTCAGGATAAAAGGTTTCAGCTAAAAGACTTGCAGACTCTTTATGACCCAAGATTGTTCCCTCCCTAACCAGAGGCAAATCCTCATGTCTCTTGCTCGTTTTCCCTATCACCCGGTAAATACCTTCCCATAAACCCTCATTATCCTGTTTTTGACAAAATTCCTTCCAGCTATCTATTTGACACTTTTTAGCTTCTAATTCATAATTTTCTTTTGATTTCAGGTACTCAGTGATGACCTTCTCCCTACGGATCGGCGCTGCGCAACGGATTCGTCGCTTCCTGGTGAGGACCTCTTTCTTCAGCTTCGAGAGCTCTTCCGACCACCACGCGACGGTAAGTTTATTATTTGATTTATGTTTAGGTATACTATTATTGCTTGCTTGTACTATTTTATCTATATATGATGCTATCCTACTTTCTAAATGTTCCTTGTTATTAATTTTTTCAATTTCTGTTTTAGTTAGGTTATCTACTTCCAATAATTGGGCCAGTTTCACATGAAACTGGCACCAATTAGCTTTTTTACTATTAAAAATCCGCGTAGTTCTCTTAATGTTGACGCCTTTTGCTTCCTGTAGTTTTATTTTCAGTGTGATTGCGTTATGATCGGAATTGATCATGCCTTCGTCCACCTTCCAATCTTCCACAAGACTAAGCATCTCCGCTGTACATGCCGTTACGTCTACAAAACTGCTGTACGCTTTGTTCCCTCTTACAGTGTCAAAAGTAGGGATGTCACCTTCATTCAGCACGTGTAGACCCATCTCATGTAAGGCACCAGCCATCTCCTCACCCCTGCTATCAACTTTTGAACTCCCCCACCACGTACTCTTGGCGTTTGAATCCCCCCCAATGATGATTCTCCTAGATCCAGCTTTCTGCTCGATCTGCCCTAACTGTTCCAGGTATGGCTCCATATGCTGATCCGGCTCAAAGTAGAACGAGACGACTACGATCTCCCAGGCTTTTGTTTTAATTTTTACCACTGCAATGTTGTTTGTGGTAAAATCTGGACATTGGATGACGTCCATTTCGTCATCAAAGACCGCGATTGCTGCTTTGATGGTTCCGTCTCCTTGGTTCGTGCACTGAAAGATTCTTGCGCCTCTGTAGTCTCTCATCCTACCTATTGCCCCAACATATGGCTCCTGAATCAAGGCAAAGGCCACCTTTCTCTCGTTGGCTTCAACCATTAACTCTACCGTTGCTAACTGCTTCCTTTGTAAGTTGGCTTGAGCTACGAGGTAAGCCTTTGCGTCAGTCGAGGCAGCGTTTCTCCGTGGCACCACCTTAGCAATATGCCACCGTGGCTCTCGCCAGCGCGTCCCACTTGCGCCGGATCGGACAATCCGCACTGAAAGCATTATGGCCTGTGTTTCCTATCTTGGCTTGTGTGCAGTTGCAGCAAGTTGGGATGTCACCGGCGAGCATCCTGTCACACTCGGTCCTCATATGCCCAGAAATCCCGCAGAAGCTGCATCTAGCCTCCTGTTCTTTGCAGAAGCGTCTGCCATGCCCATATCCGAGACAGAGCGAACACTGGACCAGTGGTGACTGGTCTGCCACTCGGACGCGCTGGAGGTCGATGCGGATCGATCCCAAGCCAAGTATCCTCTGCCAGATCTTGGGTGACACTCTCATGACTACGTGGTTTACATTAGGGTTTCTGGTCCGCTTTTTATATATGATCTCCGTCTTGATTTCATTTTCATCGATGTTCTTGAACAGATCTTTATTCTGGTTCCTCAGGGCATTAAGGATATCAGCGTCGCTATTAAACGCGAACACATCCTTAAGGATTATGAGAGGATCCTTGTTTTTCACCTCTTCGATGTTTAGATCCTGCCCCGATCCCTGTAACCTTTCCTTAAGCTTCCTCCTTTCTTCCTCCGTCCTGCATCCCACTATCACCTTCCTGTCTTTGGCTTTCCTGATCCTTTCTATTTCAATGCCCCCTTCCTTTGCGTTTACTGCTTTCCTTATTTTGTTAAAAACTTCTTCCCCTGTTTCCAGCTCATCCTTGGCGGTGACAACGACTGAGTGCAGCGCAGTTTGCAGTGGAGCCGGGACCTGGACTGCAGCCGAAGCCGAAGCAAGTGGCCTGGTGTATGCAGCTGCCACACTCGCGTAAGTTTTCCGCTCTTCTATTTCTTTTTCTAACGTTTCTTTTAACTTATCCATCTTTTCACTATTTTCTTGTATGCATTTCGTGTGCTCTTCTAGGGCTTTTAAGAATATGGTGTTTTCTCTTTCCCTTTCTGGTTCCTTTTCTTTCACTGTCTCTTTCTCAATCTCTATCTCTTTTACTTGTCTCTTCCCCTTCACACTCTCCGATTCCTTAATCAGTTGGTATAACCTTTCCACCGCCTGGGTCACCGCCAATTTAATCTCACTTTTTATGTTTCTGGAGTTTCCGAGGTTCAGCTTGGCTTTCGCCACACAGTGCCTGGCCTCCTCCATTCTGTCCAAAGGCTTTCGTTTTTCCTGCTTTAGTGGACTCCTCACTGCCTCCACCGAGACTCTACGTACTTCCGATCTGCTCTCCTGAGAGGGCGCCGTCTTCGGTATTGACTTTGAGGTGTCCACTAAAGCCACACTCTTAGACGTCGACGCCTGTGGGTCAGGTTTTCCAGACTCCCATTCCCCTATACTGCGCCTAACGCTAGGCGATCGGCTTGTCTTTCCCTTTTCCAGGGATGGTCCTGCCTTCCCGGGCGTCTGCCTCCCTGTCATCTTGTCTTGGGGGGCCTCGTCAGTGTCTTTTGGTTTTGTAGGTGTGCGGTACCCGAACATTTTATGAGGGGTCAGAGGGACTTGTCAAATAGGTTGATATGTAAATTTGTAAAAGTTTTAAATACGTCTCCTAATCTAAATGTAAATAGTTTAAGGTTTTTTAAAAAGGGTCAGATCAATATATTTTTGCTCTATGTAAAAATTGTAAAAATTGTAAATATTTTATAGATTTTTAAGTAGTGTTGGGACTCTATCTAGGGTATTACCGGGCGGTCTACTAAAACAATAAAGATAACGAAATTATGAATGAATGTAAACGAATTGGTTGCAGAGATATGAAACTCAATACAAAACACGGATTTCAACAAATAATTTTTTGTAGCGCAAAAACTCTATTTTTCACTCTACAATACAACAAAGCTAATTAACTCTAAATTTAACTGTTTTCCTAACCCTTTTTTTCCTTTGTTACAGATTCTGCCACCGCAACTTCAGCCAGCCAGCACCACAAAGGTAAGTCTACGGTAAGTATTCCTTAATATATAAAACAAAAGTCAAAAACAAAAGTCAAAAACGGTTTGACTCTACCTAGAGTCAGTCTATTTAAAACTAGTTACACAAAAATATATAAAACAAAAATTTGTTAAAAATAGTTTTTGTAGAGTCGTGCTCTACTTATGTCTCTACCGTATTAGTGTGTCAGGGTCTTAGATTTTTACATATACTATATACATAGTATATGTAAGCTCTGGTCAAAACTTGCCTAAAACGCTCGGATTCCGAGATAATTGACTCTATATGATTTCCAGAGTTAAAAGTCGAATAACTCAGAGGTCTCGGGTCCGATTTGCACTCAAAGTGAACAGTTAAAATTGTGACCGCCTAACGGTCAAAAAAGGGCTTGGTAACTTTTTCTGCCAGATTTGAACTCTGGCAGATATGGCCAAAAAACTGTCCACTCCAATGTTCAGTGGACCCCCTGCTCCTCAATAGGTGAGCCAGAGACTTAAAACTTGCTGGTGTGAAAATTATGATCTTAAGGATCCTAAATATAATTTAAAATATAGAACAAATCTTAAGGTAAATTTTAAATTTTGAAAAAACCGAAAAATTTTATTTAAAACTAGCACAAAAAATTTAAATTCCGAAAAAAAGATTTTTAAAATATGAGGTTAAATTACAAATATGCTTTTTAATAAAAATAAAAAAGTTTAAAAATTCTAGCTAAAATTTTTGAGGTAACACGTGTTAACCTCAAAAACTTTGAAAATTTTTAACACAAAAACCAGTTGATTAATGCGGGTCGAAATTTTTACTGTAGGTAGAGGACCTTTATATTGTTATAATGAGAATTTAAAAAATACTGCTAAAAGATTAAATGAGAGAGTTATAAATTTTTAAAAGTTTTCAAAATTTTCTAAAATATTTGAATTGTGAATAATTCCGTCAAAAACTAACTTTTTCAAAATTTTCAGGTAACGTCTTGCTGGCTGCGAAGAGGTCCTTCGGGTCCCGTGGTAAGTTCCGGTCCTGGTCTTCTGGATCAAAAACCACGTGGCCACGTGGTTTCTTGGAAAAGTGTTTTTCCCCGCGCACAGTCGCGGGAAAATTCCAACTCAGATGCCAATTTGTAGGTCCTCAGAGGGTCCTCCTCCCAGCAGTAGAAAAAATACAGGTCGTCGCTCAAAATCCAGAGATAATTCACTTTAAAGATATTTTTCTTGGTTATTTTCACTATTTCACTGGTCACTTCGCGAAAACTTCACTTTTTTCAAAATAAACTTCACGATCATGTGCGTCTCGTGATTGCGCTTCTTCCAATATAATAAAATGTAATAAAAGTGGTAACTTGCAAATTTTCCGGATTTTTCGAACGCGGAACTGCTCAAATTCGTGGCGCTCTCGAGTGCGGCAAGAGCGTGACTGGGTTAGGTTAGGTTAGGTTAGGTTAGGTTAGGTTAGGTTAGGTTAGGTTAGGTTAGGTTAGGTTAGGTTAGGTTAGGTTAGGTTAGGTTAGGTTAGGTTAGGTTAGGTTAGGTTAGGTTAGGTTAGGTTAGGTTAGGTTAGGTTAGGTTAGGTTAGGTTAGGTTAGGTTAGGTTAGGTTAGGTTAGGTTAGGTTAGGTTAGGTTAGGTTAGGTTAGGTTAGGTTAGGTTAGGTTAGGTTAGGTTAGGTTAGGTTAGGTTAGGTTAGGTTAGGTTAGGTTAGGTTAGGTTAGGTTAGGTTAGGTTAGGTTAGGTTAGGTTAGGTTAGGTTAGGTTAGGTTAGGTTAGGTTAGGTTAGGTTAGGTTAGGTTAGGTTAGGTTAGGTTAGGTTAGGTTAGGTTAGGTTAGGTTAGGTTAGGTTAGGTTAGGTTAGGTTAGGTTAGGTTAGGTTAGGTTAGGTTAGGTTAGGTTAGGTTAGGTTAGGTTAGGTTAGGTTAGGTTAGGTTAGGTTAGGTTAGGTTAGGTTAGGTTAGGTTAGGTTAGGTTAGGTTAGGTTAGGTTAGGTTAGGTTAGGTTAGGTTAGGTTAGGTTAGGTTAGGTTAGGTTAGGTTAGGTTAGGTTAGGTTAGGTTAGGTTAGGTTAGGTTAGGTTAGGTTAGGTTAGGTTAGGTTAGGTTAGGTTAGGTTAGGTTAGGTTAGGTTAGGTTAGGTTAGGTTAGGTTAGGTTAGGTTAGGTTAGGTTAGGTTAGGTTAGGTTAGGTTAGGTTAGGTTAGGTTAGGTTAGGTTAGGTTAGGTTAGGTTAGGTTAGGTTAGGTTAGGTTAGGTTAGGTTAGGTTAGGTTAGGTTAGGTTAGGTTAGGTTAGGTTAGGTTAGGTTAGGTTAGGTTAGGTTAGGTTAGGTTAGGTTAGGTTAGGTTAGGTTAGGTTAGGTTAGGTTAGGTTAGGTTAGGTTAGGTTAGGTTAGGTTAGGTTAGGTTAGGTTAGGTTAGGTTAGGTTAGGTTAGGTTAGGTTAGGTTAGGTTAGGTTAGGTTAGGTTAGGTTAGGTTAGGTTAGGTTAGGTTAGGTTAGGTTAGGTTAGGTTAGGTTAGGTTAGGTTAGGTTAGGTTAGGTTAGGTTAGGTTAGGTTAGGTTAGGTTAGGTTAGGTTAGGTTAGGTTAGGTTAGGTTAGGTTAGGTTAGGTTAGGTTAGGTTAGGTTAGGTTAGGTTAGGTTAGGTTAGGTTAGGTTAGGTTAGGTTAGGTTAGGTTAGGTTAGGTTAGGTTAGGTTAGGTTAGGTTAGGTTAGGTTAGGTTAGGTTAGGTTAGGTTAGGTTAGGTTAGGTTAGGTTAGGTTAGGTTAGGTTAGGTTAGGTTAGGTTAGGTTAGGTTAGGTTAGGTTAGGTTAGGTTAGGTTAGGTTAGGTTAGGTTAGGTTAGGTTAGGTTAGGTTAGGTTAGGTTAGGTTAGGTTAGGTTAGGTTAGGTTAGGTTAGGTTAGGTTAGGTTAGGTTAGGTTAGGTTAGGTTAGGTTAGGTTAGGTTAGGTTAGGTTAGGTTAGGTTAGGTTAGGTTAGGTTAGGTTAGGTTAGGTTAGGTTAGGTTAGGTTAGGTTAGGTTAGGTTAGGTTAGGTTAGGTTAGGTTAGGTTAGGTTAGGTTAGGTTAGGTTAGGTTAGGTTAGGTTAGGTTAGGTTAGGTTAGGTTAGGTTAGGTTAGGTTAGGTTAGGTTAGGTTAGGTTAGGTTAGGTTAGGTTAGGTTAGGTTAGGTTAGGTTAGGTTAGGTTAGGTTAGGTTAGGTTAGGTTAGGTTAGGTTAGGTTAGGTTAGGTTAGGTTAGGTTAGGTTAGGTTAGGTTAGGTTAGGTTAGGTTAGGTTAGGTTAGGTTAGGTTAGGTTAGGTTAGGTTAGGTTAGGTTAGGTTAGGTTAGGTTAGGTTAGGTTAGGTTAGGTTAGGTTAGGTTAGGTTAGGTTAGGTTAGGTTAGGTTAGGTTAGGTTAGGTTAGGTTAGGTTAGGTTAGGTTAGGTTAGGTTAGGTTAGGTTAGGTTAGGTTAGGTTAGGTTAGGTTAGGTTAGGTTAGGTTAGGTTAGGTTAGGTTAGGTTAGGTTAGGTTAGGTTAGGTTAGGTTAGGTTAGGTTAGGTTAGGTTAGGTTAGGTTAGGTTAGGTTAGGTTAGGTTAGGTTAGGTTAGGTTAGGTTAGGTTAGGTTAGGTTAGGTTAGGTTAGGTTAGGTTAGGTTAGGTTAGGTTAGGTTAGGTTAGGTTAGGTTAGGTTAGGTTAGGTTAGGTTAGGTTAGGTTAGGTTAGGTTAGGTTAGGTTAGGTTAGGTTAGGTTAGGTTAGGTTAGGTTAGGTTAGGTTAGGTTAGGTTAGGTTAGGTTAGGTTAGGTTAGGTTAGGTTAGGTTAGGT
>OX595861.1:11231696-11235598 GCA_951392215.1 Epirrita christyi
TAGGTTAGGTTAGGTTAGGTTAGGTTAGGTTAGGTTAGGTTAGGTTAGGTTAGGTTAGGTTAGGTTAGGTTAGGTTAGGTTAGGTTAGGTTAGGTTAGGTTAGGTTAGGTTAGGTTAGGTTAGGTTAGGTTAGGTTAGGTTAGGTTAGGTTAGGTTAGGTTAGGTTAGGTTAGGTTAGGTTAGGTTAGGTTAGGTTAGGTTAGGTTAGGTTAGGTTAGGTTAGGTTAGGTTAGGTTAGGTTAGGTTAGGTTAGGTTAGGTTAGGTTAGGTTAGGTTAGGTTAGGTTAGGTTAGGTTAGGTTAGGTTAGGTTAGGTTAGGTTAGGTTAGGTTAGGTTAGGTTAGGTTAGGTTAGGTTAGGTTAGGTTAGGTTAGGTTAGGTTAGGTTAGGTTAGGTTAGGTTAGGTTAGGTTAGGTTAGGTTAGGTTAGGTTAGGTTAGGTTAGGTTAGGTTAGGTTAGGTTAGGTTAGGTTAGGTTAGGTTAGGTTAGGTTAGGTTAGGTTAGGTTAGGTTAGGTTAGGTTAGGTTAGGTTAGGTTAGGTTAGGTTAGGTTAGGTTAGGTTAGGTTAGGTTAGGTTAGGTTAGGTTAGGTTAGGTTAGGTTAGGTTAGGTTAGGTTAGGTTAGGTTAGGTTAGGTTAGGTTAGGTTAGGTTAGGTTAGGTTAGGTTAGGTTAGGTTAGGTTAGGTTAGGTTAGGTTAGGTTAGGTTAGGTTAGGTTAGGTTAGGTTAGGTTAGGTTAGGTTAGGTTAGGTTAGGTTAGGTTAGGTTAGGTTAGGTTAGGTTAGGTTAGGTTAGGTTAGGTTAGGTTAGGTTAGGTTAGGTTAGGTTAGGTTAGGTTAGGTTAGGTTAGGTTAGGTTAGGTTAGGTTAGGTTAGGTTAGGTTAGGTTAGGTTAGGTTAGGTTAGGTTAGGTTAGGTTAGGTTAGGTTAGGTTAGGTTAGGTTAGGTTAGGTTAGGTTAGGTTAGGTTAGGTTAGGTTAGGTTAGGTTAGGTTAGGTTAGGTTAGGTTAGGTTAGGTTAGGTTAGGTTAGGTTAGGTTAGGTTAGGTTAGGTTAGGTTAGGTTAGGTTAGGTTAGGTTAGGTTAGGTTAGGTTAGGTTAGGTTAGGTTAGGTTAGGTTAGGTTAGGTTAGGTTAGGTTAGGTTAGGTTAGGTTAGGTTAGGTTAGGTTAGGTTAGGTTAGGTTAGGTTAGGTTAGGTTAGGTTAGGTTAGGTTAGGTTAGGTTAGGTTAGGTTAGGTTAGGTTAGGTTAGGTTAGGTTAGGTTAGGTTAGGTTAGGTTAGGTTAGGTTAGGTTAGGTTAGGTTAGGTTAGGTTAGGTTAGGTTAGGTTAGGTTAGGTTAGGTTAGGTTAGGTTAGGTTAGGTTAGGTTAGGTTAGGTTAGGTTAGGTTAGGTTAGGTTAGGTTAGGTTAGGTTAGGTTAGGTTAGGTTAGGTTAGGTTAGGTTAGGTTAGGTTAGGTTAGGTTAGGTTAGGTTAGGTTAGGTTAGGTTAGGTTAGGTTAGGTTAGGTTAGGTTAGGTTAGGTTAGGTTAGGTTAGGTTAGGTTAGGTTAGGTTAGGTTAGGTTAGGTTAGGTTAGGTTAGGTTAGGTTAGGTTAGGTTAGGTTAGGTTAGGTTAGGTTAGGTTAGGTTAGGTTAGGTTAGGTTAGGTTAGGTTAGGTTAGGTTAGGTTAGGTTAGGTTAGGTTAGGTTAGGTTAGGTTAGGTTAGGTTAGGTTAGGTTAGGTTAGGTTAGGTTAGGTTAGGTTAGGTTAGGTTAGGTTAGGTTAGGTTAGGTTAGGTTAGGTTAGGTTAGGTTAGGTTAGGTTAGGTTAGGTTAGGTTAGGTTAGGTTAGGTTAGGTTAGGTTAGGTTAGGTTAGGTTAGGTTAGGTTAGGTTAGGTTAGGTTAGGTTAGGTTAGGTTAGGTTAGGTTAGGTTAGGTTAGGTTAGGTTAGGTTAGGTTAGGTTAGGTTAGGTTAGGTTAGGTTAGGTTAGGTTAGGTTAGGTTAGGTTAGGTTAGGTTAGGTTAGGTTAGGTTAGGTTAGGTTAGGTTAGGTTAGGTTAGGTTAGGTTAGGTTAGGTTAGGTTAGGTTAGGTTAGGTTAGGTTAGGTTAGGTTAGGTTAGGTTAGGTTAGGTTAGGTTAGGTTAGGTTAGGTTAGGTTAGGTTAGGTTAGGTTAGGTTAGGTTAGGTTAGGTTAGGTTAGGTTAGGTTAGGTTAGGTTAGGTTAGGTTAGGTTAGGTTAGGTTAGGTTAGGTTAGGTTAGGTTAGGTTAGGTTAGGTTAGGTTAGGTTAGGTTAGGTTAGGTTAGGTTAGGTTAGGTTAGGTTAGGTTAGGTTAGGTTAGGTTAGGTTAGGTTAGGTTAGGTTAGGTTAGGTTAGGTTAGGTTAGGTTAGGTTAGGTTAGGTTAGGTTAGGTTAGGTTAGGTTAGGTTAGGTTAGGTTAGGTTAGGTTAGGTTAGGTTAGGTTAGGTTAGGTTAGGTTAGGTTAGGTTAGGTTAGGTTAGGTTAGGTTAGGTTAGGTTAGGTTAGGTTAGGTTAGGTTAGGTTAGGTTAGGTTAGGTTAGGTTAGGTTAGGTTAGGTTAGGTTAGGTTAGGTTAGGTTAGGTTAGGTTAGGTTAGGTTAGGTTAGGTTAGGTTAGGTTAGGTTAGGTTAGGTTAGGTTAGGTTAGGTTAGGTTAGGTTAGGTTAGGTTAGGTTAGGTTAGGTTAGGTTAGGTTAGGTTAGGTTAGGTTAGGTTAGGTTAGGTTAGGTTAGGTTAGGTTAGGTTAGGTTAGGTTAGGTTAGGTTAGGTTAGGTTAGGTTAGGTTAGGTTAGGTTAGGTTAGGTTAGGTTAGGTTAGGTTAGGTTAGGTTAGGTTAGGTTAGGTTAGGTTAGGTTAGGTTAGGTTAGGTTAGGTTAGGTTAGGTTAGGTTAGGTTAGGTTAGGTTAGGTTAGGTTAGGTTAGGTTAGGTTAGGTTAGGTTAGGTTAGGTTAGGTTAGGTTAGGTTAGGTTAGGTTAGGTTAGGTTAGGTTAGGTTAGGTTAGGTTAGGTTAGGTTAGGTTAGGTTAGGTTAGGTTAGGTTAGGTTAGGTTAGGTTAGGTTAGGTTAGGTTAGGTTAGGTTAGGTTAGGTTAGGTTAGGTTAGGTTAGGTTAGGTTAGGTTAGGTTAGGTTAGGTTAGGTTAGGTTAGGTTAGGTTAGGTTAGGTTAGGTTAGGTTAGGTTAGGTTAGGTTAGGTTAGGTTAGGTTAGGTTAGGTTAGGTTAGGTTAGGTTAGGTTAGGTTAGGTTAGGTTAGGTTAGGTTAGGTTAGGTTAGGTTAGGTTAGGTTAGGTTAGGTTAGGTTAGGTTAGGTTAGGTTAGGTTAGGTTAGGTTAGGTTAGGTTAGGTTAGGTTAGGTTAGGTTAGGTTAGGTTAGGTTAGGTTAGGTTAGGTTAGGTTAGGTTAGGTTAGGTTAGGTTAGGTTAGGTTAGGTTAGGTTAGGTTAGGTTAGGTTAGGTTAGGTTAGGTTAGGTTAGGTTAGGTTAGGTTAGGTTAGGTTAGGTTAGGTTAGGTTAGGTTAGGTTAGGTTAGGTTAGGTTAGGTTAGGTTAGGTTAGGTTAGGTTAGGTTAGGTTAGGTTAGGTTAGGTTAGGTTAGGTTAGGTTAGGTTAGGTTAGGTTAGGTTAGGTTAGGTTAGGTTAGGTTAGGTTAGGTTAGGTTAGGTTAGGTTAGGTTAGGTTAGGTTAGGTTAGGTTAGGTTAGGTTAGGTTAGGTTAGGTTAGGTTAGGTTAGGTTAGGTTAGGTTAGGTTAGGTTAGGTTAGGTTAGGTTAGAGTTAGGTTAGGTTAGGTTAGGTTAGGTTAGGTTAGGTTAGGTTAGGTTAGGTTAGGTTAGGTTAGGTTAGGTTAGGTTAGGTTAGGTTAGGTTAGGTTAGGTTAGGTTAGGTTAGGTTAGGTTAGGTTAGGTTAGGTT
>OX595862.1:2500-20000 GCA_951392215.1 Epirrita christyi
CCTAACCTAACCTAACCTAACCTAACCTAACCTAACCTAACCTAACCTAACCTAACCTAACCTAACCTAACCTAACCTAACCTAACCTAACCTAACCTAACCTAACCTAACCTAACCTAACCTAACCTAACCTAACCTAACCTAACCTAACCTAACCTAACCTAACCTAACCTAACCTAACCTAACCTAACCTAACCTAACCTAACCTAACCTAACCTAACCTAACCTAACCTAACCTAACCTAACCTAACCTAACCTAACCTAACCTAACCTAACCTAACCTAACCTAACCTAACCTAACCTAACCTAACCTAACCTAACCTAACCTAACCTAACCTAACCTAACCTAACCTAACCTAACCTAACCTAACCTAACCTAACCTAACCTAACCTAACCTAACCTAACCTAACCTAACCTAACCTAACCTAACCTAACCTAACCTAACCTAACCTAACCTAACCTAACCTAACCTAACCTAACCTAACCTAACCTAACCTAACCTAACCTAACCTAACCTAACCTAACCTAACCTAACCTAACCTAACCTAACCTAACCTAACCTAACCTAACCTAACCTAACCTAACCTAACCTAACCTAACCTAACCTAACCTAACCTAACCTAACCTAACCTAACCTAACCTAACCTAACCTAACCTAACCTAACCTAACCTAACCTAACCTAACCTAACCTAACCTAACCTAACCTAACCTAACCTAACCTAACCTAACCTAACCTAACCTAACCTAACCTAACCTAACCTAACCTAACCTAACCTAACCTAACCTAACCTAACCTAACCTAACCTAACCTAACCTAACCTAACCTAACCTAACCTAACCTAACCTAACCTAACCTAACCTAACCTAACCTAACCTAACCTAACCTAACCTAACCTAACCTAACCTAACCTAACCTAACCTAACCTAACCTAACCTAACCTAACCTAACCTAACCTAACCTAACCTAACCTAACCTAACCTAACCTAACCTAACCTAACCTAACCTAACCTAACCTAACCTAACCTAACCTAACCTAACCTAACCTAACCTAACCTAACCTAACCTAACCTAACCTAACCTAACCTAACCTAACCTAACCTAACCTAACCTAACCTAACCTAACCTAACCTAACCTAACCTAACCTAACCTAACCTAACCTAACCTAACCTAACCTAACCTAACCTAACCTAACCTAACCTAACCTAACCTAACCTAACCTAACCTAACCTAACCTAACCTAACCTAACCTAACCTAACCTAACCTAACCTAACCTAACCTAACCTAACCTAACCTAACCTAACCTAACCTAACCTAACCTAACCTAACCTAACCTAACCTAACCTAACCTAACCTAACCTAACCTAACCTAACCTAACCTAACCTAACCTAACCTAACCTAACCTAACCTAACCTAACCTAACCTAACCTAACCTAACCTAACCTAACCTAACCTAACCTAACCTAACCTAACCTAACCTAACCTAACCTAACCTAACCTAACCTAACCTAACCTAACCTAACCTAACCTAACCTAACCTAACCTAACCTAACCTAACCTAACCTAACCTAACCTAACCTAACCTAACCTAACCTAACCTAACCTAACCTAACCTAACCTAACCTAACCTAACCTAACCTAACCTAACCTAACCTAACCTAACCTAACCTAACCTAACCTAACCTAACCTAACCTAACCTAACCTAACCTAACCTAACCTAACCTAACCTAACCTAACCTAACCTAACCTAACCTAACCTAACCTAACCTAACCTAACCTAACCTAACCTAACCTAACCTAACCTAACCTAACCTAACCTAACCTAACCTAACCTAACCTAACCTAACCTAACCTAACCTAACCTAACCTAACCTAACCTAACCTAACCTAACCTAACCTAACCTAACCTAACCTAACCTAACCTAACCTAACCTAACCTAACCTAACCTAACCTAACCTAACCTAACCTAACCTAACCTAACCTAACCTAACCTAACCTAACCTAACCTAACCTAACCTAACCTAACCTAACCTAACCTAACCTAACCTAACCTAACCTAACCTAACCTAACCTAACCTAACCTAACCTAACCTAACCTAACCTAACCTAACCTAACCTAACCTAACCTAACCTAACCTAACCTAACCTAACCTAACCTAACCTAACCTAACCTAACCTAACCTAACCTAACCTAACCTAACCTAACCTAACCTAACCTAACCTAACCTAACCTAACCTAACCTAACCTAACCTAACCTAACCTAACCTAACCTAACCTAACCTAACCTAACCTAACCTAACCTAACCTAACCTAACCTAACCTAACCTAACCTAACCTAACCTAACCTAACCTAACCTAACCTAACCTAACCTAACCTAACCTAACCTAACCTAACCTAACCTAACCTAACCTAACCTAACCTAACCTAACCTAACCTAACCTAACCTAACCTAACCTAACCTAACCTAACCTAACCTAACCTAACCTAACCTAACCTAACCTAACCTAACCTAACCTAACCTAACCTAACCTAACCTAACCTAACCTAACCTAACCTAACCTAACCTAACCTAACCTAACCTAACCTAACCTAACCTAACCTAACCTAACCTAACCTAACCTAACCTAACCTAACCTAACCTAACCTAACCTAACCTAACCTAACCTAACCTAACCTAACCTAACCTAACCTAACCTAACCTAACCTAACCTAACCTAACCTAACCTAACCTAACCTAACCTAACCTAACCTAACCTAACCTAACCTAACCTAACCTAACCTAACCTAACCTAACCTAACCTAACCTAACCTAACCTAACCTAACCTAACCTAACCTAACCTAACCTAACCTAACCTAACCTAACCTAACCTAACCTAACCTAACCTAACCTAACCTAACCTAACCTAACCTAACCTAACCTAACCTAACCTAACCTAACCTAACCTAACCTAACCTAACCTAACCTAACCTAACCTAACCTAACCTAACCTAACCTAACCTAACCTAACCTAACCTAACCTAACCTAACCTAACCTAACCTAACCTAACCTAACCTAACCTAACCTAACCTAACCTAACCTAACCTAACCTAACCTAACCTAACCTAACCTAACCTAACCTAACCTAACCTAACCTAACCTAACCTAACCTAACCTAACCTAACCTAACCTAACCTAACCTAACCTAACCTAACCTAACCTAACCTAACCTAACCTAACCTAACCTAACCTAACCTAACCTAACCTAACCTAACCTAACCTAACCTAACCTAACCTAACCTAACCTAACCTAACCTAACCTAACCTAACCTAACCTAACCTAACCTAACCTAACCTAACCTAACCTAACCTAACCTAACCTAACCTAACCTAACCTAACCTAACCTAACCTAACCTAACCTAACCTAACCTAACCTAACCTAACCTAACCTAACCTAACCTAACCTAACCTAACCTAACCTAACCTAACCTAACCTAACCTAACCTAACCTAACCTAACCTAACCTAACCTAACCTAACCTAACCTAACCTAACCTAACCTAACCTAACCTAACCTAACCTAACCTAACCTAACCTAACCTAACCTAACCTAACCTAACCTAACCTAACCTAACCTAACCTAACCTAACCTAACCTAACCTAACCTAACCTAACCTAACCTAACCTAACCTAACCTAACCTAACCTAACCTAACCTAACCTAACCTAACCTAACCTAACCTAACCTAACCTAACCTAACCTAACCTAACCTAACCTAACCTAACCTAACCTAACCTAACCTAACCTAACCTAACCTAACCTAACCTAACCTAACCTAACCTAACCTAACCTAACCTAACCTAACCTAACCTAACCTAACCTAACCTAACCTAACCTAACCTAACCTAACCTAACCTAACCTAACCTAACCTAACCTAACCTAACCTAACCTAACCTAACCTAACCTAACCTAACCTAACCTAACCTAACCTAACCTAACCTAACCTAACCTAACCTAACCTAACCTAACCTAACCTAACCTAACCTAACCTAACCTAACCTAACCTAACCTAACCTAACCTAACCTAACCTAACCTAACCTAACCTAACCTAACCTAACCTAACCTAACCTAACCTAACCTAACCTAACCTAACCTAACCTAACCTAACCTAACCTAACCTAACCTAACCTAACCTAACCTAACCTAACCTAACCTAACCTAACCTAACCTAACCTAACCTAACCTAACCTAACCTAACCTAACCTAACCTAACCTAACCTAACCTAACCTAACCTAACCTAACCTAACCTAACCTAACCTAACCTAACCTAACCTAACCTAACCTAACCTAACCTAACCTAACCTAACCTAACCTAACCTAACCTAACCTAACCTAACCTAACCTAACCTAACCTAACCTAACCTAACCTAACCTAACCTAACCTAACCTAACCTAACCTAACCTAACCTAACCTAACCTAACCTAACCTAACCTAACCTAACCTAACCTAACCTAACCTAACCTAACCTAACCTAACCTAACCTAACCTAACCTAACCTAACCTAACCTAACCTAACCTAACCTAACCTAACCTAACCTAACCTAACCTAACCTAACCTAACCTAACCTAACCTAACCTAACCTAACCTAACCTAACCTAACCTAACCTAACCTAACCTAACCTAACCTAACCTAACCTAACCTAACCTAACCTAACCTAACCTAACCTAACCTAACCTAACCTAACCTAACCTAACCTAACCTAACCTAACCTAACCTAACCTAACCTAACCTAACCTAACCTAACCTAACCTAACCTAACCTAACCTAACCTAACCTAACCTAACCTAACCTAACCTAACCTAACCTAACCTAACCTAACCTAACCTAACCTAACCTAACCTAACCTAACCTAACCTAACCTAACCTAACCTAACCTAACCTAACCTAACCTAACCTAACCTAACCTAACCTAACCTAACCTAACCTAACCTAACCTAACCTAACCTAACCTAACCTAACCTAACCTAACCTAACCTAACCTAACCTAACCTAACCTAACCTAACCTAACCTAACCTAACCTAACCTAACCTAACCTAACCTAACCTAACCTAACCTAACCTAACCTAACCTAACCTAACCTAACCTAACCTAACCTAACCTAACCTAACCTAACCTAACCTAACCTAACCTAACCTAACCTAACCTAACCTAACCTAACCTAACCTAACCTAACCTAACCTAACCTAACCTAACCTAACCTAACCTAACCTAACCTAACCTAACCTAACCTAACCTAACCTAACCTAACCTAACCTAACCTAACCTAACCTAACCTAACCTAACCTAACCTAACCTAACCTAACCTAACCTAACCTAACCTAACCTAACCTAACCTAACCTAACCTAACCTAACCTAACCTAACCTAACCTAACCTAACCTAACCTAACCTAACCTAACCTAACCTAACCTAACCTAACCTAACCTAACCTAACCTAACCTAACCTAACCTAACCTAACCTAACCTAACCTAACCTAACCTAACCTAACCTAACCTAACCTAACCTAACCTAACCTAACCTAACCTAACCTAACCTAACCTAACCTAACCTAACCTAACCTAACCTAACCTAACCTAACCTAACCTAACCTAACCTAACCTAACCTAACCTAACCTAACCTAACCTAACCTAACCTAACCTAACCTAACCTAACCTAACCTAACCTAACCTAACCTAACCTAACCTAACCTAACCTAACCTAACCTAACCTAACCTAACCTAACCTAACCTAACCTAACCTAACCTAACCTAACCTAACCTAACCTAACCTAACCTAACCTAACCTAACCTAACCTAACCTAACCTAACCTAACCTAACCTAACCTAACCTAACCTAACCTAACCTAACCTAACCTAACCTAACCTAACCTAACCTAACCTAACCTAACCTAACCTAACCTAACCTAACCTAACCTAACCTAACCTAACCTAACCTAACCTAACCTAACCTAACCTAACCTAACCTAACCTAACCTAACCTAACCTAACCTAACCTAACCTAACCTAACCTAACCTAACCTAACCTAACCTAACCTAACCTAACCTAACCTAACCTAACCTAACCTAACCTAACCTAACCTAACCTAACCTAACCTAACCTAACCTAACCTAACCTAACCTAACCTAACCTAACCTAACCTAACCTAACCTAACCTAACCTAACCTAACCTAACCTAACCTAACCTAACCTAACCTAACCTAACCTAACCTAACCTAACCTAACCTAACCTAACCTAACCTAACCTAACCTAACCTAACCTAACCTAACCTAACCTAACCTAACCTAACCTAACCTAACCTAACCTAACCTAACCTAACCTAACCTAACCTAACCTAACCTAACCTAACCTAACCTTTTTTTTTTTTTTTTTTTTTTGACCCGGGAAAATCCTTTATGGATACCACCCAGCCCCGGGGGGGGCGGGGTGGTTATGTGGGAGTCCTCGCCTGAAGGGCCTTACTACCCCCACGGGGGGGTAGTAACGAGGTTACCCACTAAAAACCCGGGATGAGCAGTCCGCCGCGTAGTCGGAGCGAGATGGGGTCGCGCTAGCATTCACCATCTCGCCCCGGCGGTTGGCCCGTCACCGGTGACGGGCCCCGGCCAAAGGAGGGATGACCCGGCTCACTAGGGCCATCCCTCAGACGTGTGGGATCGTGCAAGCCAGTGGAGAATCCCCCGACTCTCCACCAGTGATCCGCACAGCACTAGGAGAGAGAGAGGAGGCGCCCGAACCGCCTCCTCCTCCCCCCAGTTCGTCTACGCCGGAGCGGGTCAGAGAGGACGTTGTCCTCTCTTGCCCGCTCCGCGGCCTCTTTCTGCGCCATCACCGCTTCGCAGAAAGAGACCACCGCCTGCCACGATCTGTCACTCCCGAGCATGGCATTAACCACGCTCGGCAGAGACAGATCTGCGCCTATGACCGCTGTGAGGGTGTGCCGCATGGGACCCCATGCGGCGCACTCCTCAAGCGTGTGGAGCGCCGTGTCCTCCGGCGCTCCACACTCGTGGCAGGCGGGGGTCGCCTCACGTCTTGCGATGTGATGCAGGTACTTACCGAAACATCCGTGTCCGGAAAGCACCTGCACCAATCGGAAGGTCAGCGACCCAAATCGCCGCCCTACCCACCTCCGGAGGACCGGGCGAATGGCATCCACCGTCCTCTGTCCAGGGACCGGTGGAGCCAGGTCCTCCGTCCACCGCCGTAACAGGGCAGCCCGCACCCGTCGCCGCATGCGCGTGACCTCCTCCCACGCTGTGGGCTCCCCGCGGGATCTCCTCGCCGCCACAAAGTGGTAAACTTCGGCGAGGATCTCCGCTTGGAGCTCCCAGGGGGGATCACCGGCCAGCACGCAGCCCGCCGTCCAGGACACCGTCCGGTATCCGCGTATCGCCCTCGTCGCGATGACCCGCTGCGGACGTCGCAGCAGAGCCTTGTTCGCGCGACCGAGGGCGTCCACCCAGACGGGTGCCCCATACAGGGCCATACTCCGGATCACTCCGGAGTACAGGCGACGACATGTGGCGCTCGGGCCACCCACGTTGGGCAGCAGCCTCCCCAGGGCGGCTGCGGCGCCTATGACTTTTGGGGCCAGAAGAGTAAAGTGGGCCCCAAAAGTCCACCGCCCGTCCAGGATGAGACCCAGATATCTCATCTGAGTCCCAACCCGGACCGGGACCCCATCCAGGTCTAACGTCGTTCCTGGAGGGGGTCCCCCCCGAGGCCCATGGAACATTAGGGCCTCGGTCTTGGAGAGGGCAACCTCCAGCCCCAGGGCACGAATGCGACTGACCACGAGTGTTGTGGCCACCGTGGCCCGTCGCACCGTTTCCCTGAGGTCCCTCCCCTTGGCTACGACCAGGGTGTCATCCGCGTAGCACGCAACCCGCATACTTGCGGGAAACGTGCCGCGGAGCACCCAGTCATAGCCAATGTTCCACAGGAGCGGTCCCAGCACCGACCCCTGTGGAACCCCGCAGGACACGCAACGTCGCCTCAGACCGTCGCGTCCCTCCACCAGGACCTCACGGTCCTGGAGATAGTCAGCCAACAGCCTACGCAAATACAGGGGCACTCCGTGATAGCGGAGCGCCTCCCGTATTGTTCCATGCGGTAGGCTGTTGAAGGCGTTGGCTATGTCCAGCGAGACAGCCAACGCCTTTTCCCCCCCACTGACTGCGTCCTGCGTCCACCCTTTGATCCAGAGCAGGGCGTAACCTAACCTAACCTAACCTAACCTAACCTAACCTAACCTAACCTAACCTAACCTAACCTAACCTAACCTAACCTAACCTAACCTAACCTAACCTAACCTAACCTAACCTAACCTAACCTAACCTAACCTAACCTAACCTAACCTAACCTAACCTAACCTAACCTAACCTAACCTAACCTAACCTAACCTAACCTAACCTAACCTAACCTAACCTAACCTAACCTAACCTAACCTAACCTAACCTAACCTAACCTAACCTAACCTAACCTAACCTAACCTAACCTAACCTAACCTAACCTAACCTAACCTAACCTAACCTAACCTAACCTAACCTAACCTAACCTAACCTAACCTAACCTAACCTAACCTAACCTAACCTAACCTAACCTAACCTAACCTAACCTAACCTAACCTAACCTAACCTAACCTAACCTAACCTAACCTAACCTAACCTAACCTAACCTAACCTAACCTAACCTAACCTAACCTAACCTAACCTAACCTAACCTAACCTAACCTAACCTAACCTAACCTAACCTAACCTAACCTAACCTAACCTAACCTAACCTAACCTAACCTAACCTAACCTAACCTAACCTAACCTAACCTAACCTAACCTAACCTAACCTAACCTAACCTAACCTAACCTAACCTAACCTAACCTAACCTAACCTAACCTAACCTAACCTAACCTAACCTAACCTAACCTAACCTAACCTAACCTAACCTAACCTAACCTAACCTAACCTAACCTAACCTAACCTAACCTAACCTAACCTAACCTAACCTAACCTAACCTAACCTAACCTAACCTAACCTAACCTAACCTAACCTAACCTAACCTAACCTAACCTAACCTAACCTAACCTAACCTAACCTAACCTAACCTAACCTAACCTAACCTAACCTAACCTAACCTAACCTAACCTAACCTAACCTAACCTAACCTAACCTAACCTAACCTAACCTAACCTAACCTAACCTAACCTAACCTAACCTAACCTAACCTAACCTAACCTAACCTAACCTAACCTAACCTAACCTAACCTAACCTAACCTAACCTAACCTAACCTAACCTAACCTAACCTAACCTAACCTAACCTAACCTAACCTAACCTAACCTAACCTAACCTAACCTAACCTAACCTAACCTAACCTAACCTAACCTAACCTAACCTAACCTAACCTAACCTAACCTAACCTAACCTAACCTAACCTAACCTAACCTAACCTAACCTAACCTAACCTAACCTAACCTAACCTAACCTAACCTAACCTAACCTAACCTAACCTAACCTAACCTAACCTAACCTAACCTAACCTAACCTAACCTAACCTAACCTAACCTAACCTAACCTAACCTAACCTAACCTAACCTAACCTAACCTAACCTAACCTAACCTAACCTAACCTAACCTAACCTAACCTAACCTAACCTAACCTAACCTAACCTAACCTAACCTAACCTAACCTAACCTAACCTAACCTAACCTAACCTAACCTAACCTAACCTAACCTAACCTAACCTAACCTAACCTAACCTAACCTAACCTAACCTAACCTAACCTAACCTAACCTAACCTAACCTAACCTAACCTAACCTAACCTAACCTAACCTAACCTAACCTAACCTAACCTAACCTAACCTAACCTAACCTAACCTAACCTAACCTAACCTAACCTAACCTAACCTAACCTAACCTAACCTAACCTAACCTAACCTAACCTAACCTAACCTAACCTAACCTAACCTAACCTAACCTAACCTAACCTAACCTAACCTAACCTAACCTAACCTAACCTAACCTAACCTAACCTAACCTAACCTAACCTAACCTAACCTAACCTAACCTAACCTAACCTAACCTAACCTAACCTAACCTAACCTAACCTAACCTAACCTAACCTAACCTAACCTAACCTAACCTAACCTAACCTAACCTAACCTAACCTAACCTAACCTAACCTAACCTAACCTAACCTAACCTAACCTAACCTAACCTAACCTAACCTAACCTAACCTAACCTAACCTAACCTAACCTAACCTAACCTAACCTAACCTAACCTAACCTAACCTAACCTAACCTAACCTAACCTAACCTAACCTAACCTAACCTAACCTAACCTAACCTAACCAGTCACGCTCGAGCCGCACTCGAGAGCGCCACGTTCCAAGGCCCTTCCACGCTCGAAAAAATCGCGAAAATTGGTTTTTATCGCTTTTTATACCTTTGCGATACATCAGAAGTTGCGGAAGTGAAAGGCGCACAAGCTAGTGAAAAAATTTTTTGTTTCAGTGATGTGCACACAAAGTTATATGTGAAAAAGTGAAATTTGTGAAAAATTTTAATACAAAAAGTGGATTATCTCACGCGTTTCAGCGGTGACCTCAATATTTTATTGTACCTCTGGGAAGGCTCCCTGGAGGTGCTCATTTTGACATACTTTGCCGATTTTTCTCGCACAGGAGTGCTGAGATATCAGCAAAAAAACAAAAGCCACGTGACCACGAGGTCGGTGACCCAGGGTCGCTGGACAAAAACGGACTTCAGGACATTTTTGGACAACACGGAGAGGACTTCGAAACCGCTTCAAGAATTTCAGGAAGTTAAGTTTTGAACTTTTTATGGAACTTTAAAAATTTTCTTATTTTTCAAAATTCAGTAACTCTTCGTAACTATCGACAACCTATATTTTTTATTGATTAGTATTGTAAACGTTCAGGTCTTCTACCTATAGTTAAAAATTCAGATATTCTTAATCAACCAGTTTTTCAGATATAAATTTTTCAAATTTTAATTTCATAAAAGTCCGATTATCTCGAAAACGGAGAGAGTTAGGCTAAATTTGACAAGAGCTTGCATATACTATCGTAGATAGTATATGCAAAAATCTTTATTATTTCTCTACTAATCAGGTAGAGTGAAAAGTAGAGCCCGACTCTATATCAAGAATTTTTTTAGGAATTCTTGTAAATCGGCTGTTGAGTTGTTTTTAATTGTTTTAAAGCTTTTTAGGGTGTAAGACAAAAAATTGTTTGTTTAAATCTGTGTTTTGTATTGAGTTTCATATCTCTGCAACCAATTCGTTTACATTCATTCGTAATTTCGTTCGGTTTATATTTTTTAGTAGACTGCCCGGTAATACCCTAGATAGTCCCAACACTACTTCAAAATCTTTTATATCTTGTATACCGACAAATTCCGCTTGGAAATATATATATAACATTTACAATTAATTGCACGTTTTATAAAGAGCAAAAATATATTGATCTGACCCTTTTAAAAAACCTTAAATTATTTACATTTAGATTAGGAGACGTATTTAAAACTTTTACAAATTTACATATCAACCTATTTGACAAGTCCCTCTGACCCCTCATAAAATGTTCGGCTACCGCACACCTACAAAACCAAAAGACACTGACGAGGCCCCCAAAGACAAGATGGCAGGGAGGCAGATGCCCGGGAAGGCAGGACCATCCCTGGAAAAGGGAAAGACAAGCCGATCGCCTAGCGTTAGGCGCAGTATAGGAGAATGGGAGTCCGGGAAACCTGACCCACATGCGTCGACGTCTAAGAGTGCGGTTTTAGTGGACCCCCCAAAGTCAATACCGAAGACGACGCCTGCTCAGGAGAGCAGATCGGAAGTACGTAGAGTCTCGGTGGAGGCAGTGAGGAGTCCACTAAAGCAGGAAAAACGGAAGCCTTTGGACAGAATGGAGGAGGCCAGGCACTGTGTGGCGAAAGCCAAGCTCAACCTCGGAAACTCCAGAAACATAAAAAGTGAGATTAAATTGGCGGTGACCCAGGCGGTGGAAAGGTTATACGAACTGATTAAGGAATCGGAGAGTGTGAAGGGGAAGAGACAAGTAAAAGAGATAGAGATTGAGAAAGAAACAGTGAAAGAAAAGGAACCAGAAAGAGAAAAAGAAAACACCATATTCTTAAAAGCCCTAGAAGAGCACACGAAATGCATACAAGAAAATAGTGAAAAGATGGATAAGTTAAAAGAAACGTTAGAAAAAGAAATAGAAGAGCGGAAAACTTACGCGAGTGTGGCAGCAGCATACACCAGGCCACTTGCTTCGGCTTCGGCTCCAGTCCAGGTCCCGGCTCCACTGCAAACTGCGCTGCACTCAGTCGTTGTCACCGCCAAGGATGAGCTGGAAACAGGAGAAGAAGTTTTTAACAAAATAAGGAGAGCGGTAAACGCAAAAGAAGGGGGCATTGAAATAGAAAGGATCAGAAAGGCCAAAGACAGAAAGGTGATAGTGGGATGCAGGACGGAGGAAGAAAGGAGGAAGCTTAAGGAAAGGTTACAGGGATCGGGGCAGGATCTAAACATCGAAGAGGTGAAAAACAAGGATCCTCTCATAATCCTTAAGGATGTTTTCGCGTTCAATAGCGACGCTGATATTCTTAACGCCCTGAGGAACCAGAATAAAGATCTTTTCAAGAACATCACTGAAAATGAGATCAAAACGGAGATCATTTATAAAAAGCGGACCAGAAACCCTAATGCAAACCACGTAGTTATGAGAGTGTCACCCAAGATCTGGCAGGGGATACTCGGCTTGGGATCGATCCGCATCGACCTCCAGCGCGTCCGAGTGGCAGACCAGTCCCCACTGGTCCAGTGTTCGCTCTGTCTCGGATATGGGCACGGCAGACGCTTCTGCAAGGAACAGGAGGCTAGATGCAGCTTCTGCGGGATTTCTGGGCATATGAGGACCGAGTGTGACAGGATGCTCGCCGGTGACATCCCAACTTGCTGCAACTGCACACAAGCCAAGACAGGAAACACAGGCCATAATGCTTTCAGTGCGGATTGTCCGATCCGGCGCAAGTGGGACGCGCTGGCGAGAGCCACGGTGGCATATTGCTAAGGTGGTGCCACGGATAAACGCTGCCTCGGAGATGCTTAGTCTTGTGGAAGATTCCGATCATAACGCAATCGCATGGAAAATAAAACTACAGGAAGCAAAAGGCGTCAACATTAAAATAACTAAGCGGATTTTTAATAGTAAAAAAGCTAATTGGTGCCAGTTTCGTGTGAAACTGGCCCAATTATTGGAAGAAGATAATCTAACTAAAACAGAAATTGAAAAAATTAATAACAGGGAACATTTAGAAAACAGAATAGAATCATATATAGATAAAATAGTAAAAGCAAGCAAAAATAGCGTACCTAACCATAAATCAAATAATAAACATACCATCGCGTGGTGGTCGGAAGAGCTCTCGAAGCTATTTGAATGTCCCGTTTTTGGCCTGCAGAGATATGAGGCAGAACAAAAATTAGGTTTTATACTGAATTTGGAAACCGTATCTTGTATTTTTGATGACAAAAATACAAGATACAAGCTGTTAAATTACTGTATTAATATAGCGGAGAAAGTTATTATAAGAAATAAATAGATAAATAAGTTATGTTGCGTATATATTGTATAATATATATTAACAGCATTTATGTAAATTAGCTTAAGAAAATATATGTAAATTAGTACAGTAAGAAAATAAAGTATAGGATTAATAAAATAGTAATAAAGTTTAGAATTAAAAGTTAGTATATGTGTACCTATGTTAAAATATATAAATTCTAAAAAACATGTAAAATTATATAAGATTGTAAAAACATGTAAATCCTAAAAAATTTTAAAATTGTTAGAAAAAATTTAAACCCCCCTTTTCCCCCTCCTCGTAGTAGGAGATGTTAGAAATAAATAAAGACGACAAGTATAGAAATAAGGATAAACAAGGGCTCTGACATCTGTCAGAGGGACAACTTAGAGTCGTTTCGAGACGACAAATAAAAAAAAAAAAAAAAAAAAAAAAACCTAACCTAACCTAACCAAGTCTCAGCCTGGCCGCCGTCGCGAACGGTCGAGTCCACTATATTGATCCGCTCGCCGGGTCAATTAAAATCCAATATCTTTGTTTAAAGTTACAAGTTTTAAGTTTTTATAATTCAAGCTTTTGCAATAGTGACCTGTCTACCCTGGATGGGAATCTGAGGAGCCCCAGCGTAGGCCTCCCTCATTTAACTCAGTGCCTGTTCGTTTTTACGGTGTCTGCGAGTGCTCTTGATCTCTTAAATCTGTGCCAGTGACTTTGACAGTGTCTTGGCCTGTCTACCCTGCTGGACAGGAATCTGGGGAGCCCCAGCTTCTTAAGTGCCCTGGACTTACTGTGCTTGTGCTGGTGTTTGTGACTGTGCGTGTGATACCGTCTTGTGTAGTACCATCGGTAGCCCTATAAGACCATCAGCCATCATTTCTCTGGGCCTCCAGAGAAGCCCCCCAGGGTCATCATCAGGAACCCCCCAGGATCTGCCGCCGGAGCGCTAACTTGCTGCCTTGGGAGAGAACGAGAGAGGATACTTCACTCTACCTCTCTCCTCATCACTCTTCATCCTTCTTCATCACTCATCTTCACTCCTCTGCAATCTTCATCCCTCCTCATCCCTCCTCATCACTCTTCATCACTCATCTTCATTCCTCATCACTCTTCATCTCTCTTCATCACTCCTCATCCCTCCTCATCCCTCCTCATCGCTCTTCATCACTCATCTTCATTCCTCTTCACTCCTCATCACTCCTCATTCCTCCTCATCTCTCTTCATCACTCATCCTCATCACTCTTCATCCTACTTCATCACTTACCTTCACTCTTCATCCCTCCTCATACCTCCTCATCGCTCTTCATCATTCATCTTCATTCCTCATCACTCTTCATCTCTCTTCATCACTCCTCATCCCTCCTCATCCCTCCTCATCGCTCTTCATCACTCATCTTCACTCCTCTTCACTCCTCATCACTCCTCATCCCTCCTCATCTCTCTTCATCACTCATCCTCATCACTCTTAATCCTTCTTCATCACTCGCCTTCACTCTTCATCCCTCCTCATACCTCCTCATTGATCTTCATCATTCATCTTCATTCCTCATCACTCTTCATCTCTCTTCATCACTCCTCATCCCTCTTCATCCCTCCTCATCGCTCTTCATCACTCATCTTCACTCCTCATCCTTCTTCATCACTCACCTTCACTCTTCATCCCTCCTCATACCTCCTCATCGCTCTTCATCATTCATCTTCATTCCTCATCACTCTTCATCTCTCTTCATCACTCCTCATCCCTCCTCATCCCTCCTCATCGCTCTTCATCACTCATCTTCACTCCTCTTCACTCCTCATCACTCCTCATCCCTCCTCATCTCTCTTCATCACTCATCCTCATCACTCTTAATCCTTCTTCATCACTCATCTTCACTCTTCATCCCTCCTCATACCTCCTCATCGCTCTTCATCATTCATCTTCATTCCTCATCACTCTTCATCTCTCTTCATCACTCCTCATTCCTCCTCATCCCTCCTCATCACTCTTCAGTGCAACCGACATTAGCTGCACAGAGGGTGTATCATGGATTTCACCAACATTCACGAACTGAACCTGAGTGATAATGATGTCCGTGGCCTTTCCGATTTCGATGATTCCGATCCCTTTGGCGATCTCTTCGACGATACTCGCAGTGACACTAAACTGATTCTTAGAAAACTTACTGAAGGCAAAAGCCTTACCAAAACCAACAAGGAATTCATCAAGCAAAGAGTAATTGACATTCTAACCCGTGTAGAACAGTTTTGCACTAAATATAAGGACCTCCCCACACCCATGCCGGCATCTACATCGAATCTTCCTACTTCCAAGCCGACACCTACACCAATGACTGATCACTCTATTGTTGAGGTGATAAGAGACACCATCAAACAAGAAGTCTCGAAGATACAAAAACAAACACCTGTCACTTACACTGACTCCTCACTCAGCCGGGCACCAGCTGTATCCCGTTATGCCTCTAAAGCTCCTATATCCAAATCTGCTATGACTATCTCCACAAAAACACCAGCAACCAACCATCAGGAGACACTACAAGCTTGGCACAGGAGCATTTCCTTTAAGGACACCAACTTCGCCCCCGCTGGAATCAAATACATATCCAATAATAAACTCATTGTAGAATTTGACAACCCAAAGCACAGAGAGATTGCCATTAACAAATCCAAGCTGCCCCTTAGTGAGGTAGAAGCTGAACCATGCAAAAAACTCAAACCCATGATTATCCTTAAGGGCATCCACAAATCTACCACGCCTGAAACTCTCACGGATATTATCCCTATACAAAATGATTGTGTCAGGGAAAACATCGTAGACAGGGAGGACTTCCAACTAAAATTCCAACGGGGAAACAAAAATCCCAACTTATATAATGCGGTCTTCATGGTCACCCCTACCTTGTGGAAGGCCATTACTGAGAATGGTCGAATCAACATCAGTCACCAACGCGTCCAGGCAGAGGATCACCCCCCTTTACTTCACTGCTACCAATGCCTACAATTTGGCCATACCAAGAACAAATGTACACAAACTAACCCAATATGCTCTTACTGCTCCTCATCCTCACATGTGTACAAAAACTGCCCAAACAAGAATGATCCCACTAAAATCACCTGCCACAACTGTGTTCAGTTCAACAAAGCCAAAAATCTTAAATCCAAGGACACCTCTCACAGTGCTACATCTAACAAGTGCCCCCTTGTTCTACACATGTTAAACAAGGTCCGGTCCAGGACCGACTATGGACTCTAGTATCATTCTCATCACTAATCTTAGTCACTTTTCCATTCCACTTTCTTAGCACTCTTGGGTCCGGATGATTGGATTTCGCTTCGCGGTGGTTAGGTCATGGCCCCTCTCTGAAGATGCCCCTGTTATTCTTACATTTATGTGATAGCATGGGCACAGAGGAGTGACAGGGGTGATTTTGAGGTGGGGCCTGGGCTTGGTTATCGCGATGTGAGTTTTATTCTTCCGGACCTTGGAGTGTTTTCTAATACAACTGGCTTATTGTGAATTTTTCTTTAACCTCTGTAACTATTTAATCAATGACACATTATCACTTCTATTCACTTTATCTCACCCTAAATATGTTCTCATTCTAATTTCTTAGCACTCTTGGGTCTGGATGGATGGATTGCGCCTCGTGGTGTGTATGTCATCGCCCCTCTTTGAGGACGCCCCTGTTATTGTTTCATCTATTTGATTGCATGTGTACAAGGAAGTGACAGGGGCGTTCTTGGGTGGGGCTTGGACTTGATCGCCGCGAGGTGAGTTTTGTCCGTCCGGACCTTGGAGTGATTTCTAATACAACTGCCTTATTGTAA